>JAQMYJ010000011.1:20039467-20084387 GCA_030014305.1 Clarias laeviceps | reverse complement strand
TGTGTGTGTGTGTGTGTGTGTGTGTGTGTGTGTGTGTGTGTGTGTGTGTGTGTGAGAGAGAGAGAGAAAGAGAGAGAATGAAAGACAGAGAGATTTACTTGTTTTTTTTTTAATGGTCTTGTAAACATGGCGACAGATGAACGGGTCATTGCAATATTGAGTTGGAGCGCACGTGATATAACGAGATAAAAACAGCATTAATTACCTTCGCCCTCATGAACACGATCGCATCATTACTGCCTTATGTGAGGCTAAAGATGACCAGCCATATTCAGTAGCTTAGGAGAGTTGGATCAGCGTTTATGAGCTTGAGTGTGTGTGTGTGTGTGTGTGTGTGTGTGTTCATTAATGGCTGAAGATGAAACTGAAGAAGAGAGAAGTGTGAAAGCAGAAATCTCTAAAATAAATAGCGACACAGTGCAGAAAAGGGTCCACTAGAAAAAACGGAGGTTGAAACAATGCCAAATTTCTCATCAGTTGCCCTAAAATGAGAAACGTTAAGCATTACTGCTATGCTACAGTTATTTTCAAACACACAGCACTTAACATAGAATATATATATATATATATATATATATACACACACACACAGTATATATACTCTGCTGTGTGTGCACTTGTGTGACTCCCACACCTTTCAAGTCTGGGCCTTTTATTAAGCAGTAACAACCTTAGGAAAGGTAGTGAGCATGTCTGCACTTGAGAGGTACACGTGTATATACAGACACACACCCTCTCTCTCTCTCGCTCTCACACACATCACACATCACACACACACACACACACACACACACACAACAAGCAGCAAAGAAGTCTACTGAACTTCAGAGCGAGAACTCTGAGGTTGTAACAAAGAGAGACACTCTCAGTGATAGAAGTAGAAAGATAAAGGCAAATGTGTGAGACAATCCGTCTAAAGCCTGTAAGTTTTTTTTTTTTTTTTTTGGACAGATGCATGTAGTTGTCTTTGATAATGTTTCTTTTCAATGTGCTGTAAATAAAAAGAAGAAACAGGAGATACAATTTAACTGACAGGTCAACAATAAGAGATAAAGAATGAGAGGGAAAAGGACCTCACATAGCTGCCAATCTTTCTTTTCATCTCCTCTAACATTAGAGAGAAAACAAGAAACAAAAGGATTTACTCAAATTCAGTTCTTCAGATGAAACTTTCTTCGCTATTTCGCTCCTTCCGTAAACCATCAAAACAAAGCGTAAGTGAGAAAGCAATTGTTTTTGTAAACAGGTAAACATTTCGTTGTATGCTAATTTGACGTAGCAGTTTTGCCTCAGTGAAAACAATTTGCTTTAAAAACTCTGCAAATGAAGCTTGAAATATTTTCTTAAAGTGGTGATGCGTTTCGTTCGCACTTCCGCATCAAATGTGTTAAAGACACTCTGGTGTCTCTTCCTCTCTTATCTGTAATTGCTGTTGTTCTTTATCCTGTCTCCTAAAGAATGTCTTCTAGCTTTATTTAACACTATATCAGATGATGCAATGTAAAAGAGACGCTTTACTTGAAAAACATCTGTATAAGTAAGATTTTTTTTAACAATGCTACAACAGGATGCATTTTATTTATATAGTCGAATAAAACTCGGTAAAAATATATGAACCCTTAATTCTCATTTTCTCAGATATAAAATGAGATAAAATATAAGTTGCCAAATGCCTTAAATGTAAATGTGTCATTTAGTATTCACACTTATTTTATACACTCACCTGCCATTTCATTAGGTACAATGAAAGTAGGTGACTTCAGAACTGCCTTAAAGGCATAGATTCAACAAGGTGCTCAAAACCCTCCTTAGAGATTTTGATTCATACTGACACGAAAGCATCACGCAGGTGCTGCAGATTTGTCAGCTACACATCTACGATGTGAATCTTCCGTTCCTCCAAATCCCAAAGGTGCGATAATGGATTTTGATCTGGTGACTGTGCAGACCAGTTGTGTACAGCGAACTCAAATTGTCATGATTTTAGCTTCGTGACCTTGCGTGCTATCCTGTGGTCATAAAAGGTTGGAAAGATGGTTGGCGAGAATACTAAGGTAGAGTGTGGGGTTTAAACGATGCTACTACTGTGATGAGATAATGTGCAAATTGTATTATTGTATTATCTTAAAAGAAACAAAATATTCATAGTGCAATGAGGTCTGTAAGGAGAAATGCCAGCATTACATCATAAGATGATATTATTATTATTATTATTATTATTAGTCAATTCCTTTAAAAAGCCAGGGCTTATAAGATGTATTGTGTTAGTGATGTAAGGTGAGAGAAAAAACAGAACCATCATAAGAACAAAACAGCACAAAGCCAAAACCTGTCGCAAAACTGATAAACATATGACTATGTGACCCAAATGCTCCAGAAGGCTGGATTTTACTCCTCATTTGTTTCACTTACAGTACATTACTTCCCATAGTAGTTGGGAAAGTCAACATTTTTAAAAGTATCATTCACATACAGTGTAAGTTTTTTGTTTGCTCCAGAAGAACGCCAGAAGGACAGAGATTGGTTAAAAATTGTGGGAACAGACATCTTTATTCCCGCCCCCAGAGTCTAAAAACTTCAGCTGGACAGCAAAGTGTGTCTCCAGTGAGAGAGGAAAACGGAACGCGCGAGCACTTGTCACTGCAGATCGGAAGAACACTTGACTCACTGCTGATCGCTCAGGATTAGCTTTGTGTGCTCACAAATCACAGCACCTCAAGCTCGGTGCTGATGATTATGCTGGCTAACGCCGTTCTACACTCAGGTCGACAATCCTCACACTCTCTATTAATGATATTAGTCCAGTGCCAAAGAATAGAAGAAATCCTTCCACAAAAACTGTTTTTTTTAATTTATTTTTTTTATTTACACTGCCTACAAATCCTAAACATGACTTATTCATTATCAGGCACTTTGACACCTTTGTTAAGCAAACACAATCTGCAAAATTAATAATACTGGCATGTCAGCTTGTTAGAAAGAATCACTGCTGTATATATATTCATGTACTGTATACAGTATATGTGAATAATCATGTTTGTTAATCCAGTGATATTTTCATTCCTATGTCCAGTCACAGTGACCATTTGAATTGTAACTGATGTGTCTGTATGTGCGTGTGTATGTGAAGCCTATGTGCTCTTTAGTTTATGGCTCTCAAGTGTAAGATGAACTTTTACATAACGTATTATTGTGCGAAAAAAGAAAGAAACATTAAAGCTCGAACACCTGACAGTACTTTATGAAGAGAGCTGCAAATGTGTGTTGTGCGCAGATGCACAATTCTCAGAGTAATTAAACACTCATGCGCGCAACACACACATAGACACACACACACACCTGCATGTGTCCAGACGCCCAGGCGAACTCTGCACCTGTTACCATGGATACGAGGAAAGGACAAGATAGGGAATTCCACAACACCCTGAAGTGAGGGATACAGACCGTGGTGGGAAAAAAAACGAGGGCAGAAGAGGAAAAATAAAAAAAAGGAGGAGGAATGCAAGATGATGTGGGCATCCTGGAGAGAGTGCCAGTGCTCATCAGAGAATGAGATGTGGGGGTTAGAAAAAAAATAGAAGGCAAGAAGGCAAGAAGACAAGAAGGGCAAGAAAAATATTGGGGAAGGACAGAGAAAAAGCATGAACCAAGCAGGTAATCTCTCTCTCTCTCTCTCTCTCTCTCTCTGTTCTAGAATCTTTGGTCATGTTTTCCACTTTCCACAGCCAAGAGAGAAAGAAAGGAGAGATGAGATCTTTAAAAATACACTGTTTAAAGTATGCAAATAATTTGTATCAAATAACAATAAACTAAATTAAAGTGGTTAAATATTAATGTTTCATTGTGTTGTTCTGCCTCCTACAGTAAACCTGTGTGTGTATGTGTGTGCGCGCATCAGATCTGTCACAGCCTATGAAAGCGCACTCAATGTTTACACTAAGCAGATCCTTTCTGCTTTTCCCATTATGACCCCCCTCATTCCTCAATGGCCAGACTGAGAGAGAGAGAGAGAGAGAGAGAGAGAGAGAGATGAAGGGAGAGACAGATGGAGAGAGAGAGAGAGAGGGAGGGAGGGAGAGATGGAAGGGAAAGAGTGTATTAGAGCAGGAGCTGTGTGTGCTCTAAATAACAGGCCATGTTTTATTTCCCTGCGCTGAACACCTGCAAAACTTTCAGAAAGAGAGGGAAAAAATAGGGAGAGGAAAAAGAGGGAGAGAGGGAGGAGAAAAAAAAAAACGAGTGCTGTTTGAACGCAGAGGCCAGACAAAAGCCTTTCATGTGAGAGCCCTTCTCCTTTCCGTATCTGGTTACATTCCTCTCTCTCTCTGTCTCTCTCTCTTTCTCTCTCTCTCTCTCTCTTTCACACGCACACACACAACGATGCACTTCCTTCTACCTCTAACAACCATGCACTTTATCTCACAATTACTTCATTATTCCATTTTTTTAAATCGTTCTCTAAAATCATAATTTTAGAACCTGTTACATGCCTGTTAAAATCTAGACCTGAAATTTTGCTTACAGACGTACAATAGAAACTTAACCTTTCCCATAATTTCATTTAAACGCATCCTACTCAATGTAATGTAACTATTGTAATGAAACAACTTGATCAGTAACATAGACACAATAGTTAATCCAGTTTTGAAGAACTCAAATGCATTTTTGGGTTTGTACCTTTGGAAGGTCCCAATAACTCAGAGGTTTCCCTTTCCAGTAGAAACAAAACAAAACTAGAACCATTAACCGTGTCTGAGTGCTGATGACTGGTGAACCAATCATGTGATTTCTGCTAATACTGTATCTTAAATTTTTGTGACTGTGTGCAAAATGAAAGCATATCTAGTATTCATTAGCTCACTATCTATGCTAGTCAACCCACTACTCTCTACTAACCTCATTTATTAAAAAAACAAAAAGAAAAAAAACACCTAGTTGTTCTCCTGAGGGATTCAGAGTAAACAAATGTCATATGTGAAGTTCTGCCTAGAAGTGAGACACCATGGAATCATTTCCTAATGAGATGCTGACAAGGATTCAATTTCCGGCTAAAATGCTAGCTAACAAGAAAGTACGCCTGCGCTTGGAATTTATTTTACCCAAACAAGTTGCAATTTGCATGTCCTAATCAAGTTCAAGTTGTGTGGCTGACACGAATGTTGATGTAAACAAACAAACCGATTGCAGCTACAAGCCAGAGGCGAGGTGCTGATCAAAAGTTTTCCTCGGATTCAGAGGGTGAAATCAGACGTGTGCTGATGTTTTCATCGCTAAAGGAATTACAGGACCTTCAGAAAGAATGTGCCTGTAACCTGAAGATTGAATTTTTCCTTTTTTTTGGCTATAGCTTAGCTACAGCAAAAGCAGCAAGGTTAGCTTTAGCCACTGCAACTAACTACCTGAATACAGCAGCTTGTTTCTATTGGCTTAGGCATCCATGACTTTCATGTTGAAGTTAATTTAACTAAACAATACCTGAAGTATAAAATAAAACCAGCTGCTTGAGGAAGCAGCTCATTCCCCTCGAATGTTTAAAGCTTGATACAAAAATCGCTCCACCAAACCACCAAAATGCTGGTATCCTGAATGCATGACATTTGCTTTAAACTGTTTTCTAATGCCAAGCTCACACAGCCCAGGCTCCTAGCTTATTACCATCATCTCTCTGTAGCCTTTACAGCCTCAAAAAACATAAAGCTTACTTTTATAACTACCTGCAGGTACTTCAAAGCCCCTCATACCCATACTCATGTCAGTACTCAAGTCAGATTTGGCAGAACTGGCAGGAAAAGGTGTACTGTCTCAGAAACACACACACAAAAAAATAACTAAATATGTATATAACCATAACCATAAAAAAAGAGCACACACAATATATAGCTGAAATCCAGCTTTTTCGGTAAAACTATAACCATATCATTCCACACACACAGACTTTTCACAGCGGCTATACTGCGGTCCTTGACAGAATGGAATGTATGGGGGAGATCCATGTGGCATCAAACACACACACACAGACACACACAGACACACACAGACACACACAGACACACACAGACACACACAGACACACACACACACACAGACACACACAAACACACACACACACTGCCAGATGTTCAACTGCCAATAAGGAGAGCAGAGAATAGAAACCTCTTTTCAATTTATAGTCACTCACTCACTCACTCACACACACACACACACACACACCACAAACTCACCCTGCAGAAGCATACACTGAGGGCTTAATCTAAACCTTTTTGTTCACTGTGGCGTGAGCAAACCTCAAACTGCTCAACAGTGAATCTTAAATTTTCCTTTTTAACACTGCTGATCCCCAAATGTAGTGCCAGTATCTACCAATATTGTAAACACATAAATATCTATTCTGTTACAGTGATGGACATGTATAAATGTTTCACTTTCCTTCATTTCTCCAAGAGAGAAACACTAATCAAACATGAATATGAGATAAATTGGGATTGGCCGATCGATAAGACAAAAGAATACCTTAACCCAACGTCACCACAGGAAATGACGTCATTCAAAGAGCAGTGGGTAGCCTTATCACCCACTTAAAACGCATGCATCCACATACAATCCTATAAACTTCCAGCAGTCAGGAAATCTACAGTGGAAGCCTGAAACAATACCGCCTTGCTCCAGTAATGATGCAGCGTTTTGTCTCGAGTCCCGAAACTATGTGTGTAAAGTGTGACACTCATTTAAAAAATATTGATTATAATAATTATATTTTAAAAAATAAGGACATAATTAATATTTGAAAACATGATATTGAAAGTATGAACATACAGTACAGACACATGAAACAAGTTTGAACAGATGCTTGAAATATCCATCATGCCCTCAGTCAAAGCTGTACTTTCATTAATCTTATGAGAAACTGGCTGGTTTTCAAATATAAAGAATAACACTCAGGTTTCACTGCTTCTTAAGATAACAACAAGACCATCTTTTCTCACTCACCTTTTCCCAGCGATGACATCATCATATTAATGAGAAATCCAGTGATTTGACCTAAGTTACAGCAGAGACCCAGTTCAGCTTGTTAGCGATCACTCTTTTTACGTATAACTAAATCCCACTGGCATGACAATCAGCAGGAAGCTGTTAAATAAAATAATGAAAATAGACTAACATACTGTATGGTGGAAGTTTAATTAAAAAATAAATATATAAATAAACTCTTTTTCAGCACAAATGTCAGAACAAATAAATATCGGATGCCTCTGAAAATTTTTATTTTTAATGATTAACACACAGCTTTACACCATGCTAGCAGGCCTTGGAAATCAGCTGTAAACATGCAACATAGACATAATGTGTTGGAAGTGAGAACCTTAAAACACTCCTGTGCCATTTAAACACTGTGATATTGACATGGACACATTCCCCCCTCAAAAAAAACTTAACAGCTTCCGCAAATCAAGGCCATGGATAATCATGACTGTAAGAGATCTGTTTCAAAGGCTGGATCCTTTAGGAACAGAAAAAATGCATAATTATACTGTAAAAGCAACCTGTAAACTGTAGCTGAATAACTCTAATCCTCAAAGTGAGGCTGAAACTGAACAATGTACACAAGCCTGAATGGAGAGGTAAACTTAAGTTATGGTCTGGTGTGGTTTGTACATGAGTCAACCTATTAAACTGTGGGTGAATAAATCACATGTGGAAAGATAGTGTGACTGAAACCTACTCCAGGATGAACAATTAAAATAATAGGCTAACTAAAATCTGTTCATCTCATAAGAATTTTAGAAAAATTCAGCAAACTTGCCAGTACTACTATTAAGAAAATATTACAAGCCAGAGAAAAAACACAAAATCCTGGCATAGCTTGGGGGACAGGAATGGGTCTGTGCTAACAGCAGAAGTGATAAAAACTTATTAGTTAAACTGATATATTGTCCAGATTCATAAGCAAAGTGCACAAACTTACTTCATACAAACTTTACACAAGTGCAGGCCACGTCCAGACAATAAACTGAGCACATGTATAGCAAAAGATATTTGATGATCAACTGACTGTAGCCCCAACTATCAGCATCATTAAATTATGTTCATTACAGAAAAATATCAAACACCTTCTTCTAGCCAAATAGAAACACAAAACAGTCACTTGCCATAAAAAGAAGAAAAAAAGGTCTTTCAGCCCTCAGGCTGAAAGAAATGCACGGCACATCCTACCCTGTACTTTAATTACCATACATTCTATTAATCCATCCACTTCTTTTCCATACAGTTTATCCTGTATAGGATTGTAATGGCCTGGAGCTTATCGCAAGAGCAAAAAGTGGGGATGACATGCCAATCCACAACCGGGCACAAGCGCACACACTCACACATCCAGTTACACACTACAGGCAATTAGCAATCAGAAACAGCAATCAGATTATCGGGAATGCTTTTGGATTGTGGGAGGAAACCTACCATGGGAAGATGATAATGCTAAATTGTTTATTTTAATACAAAGACAAATAAGCGCATTGCATGCAAGTAAGGAGGGCTACGATCACATTACTAGCCTGAAGTGACTCAATTCCCCAGTGTGAAACAGATCTAATTGCTGTCTAAATGCACAAACCTAATGTTTTTCAGATCTGAGTAACTTTTATATGTGGTCCTATATCAGGTACATATCCAATATGCAGTCATGTAACTTTTCGCCTCTGAGCATGTGTAATGCATTCACTGACATCAGTCTGCACTGGTGGTGCAGGAGAAATACAACCGCTTGCCGTCCTCCAAAGTAAAATCCCAAGCATATTTTTGCTTTAAAAATCATCCATTGTTTGAAATGAGTAAGTGTTTGCACAAATATGATGTGTTTTAACTCAGATGGCATGAGCAAAGATGTATTGATGTGCGCATGCTTACAGTTTTAGAGTACAGACACGTCCACATTAGAGACAGATAAAAGTCACTTGTAATTATGAAAGTGAGCCGTCGTGACATGCAAATCTGATTTGACCACAAAATCGGAGTTGAACAATGAGGCTTGTGATGTGAATGTAGTATCATTTTTGAACTTCTAGATGGATCTCCAAAAAACATGAAAAAAAAATTCTAATTTTTTTTCCTATTGCTATTTGTGTAGAAACCTGTGCTTAAACAAGCCAATGAAATTTTCCTATAAATATGACCTGAAAGGAGGAAAGAATCAAACTCTGTGAACAGGGTGATATCACTGCAGGCAAGTCCCATCAAATCCTTTGATTTTGGCTTTATAAAATAACATACAAGTCTATAACAACTTCTTACTCTTGTCATCTGACCAAGTAAAGACATAGTGAATTTATTTTATTTACAGTGGAGATGGTCAGATAGCTATATTTCTGTATACTGTATGAGCAATAATTATTTCCCATCTTCTTGTTTTCTTAACGAGGGACAGTTCAACGTCAAATTCATGTCATTACTGAAGCTCAGGAGGAGATTTGGAATGTCCATGACTCAAATTCATATCCTGAGGCTATGAGTGTTGCTATTTTTAAAACTACGTGGATGCATATTTAGCAAGTTAGCCTGTTAAATTTAGCCACAATGCTAAGGTAATTTGGCTAAGAATGGCTGCTATTTCATGCTAAAGCAAAATAAAACTAAGGCTAACAATTTTGAGTAATAGATATAATGTATCACAGATAGTGATAACTACTCTGAAAACAGGTGGGGAACAAAATTATGATTTGCACAAACTATTTAAGCTGTTTAAACTTTTCCATTTTATGATCAAAAGAATAAAAAACTTTGCGGTACAGTATGTTCAGCAGCTTTAACCTACTATGTTACAACAATGCTAGCATGCTAAACAGCTAACTTACTGTATAGTATCTTAACTCTGGGCTGGTAGATTTAGCCTCATATCAGAGATAATCAAAGATTTGTTAAATTAACGCATACAACAGATCGGTTAAATTAACTCCACAAACAAGAACATGCCTCATGGCTCATAAAAAATAAACAGCACTTAAATAAACAGGTGTGGGGTAGCATACAATGACACCACAGTAGATAAGTAGCTTTTTTTGTCATTATACTGAAGGTCAGACAAAACTATAACAATATGTGAATATCAGTTCCTGAGGTTAAGAGATATATCTACCTAAATGTTGTAATACTGTATTGTCTGACTCTCAATATAATGACAATAAAGTCACTTCTTTATAAGTTTAATATTTTCCTGCTGATAGAGATGAATGCAACTTTCACATAATGCATCTTTTCCCAATCAACAACCATTGAATTTTTATTGTTTATGCTAGTTTCTTAATTTAAATTTAAAGTAAGGGACACCTTTTAGGTGTCTTCTGTTTAACTGTAAACAAGAGATCAAAAACTGCAATTGCAAAAGCTACACCTCTGCTTTAAATCTGCTTAACCAGATGTTGCTGGACTGAGTAACTGACTAAGCAGGCAAATAAGTTTACTGAGTGACTGATTTATTCACATAAATTGTTTTTTTATTAAATCCAAACCTAATCACTCCCACTATCTTGGTGAAGGTTAAAGAAATAACGAGGCATTTAACTTTGTGTCTAAAGTGAGTGTAAAATGCCTCTGCAATCAAATCAATCACAAAGCAACACATACGCACGTACTATGAACGCTCACACAAACTCTAACATTAGCTGCTGTCATGGCTTAGTTATGGCAGTCATCGCTGCGTTGCACTTGACGGTCTCTAAACAAGTCAGCCACTTTAATTAAAAGTTCCTGTTTTTCCGAAGTGTGCCGCTCACCTACGGAGCTTAATTACCAGCCGGGCTGACACTCGCGCGTCTTTATTTTCAGACGACTAATTATACTTTTTTTTTATGATACCCTTCACCTCCTGAGCAGCTTCGAGCAGGCGAGCAGGTGTGAGAGAGGGAAAAAAAGAAAAGAGAAAGAAAAAAAAGTGGCACATTCTTTTCAGCTCATGGAGGGAAGAAGTCCCCAACGCCACCAAATGTACTATTACTATGACAGCACATTACAGGTGCTGGTGAGAAACGAGGGAGACGGGGAGAACTGAGCAATCCATCACGTAAAGAAGTCAACTTGGAAAAGATGAGAACTTATCAATGTTTTCTTCTGGACGACAGTTTGTAATAATGACTACATGTGAAAAAGTACAATTATGTACATGTTTGATATTTATATAAGTGCCATATAACAGTCCATAAGCGGTGCAGAAAGATTTCATGATCTAGTATTTAGATCTACACTACTAAAAACATTTTAAAGCCAGCTCATGAGAAGATCATTCTTCCCTCAGCAGGTATTCTTAACAATATACACAGGAACACTGAATACTGGAGTCCACATTGCATTGTGTTTGTAGTTTAAAAAAAAAATGTTTAACCACAGTATTTTTTTTTATATCAAATAAGAGATATACACACTTGAGGATAATACTGATTTTTTGAAAGGGATAAGTCTCTATGATGGTTTGGATGGGAAAATCATGGTGCGTAATGTTTATTTTACATATGTTTTGTGCTCATTTTCATAAGGAGTGCCAGAGATTTGTGTCTGTACTATACTGGTTTGTGCTATAGTGTATAATTACATAGTGCCCTCTATGGTGGACCAGGATCCTGTAAACCTTCCTCTAAGAATATGCATGGGATCATATTGAAAGTGAAAAAGAAAATATTTTAGTTATACTGCTTTTTGGAAAATACCATATAATTATTGTAATGAACACATTATATGAGCACATTACATTACATAAAGCACTATGTTCCAATCTTTTACGGAGGTATAATTTTAAACTTATTTTATGAAATATAATCATCTTAGTGAACTTCCATACCCTTCAAAAACACCACAGGGTGCATACAATATTGCAGTTCTTCTATAATCCTACAGGTGGTGCACTCTAAACTATTCACACATTGGGAGGCAGAACAGCATCTTGTGCATTATTTTCTGCTTGTTCTAAGAAACTGTAAGAAAAGATCTAATAAAATGTATATTAAATCTGTATATTTATAAAATATGATACTTAGAGAATTGCAATACAGATTGAATCAGCACCCAGTTATGGTGATTATATCTATTGGGTGTTCCCTGGTGATACCCACTGCTAGTGACACATACATCAACATTTGTTAATATTCTGTTAGTTAATGTAATCACTTATTCAGGGAGACTTGTTGTGGCTGTTATGTTTCCCCTAGTTCCATTACATTAAACCAAAAAGTTTGAAAGCCTCAATTTTTCTTTAAACAGCTCTACTGTTGTGGACACTGCATTTTGTCCTCACTATTTCTCTTTATGAGCGCCTCATAACTATGAACATAATACTATATGAAGAAAAGGGGTGAAAGGGTCCGTCTACATGCCACCCAGCACATCGGGTGACGAATACACCCCACCCTGGAGATATAGCCATCATTTCTGTGGCAAATACTCAGGGGGAGGGGTTGGCAGCTTGACGACTGATTGTACCTGAGCACTTCGGGGAGAAGAACCTTGCTCAGGAGGATCCAACAGTGGCAGCCCGGTCGTGTCGGGGCACAAATCGGAGACCTCCTGATCAGCAGTCCAACACTTTAGCCACCGGGCCACCCCTCCCCTATACCATGAGGAATGCACAATGGTCAACAGTCATAACACACAAGAATATCTAGACAATTTTGTCTGTAGAGTATATTTTAAGAACCATAGGGCCTCAAGCGGTTAAAATTTAAGACAATATTGAATATTCATATTCAATATCCATAACCAGCATTCGAGTCAATAAATAACCTAGATATTCCAAGATAACCAATAATTCCTATTCCAATAACCAAACAAACGACAACTGAAGTGTCCATTTGGAAAAGCAGCTGTAACTGTCCCTGCGAGTGAGTAGGAGACATTATTTTCTCTTCTGTCAATTAGCATGACACAAATGCATAATTCTGTGGACTCAGTAGTAAACTGAGGTGGCAAACAACGAAGTACAACTACTATCCATTACTGTAATTAAGTAGTTTGTAGTTTTTTTATCTGTACTTTCCTGACTACATAGTTTTTGATAATAAAAAAAACATGCACTTTAACTTGAAACTTATTATCTTTCAGATGATGCACTGACTTTCTAATCTAAACATAAGCATTAACTCACGCCATATCACATCTGAGCTATACCCCCCTAACGCGGTCTACACTGTACTATTTACGTTTTGCCTTTGACAGCAAAAAAAATTATTTTTACACTTAAAGGCAATTGCTTTTGTATATAGTATGTATATATAGTACATACTGTAGTAGTGTAGACACTACTGTAGTGTAGACACTACATCACCCATGAAAAATCTGGCAGAAATATAAACAACATAATTTTCTTAAGCACTTGTCCAAACTGACTAAAAGCGGAAAAATTAATTAAATAAAAAATTTTGGTTCAATTTCTAGTATAGTAATATGCTAAAAAATATTTTAAATATAACTATATTTTCTGAAATTTTCTTGTTAATATAGTCAAAAATATGTTTTCTAAAATGGTCTTTAAATTCAGTGCATGTTAAAAAAACGTGATGATACACTAGAGCTGGTCAAAATCATTCTGTTATCTATTTTTTTTTGGTTCTCTTTTTTTTTCCATATTGATAAATATTGATATTTATCTTTAGCCTTGAATGGTAATCAGCAGATCAGCCTCAGACATACCCAATTCCATGACAGACATGCACCAGCTACCGAGTGGCACAAAAGAAAGGAGTTCACACTGTCATCTCTGGAGATCGCGAGTTTGATTCTTGGTTGATGCATCAGTCTAGGGAGCAGATTGGCCGTGTTCTCAGGAGGAAGTGGTGCGCTTGTACATCAATTATAGCTGCAATAGCCAATGCCTGCGCTTTATTCCCATCCCCATATGCTACTTTTGCAGATGTGACTTTTGAGTCCTCCTGTCATATGTATCAGAGGAAGCACGTTATAGCCTTCACTTTTCCCACTGTTATTTTCTATTGGACTTTATTTGTACATTATACAAAGAATATCCCATTATCTGGATGAAAGTCATGAAGATTTTTGTAAGCACTTGAACAACAAATCATCAGTAAAGCGTATGTCATGCAAGAGAGCCAAGCAAATGGAAAGTTCTAAATTCTCATATTCAAATTTAGGTTGTGGTGGTTGAATCACATCAACTCATGCACTGAGTAAGATGCAGGAAAACACTGCATCTTAAAAGCTGCCATGCAGACTCTCAGCAGCACAGAAAATATGTCTGTGTTACTAGATAACTTTAACTAATAAAAATGAAAAAGCACCAAAACATAATTTTGAACGGCTAAAAAGATAAAATTTTCAGATGATGTAACATTAGTTAAATAACGATAATAAAACCAGGTACACGCCCACCTGAGGCTAGCTAACAGTCTAGGTGTGGTGCAAACAGCAATAAAGACATTGTTTTCTTATTCAGTCACAAGATCTAGGTATCTACTGTATGGTTAAGGCATTCACCCTCTGATAACTGGCTACGAGCAACAACTTATCAACCTATCACTGCTAAAACTTGTGGACAGTCTAACATGGGCCATTTTCATACTCTTTGTATAGTTGCTGGGATGGCACCTTTTATGTGATCTGAAGTATTTCCTGTCTTGTTTGGTAGCCACCAATGATATATTTGTGTACATCCTCTTAATCTGTGCCTCAAGATCTCCAAACCACGAATAATAGCTATATAACTAATGTTTTGTTGCGTTGCGTTTTCTCTCCACAATTTCCTCAGCTTTGGAGGATAGTACATGCTGACTTTACCTGTCCCTTTTGTGCCAACCATCGCATTAATTTTTTCTTCACCTGCAGCATGACAATGATCTGAGGTAGAAAATTTTTGATGCGTAAACCAATGCAGTCTGATTGGCTGTTTGGTCATTAGTTTACATCTGCTTTGTGACAGGCTGTTAGATCAATCCATATTGGTAAAAATACCCAAAGTATATAATCGTTACTAACATTTTTTTTCCCATTTCAAGATTTCCCAAAATATCAACTTATATAGAAGCAGATTAGAACATAATTTTCTATATACGGTTAAATTCTGCATTGATAATGCTGCAACTGTCCCAAAAGAACTGCATAACCTTTACAACGTGTCTATGTAAATTTGCCGCTATATCATATTTCTTATACAAGTTTCTTAGGAAGCAATTCAGCAATTGTCATTAATGTAATGTTTTAGCATGACACAGCAGGATCTCACCCCATCACAAAAGCAAAGCACTAGTAATGAAGTTATGTTTTGTCTTTAACCCTCTGGATCACCTCATATGCAAACACTTTTTATAGTCCGGTTTTAGGTCATGTTAACAGTCTGAGGTAGCCTTATCAAATCTTAACAGAGATTAACACACACAGGACAATAGGCTGCAGGCCACAACAATGTCAACAGACACAGAATCACAGCACACACAAGGAAGTGATGTAACCTTGAGAGAGGGGCAGAAAGCTCAACTGTGTACAGTTTTTTTTTTCCACTAGAAATACAATCAAAACAAAACAGACAGGCCTTATTAACTATTCATTCTTCACATTTTGGGGTCAATTTTATTTTGCTATTTTGGTAAGTATGATCAGCTATTTTAAAAAATTCACTTAATTTGCACACAAAATTGGTGTTATTTCTTTCAATCCTTCTTGAAGTGCAAACTGAGCATTACAAAGGCCTGTAAGCTTTTCAAGGTTTGTGGCACAGTCTATTTGTGGCTTTTCACTGTATAAACCACTACAACCACCATACAGTCTGTTATACAACAGTTACACTTACTCAACCACAGCAGGCAATACAAAATCTGTCTTCTTCAGAGCATTGCTGCTTCTCGATTATTTTCACAACATACAGTAGATACTGAAATATTCAAGACAGTTTTTACCCTCCTGCTCTATTAATTATGTACAGAGTCACAACATAAATACTGTATTTCTGAAATTTGCCTTTCTTTCTTTGTTTTATTTGTAAGCACAATGTTAAATGTAAATGTTTTGTTTTTATATACTGTTCCAGACTTAGGTTGAAGCTTTTATTCAGAATAATCGCTTTAAATTACTTTAATTTTTATACTTATGACTTTCAACTCAAGGGGACTGAACACATTATACTTGCTTTACACACCAAAGGTGGAATTAATTTTTTGAACAACAGAGACTTATTGTGATTTAGGATTATCACAAGGCTGTTCATGGGCTTTTGCATATAAACCTGCAGAACAATCAGTAATACATACTTAATGTTAATTACCTGCACTACAAACATATTTTATCATTATGGTTAATCAATTTAATCATAATCAGCCAGAGCTGATGTAAACTTGGACCATGGGTTTAGGTATGCTGAGTTGAGGCCAGCTTTCTACTTTTTACTGTTTTACTTAAGTTGATTGAGCAATGATTGAGTAAAATAGCCTTCATTAGTAAAGGAGAATTAATAACAATTAGTCTTACATCAGATTGTTTTTCCATGTTAGGAGAGATCTCTTATGACATTTTATACATACACCACAACAACAATTACACAGATTCTGTTCAGTTTATATACGGCTGCATGATTCTCAGTGAAATATGAATCACAATTTCTTTATGTTTATAATTGAAACGAGGATGCTTTTGACCAATTTTTGCATTGCATTTGTAGCACTGTGGACATATTTCAACTGGAACAAAATCGTAGATTATTGGCGTGTCTGCATTTAAAATTATGATTCATTTGCACTTCCATAAAAAAGACATTAGGCAAATTATTAGCCAGCCAAAACCTGATATTTATTATGAAACCTTAAACATATTAGAGTGAAAAGAGCTTGGCCTTTTCCACCTCAAAAGGAAATCAGCAATAGTAATGGCTGGTTAAAATGGTCACGGTAATGTTTCTGATCTGTCTTTTGCAACTCATAAGCTACATGTCATTTTTGACAAATATGCTATATGCATACTCCATACAGGCACATTCCTTTCATACATTTAGTCAGCATTTGTTTAGGATATGTTTTTCTTCCAACTATATACATACAACTACATACCACTATATACAACTTAATTCAATAAAATCTTATTTGTACAGCATTTAACAAAAAGAGCACAGTCAAAAAGGGCACTATCACAACGCTGCTTTACAGAATTAAAAATTGATTGAAATCAATTAGAACATGTACAGAAAAAATACAGAATATAACTATCAGTTTGTCCATGATGAAAAAGCCAAGGGTGATGCTGGCAGTGGAAAAAAAAAAATCCAGGAAGAAAACTTCAGAGGAACTAGACTCAACAGGGAATTGCTCATTTGGATGATAGCAGATAGTATGACCCATATCAATATGACTCTGGTATATGTGGTATATGGGGGCGGTTTGGGGGAGATAACTGTTTAATGGAATTTCAGTCCTAAACTATTAAGTGACTGCAATTAGCAAAATTCAGCTATTCACTATGCAATGTATTTTTTGTCCCTTCGATCTGTGTTCTTCATGTGTGAGAGGTCATGTGGTACCAAGGTGATGGTTATTGGTCATAGCAATTAGTGGCACTCTGTTTTGAATGCAAACAGTGCAAAATTACTGCTGTCGAAGTGAAAAAGGAACAGAGTTTTTAACACAATTCAGTATGTAGCTGTAGGCTCTTATTAAAAATCTGTTTAGTATGATACCATAAAACTGATTCAAGAACAACATCAGGATAATGATGGAGCAAAAAGGAACTTCAGACATCAAAATCCTTAGATGTGCATTTAATAATATAGTCTAAGAGATCACATTTAAACTGTATTAATAATAATAATAATAATAATAATAATGATTATTATTATAATTTGGTTAAGCACCTAAACTGTGTACTTTCCTGTTTTGCTTTTTTTAACATGGATCCAAGTAAACATACTTCACATTTTAGCAAATATATTTAAAAAAATCTTGTTTACATTTAAAGCTGTCTTGTAGAGGCTGTTCCTAATCACAGTGACTGGCACTGAAGAACAATTCTATCATGGCTCTTGGCTGCTCTACATGTCCATTTTTTACATGTGGAGCATCTCCTTGCCAAGATATTTTTACTCTCAATAACCAAAGAAGCCTGACGAGAAATAATGAGTATATTACCAAACAAAAACCTTGAAATGATAGCAATTATTACTCTGGTAATTATTAGCATTAGATCGTAAATAATGCTAATACTACCACTATTACAGGTTAACATGCCAATTAATTCCCTAATCCTATGCACAATTACAGAATGGATCGCTCTCCCTTTCTCTCTTCCTTTTTTTGTCATCATTCTTCTTCCCAAGAGGAAAACAAAGAGAGGTTGTGAGGCACAGGATAGTAGGAGGAGAAGAGATATGAAGTATTAAGTGTCTGGTTCCTTCCCACTCTATACCCAAAAATTCCATGTAGTTCTTACGGATTGTGCATTCATGTTTATCATTTTATGATCATGTAACCATCTTAAGAACATCAAACACAGTGCAAGTCATTATTAAAAGTCAAACCAGGCCTTCATCACCCGAGAACTGGGACAAAACTGAGCGTGCCATGAAGGGCCTTAAGCTGCCTGTGCTCTAAACACTTGGGGAAATGAGAAAGGTTGGCATCGAGTTGATCTCATTCTTTCTCGCTCTCTCTTTCTATCATGCTAGTTCTCTCTCTCTTCCCCCCACTCACTCTCTTTCTCCACTTTGCCATCCTTGATACAAATAATCACCCACTAGCAAAAGGTTTCACAAATTAGAACCCCTCTGACATCCTCTTTCAGCATTATTAATAAAGTTATAATATCACCATAGTATTTATTTACTTTTTGTGGTATATTTACTGTTTTCTAGTGGGGCAGATTTGCACTTTTATAAAACATTTCCGCGTATTTTCGTGCCAACTGCAAGTTGCATGGCAACAGGGGTAGTGGGAGTCCAGAGCCAACACCACCCCCTTCCCCATAACACACTCACACGCAGACACACACCGCGACACAATTCATGGGGAAAAACACAGGGGCACAGAGGGAGGTGGAGGGGGAAAATGCAAATTACCAAAACCCTAAATAACATACCAGTCTGGGAAAAAGAGAAAGGGGGAAAAACACACACACACACACACACACACACACACACACACACACAGAAAAAAAACAATGCTGACCGTTCGACGTAGACACAACACATTCGCTCAGATCCCCTCCGAGACGACAAACTCCGGACCAGAGTCAGCGTGACCTAAAATGACTAATTTAGCGACGGCTGTCTAGAAACGGAATACTGTTTTAGCTTATTCAAAACATCACGTTGTGTTTTGCTTCCTGGGTCGGAGGGGAAATTAGTCCAGGGTCAAGGTCATGTCCTTCTCCTTTGCTTTTTTTGGCAAGTCATCAATATTTTGTAAAAAAATCTAAATAAAAAAAATCCTATGAAAGTATTGAACACAACATTGCTTAAATATAGTAATTACAGAAATATTTTTAAACTACATTTGCCATAGAATAATTTCACAATGCTGACATATTATTTTCACAGACTTACACAGACACGTTACACCTGCTGCAATCAGCATGCACACACACGCACGCACACACACGCACGCACGCACGCACACGCACATCCACAGTCACCTGAAGTTCCAAGGTGGCACCAGGCCCAATCATTCTCATGTATTCAGACAGTTTGCACACAGTCTGCTTATCTGTTCAGTATAAACCTCAACGGCAACCATCTTCTTATGGCAGCAACACACAGAGAAATAATTATAATAATAAAAGTCTGATATGATATCAGTCTCCTACTAAAGTGCACACGTACTTCAAAAGAGCGACACTAATGGACATGTCAAACCCAAACACCCCCCCCCACACACACACACGCCCTGGTGGTGTGAAACATGGACATGAATGAGATTACAACAACATACTTGAGCCGGAGAAGTGCCCACTTCCCAATGAGGTCGGTCCATTTTTCCCACTGCTAACCGGAGGAGAAAACATCTAAAAAAAAAAAAACAATTATGATAACATGTTACAAATGAGTGAGTGAAAACAAATTATCTGTAAACAGCTACTTTTAATCCATCTTCATATCTCTAAAATATATACATATATAAATAACTACTAACGAACAAAAATTTATATACAATATCTAATATATTTACTATCTAAATGGTTTTAATATAATCTCCTTCAATTCAAGATAAAACTAACTAATCTCCACAAGTGAATTTGATTGTTCCATCATGGCAATGTGCAGCACGGTTTATGAGAATGCAGCACAATTAGTGGGAGTTATGCTTACCAATACCAATTATGTTTTATATAGTTTAATTCGATTAATATCCTCTAAAGCATCCTGTCTCCTCTACTCATCATTTTTTCATCATGCAGTGTGTTTCAGATGGCTATTTTTCAAATGTTTATAAAGTTAAACAATTGACTGGATTCAGGTCAGAAACATGCATGACCAAGCTTGGAGGACGCAAACTATTAATACATATTTATTCATGTTGGCAATCCTAAATACAAAATGCCCCCAAAAATCTTAATTCTGAAATAATAGCTGAATAAATAATCAACGTGCTTATGTTTATATTTACTGTTATATTAAAAGACTAGAGTGTTTATATAAATCCAGTTAAAGACAAAAAATTACTGATTTTAATTTACTGAGTTACGAGTTGAATCATCACAGTAGGTGTTAATACAACACTCAGGCTTTTATGTGTCCTAAAGAAAAGCTCTGATTTGCCTAATCTGACACTACAATATGCAAAAGGACAATGCAAAGGATTTTGCAGAGAAACAAGAAACCTATCAATGCTAAGTCATGACTATATCCACGAAAACGTAACAAAGCTAAAATACAACATTGTACAAATCAATGAAAGAATAAAGCATGAGAAAATGTGTAAAAGTGGGATGCACTACCATTGATGTTGGGAACGTTTTCAAATCGCTGTTTCGCATCTATAAGACACCAAAATGCCTAAATGAAATATCACATCGCTCTACACAAAAACACTTCATGATCAAAATGACAAATGCTGATACTTTCTCCAAATTTTAACACTCATTGCATAAAGTGAATATTTACAAAATCCCTTAATTCAGTATGTTCACCATGAAATACTCAGGTACGTGCAAAACCAAAAGAAAAAAATCTAAATAAAATAAATAAAACAGAAGACATTACTTTTTGCTTGAAAATGTAGGTTCAAATCCAAATTTCTTACCGCGCTGAAGTCCAGTAAGTCGCTGAGCTCTTTGTCTGTCCCTAAAGCTGCCATCCTCTGCTGATGATGTTGCATTTTGGCAAAATCACACAAACCTAAAAAACATGGGAACACAAATACACACACAGACACAGACACACACACACACATATCAGATTAACGATAAGGAGGCACGAACGAGAGCTGATTCGGATCTTCTCTAAAAAAAAATAAACTCACATTTATCTTTAAATAATAAGGTGAAGATGCGATGTGATGTCTCGCATCAGCTTCAAAATTCCAAGGAGAAAAAGTACATAAATGAACAGCATGAACGCAATGATCATCGCTTGCTTGTGCAAAAGGAAAAAAATTACCGGGCAAAATTGTTCTCTATGAGAAGAGATTGCAATTTTAAAAAATAATAATAATAATAATAATAATAATAAATCATGCATCCTAGGAAAGTGATCTAAATACATGAATTAGTTTTGTTTTTTAAAGAATAAGACTGAAGGGATTCCTTTATTTGACTCCTTTCATTTTTTCCTGTCTGCATGTATTATATGAATAATGCCTAGTTAGCCCGGCTGAAATGAGAAACCATACTCGAGCAAATCTATTTCATCTGTTAATACTTGATGCAACAGATCAGTTTTAGGTAGAGAAAGACAGACAACGTGAAAACAAGGACGAAAGCACATTGCTTAATGTAAAATATTAAGACATTTCCTACTGGGGTAGATCACTAATAGGAGTGCATTACTGTTACAAGATCAGGATGCCAACTGCCGGGTCCGGACACCCGTTTAAGACTCGAATGAAATGTTGGACATGTAGGGAAAAAACATCCTAAGTGCGTGTATTTTGCAAAGAAATGCAAGCCGAAGCGTCCTGTTTGAAGCCGAAAGCACAGCGCGCGCATGCTCGCGCACGCACAGACAGACAGACACACACACACACACACACTGAAAGGTGTTCTGTCAAAAGTTGATGTCTCAAGGTGTTTAACCGCATCAGGTCGCTTTTCTAATTGTACGCAACACAGCGCGCGTGCAACATAGCGCGCGCGTCTGAATTCCACGTTTTAAATTTGAAATGATAACGGTTGCACTAACGGTATATTAACCGTAAATGCTCAATTTCTCCATTTGTAAGTTTACTATATCGATTTCCAGTTGACTACAAACAGTGTTTCATAACTTTTAACCACAGTCAGGTGTATAAAATACAATTACTGTGTGTCCGAAATAAAGCACAGCTGTTCTGTGACTGGATGAACTTCATATATGAATCAAATTCAGACGTTTAAAGCGTGTGTGTCAGAGGATGCGGTCAGTCAGGACGCAAAAACAAGAACACTCAACACGCAAAACAAACATGACATAAAATATTTTTCCAACCAAACAAATTACCTTCTGGAGAAATGTTCATCCAAGTACACAACACAAACAAAAAAAATAATAAATAAGGAAATGCCGACGTTTTCCGGAGTGTTTGCCGTCAATTCGCGTTGCCTTCACACCGAAGCGGAGCACTTTTCTCCCCCGTCACTAGCCTGTCACTCAAGTCAACTTGCTAAGCTAGCAACGTGCTAGCTCAAATCGCTGTCCGACAACGGCGTCTCAATAAAAACCTACATTTGCTTCAAAAAAAAAAAAAAAGCCGCCGCGTAGTCTCCGGGAACGAGCTGCATAAGAGCAAGAAACCGCAGGTTATCGTCTGCTGTAGTAGGAAGTTTTACAACACATTTCTGTGGTGTCTCATTTGCTGTGAATAGTCCAGTCTCATAACTCATATCTTGCCTTAACCTTGGGCACAGTTCCAGTTCCTGACTCCCTTCTCTACTGATGGGCGATTCGGCGGCGATTCATTCGTTCTGAACGACTCTTTCGAGTGAATCAAAAAAGAAGAATCGACTCCCGAGAGCGAGTGAGTCAAATGTCAGTACTCCTTAAGCAGGCTAAAGAAATACGTCTAACTCATAAATAATATTGATCTGACATGTTTACGCGCTGCCATAGTGTATAAAATATATGTTTATTGGTAATTGTGAAGAACTTAAATAAATGTTCGTGCGCGTTGGAAGATTTATTCTAACTTTGTTATCAACTCGTTTCTCTCTCGTGCGAACGTTTCTTATGTGAATCTACCTAAAAGACAGCATTTCTTTGCCCGTGCATTAGTGCACCGTCTATAAACATGTAAAACATGCGCTTTGTTCGCCTGTAATCACGCGCAGTGGGACGGAGCGCGCGCTCAGACGGGGAAAAAAAGACGCGCGTTTCATTGCTGCACACGCGGCACGCGCTTCACCCTGCACATCCTCCAAGGTCCGAGGCTGTCCTGAATAGCATGAAGTCACACTAAAGAATGTCAGAAGACATGAAGACTACAATTAACCACGTTTAACTATTACTATAGATTTTTTAAAAGCAGTTTCAGTAACAATATTTGCATGCCTTAACTATGATTAACAATGTCAGGTGTCTCAGTGCATGGTAAGCTCACTAACAGCGTGCGTGTGCTCTCACACTTTCTTTCTCACTCACACACACACACACACACACACAATGATGCAGCATCGATGCCAGGTTTAAACACTGTGCACATGCATTGACCACACACACACATCATGTTAGTGCACGTCACACTAGTGTACATTTAGACACTACAGCTCATCACTCCATCCATGCACAATTTGGCACTGTTTATTCTCTGAGGAAAAGGGTACCACGGTGTATGTAGACTTCCCCTTTCCTTGTGGCGGTACCTTAATATCATCCAGATCTTTTGTACCTTTTACCTGCATGTGGTGTACTTCACTCTAAAACCTAGTTACACACTTGTGAAAAAAAAAACACTAATTAAAGATGTACACTGATTGAGGGACACATGAAGTGACAACTAAAGGTATCATTTAGGAATATTTCTGTAGACTGACTGTGTTGTCCGAATAATTTAATGGGCTATTCTCAACCCAGCAGTGATAGGTTTAATATCTTAAAACCTACACCAGCATATTATCATTTGTGTGCTGGGAATTGTCAGTGTTGGTCCTGTATTGAAGAGGTTAAAGACTGGCAGATAAAACTATTTATCTGTTCAAAAATTGTGCATTTAAATAAATACAGAATGTCAATATGTTCCTCATACTGTGTTATATTTTTGTGTGTGTTTGTGTTATATACTGGATGTATACTAGAAATGACATAAATTTATTATAGTGCATTTATTTACTTTTTGGTATTATGCACCCATTACAAAGATGATTCTGTGCATAAGAATATTGAGCGACCAATAATTTAATATTTCAATATGTGAAATCTATTTATAGATCCATGAATATATGGCAATATCACACAAATTGAGAGATGGTTCTTTTTAAAAGATAAATAAATAAATAAATAAATACATCAATAAATAACAGGGAAAAATCAGATAAACTGTAATGTTATTTGCATTCAATGAATTAAAACCCATCCAGAGAGTTATACTTCCATGTAGATCCATGCATAGTGGTGAATTTATGGAAATATTGTGCGCATTTGAATTTTCCATGCTAAATGAAAGCAGTGGCACCTGATTCCCGCGGAGGCTAAGCGGTGTCTACAAATGGAAAGTAGTTTGTAAAGGGCAATCTAATTCCAGTGTCCCATATGGGGTCTGACAACAATATGACATGTATTCTGTATACTGATCTTGTAAGGCACCATGTACATCAGGCCATGTGCATGTATGTTCACTTCAATCATCCCAGATAGATGGTGCTGTTGTGCAAGAGGGGGAAATAATTTTACATATTTCAAATATGATTAGTATGCTATATTTACAAAAACATCAGCAGAAACTAGATACCAAACTCCAGAATCAAGCCAACTCAAGAACACAACTCTCTGGCCAGTGTTGCAGTTAATCATACAATCAAAACTCAACAATATAGTAATAAAAAATAAATTATAAAACACAAAATATAAAGACATACTGGAGTAATGTAGTAGACCCAACCTTACAGGAAAAGGCCATAGAGTACAGCACAGGCCCCTGGAAATAATATATCACTTCTTTTTCTGTGTCTCAGGTTGAGATATATTGGGTTTGCACACAAGAACACCAAATCTATTTATAACCCTGATGTTAAAAAGCAATACCTTTCTGTGCTCTAACACCGACACACTGAGGACTAAGGCTGAGCTTTTAAGCCCAAGGGGGAGTCATGCTGTATCCAGACGCAGAGGGCTCGGCTCCGAAGCATATTTTTGGATTTCTTTATTCTTTATTATATGTTCCTGAGCAATACAGGGCCTCGTTTCTATGAAGATAAAGAAGAAAGGAGTAAAAAAAAAAAAAATACTAAAAAACATAGGATGTAGTGGTGATTTATTATTGGAAATTTTACAGCAATAGTTATTAATCACAATCCTAGATTTATACATTAGTGTAACATAAAAGTGTCGATAGATCAGCATGATTTTTTCCCCTTTGGTTTTGTAAATTTATCCTGCGGGTCGCCACATCAGATCATTTGATCTTCAAGATCTGGCACAGATCGCCGGATGCCCTTTCTTTTGCAACCCTCCCATTTTCATCTGGGCTTCGGACGAGCACTGCTTGCAGTGTCTCGTTGTATAGGGCATAGGGTTAAGTGTCTTTCCCAACAACCCAACAGTGTTGAACCAGTTGCGGTGGGTCTCAAACCCCTGACCCTCCAATCAGCAACCCAGATCCTCTATGTAACCTCCTGAGCCATGAATGCCCCATCAGCATGATGTTATAATGGAATAAGGAAATGCAATAAGAATCTGGAAATCTGATATATTTATACTGTTGATGGTATGGACTAAGATTATTTCCAGGTGCAATACTGGATGACTGATATTTTCTTAGCAATTTAGCGGATGTGGGAACTCTATGGTTTAATTTATTTGTCATTACTGAAAATTATCAACACTGATATAAATGAAATTTAATAAACAAATTAGCACAAGTCATGAAAGTACAACATAAATTAAAAGGTAGTAATTTAAGTTCATAGTGTGAAAAGTAGAAATATTTCTCAGTCACCGCTTTAAAATTACATACTATTGTGAAATGAGGCGACAAAAAATAAAAAAAACTTAGTTTGAGCCACTCTTATATATATTTTTCTTTGTTCAATTAATTTTAATTAATAGGTTTAGGTTAAATTAATAGGATAGGTGGCTTTTCCGGGGTACTTGTAAGTTAACAATTGCCCAGTGAAAAGGAAGACATTTCACAATTTTAAAAGCATTTTTCTATAAATTTACGTGAAATTCCATGTAAAACCATTTTTACTAATTTATAGTACCAAATTTCAGTTCTGCCTCATTCATATAAAAACCCTGATTTCCAAATATTTTACATTTTGTTGTCATGTTTCAAAACCAGGTCTGACATAACAGTTCAGAACATGTGAGTAGATGTATGAGCTAAAAAAAATTAAAAAAAAACCTTTGTCTGAGATCCCATTTTCTGTAAGTGAAACTGGCCTTGCAGTGTTTGGTCTCTAACATTCAGACCTTGAGAATAATAAAATGAGCTGATGGAGCTGAGAACAGAATGAACAGTACAGCCTGACATGTATTGAGTCTAATAGAACTCACTGTCATTACAGTACACATAAAAAATAGAAGATGGTGGAAGAAGAGAACAGGGAAAGAGAATGAAAGGGATGTTAACAAAAAAAAGAAAAACAGAAAGAACAAACAAAAAATATATATTATTATTATTATTATTATTATTATTATTATTATTATTTTTAAGGAAGTTCCTTATGTTCCTTTTCTTTATAAAGTTTAACCTGAATGGGGAGTGACTGATGTTGGGGAACGTCTGACTCGTTATTTCACTCGTAGGAACACCTGCAGCTGCTGCAGCTGCGAGGAAAACTCAAGGGAAAAAAATGGAGGAATAAACCTCAGTTAATTTGCTTTGATATGGAGGGAGATTGGGTTACGCTGCATTCCTCAGGACTGAAATTGCACCCCCTTTGTTTTAGTCTACCCTAATTATCCTTTTGCCCACTTCTCTGTTTTCAACTCTAGTGCCCCCTGGTGGCTCTTGCTATTAACCCTCAGTTGAGGGTTTTATTTTTATTTTTTGGGGGGGGGGGGGGGTTGGAATGGAATTACACTGAAAGTGTTTATTTTTTCACCAATACATAGCTATGCTTTGGCCTTAATGTATTTGAGGAATTGTAATTAAAAGTCTACAATATACAGGTTATACAGAGATAATGTCAGGCTGGGAATTACAACATTATTTTCAAAAGTTTGAAAATACTGTATACATGGGACAAAATGTGCAATAAAAAAAAGTTGTTTTTATTTCATCCTCAATATGGCTTCAAAACTAACACCAGAAAATGGAATAGAATATAACTCAACACCGCTCGGCTTCAGAATCAAAATCAGATTCGGCCCAAAACAATTGGTGCACTAAAGGAGGAAATCATCTCTGCATGTAACCACATCTGTTCTGATACATTAAGAAGTATTCATTGTTCTTGTATTCAGTGCATTGGGAAGTTCCATGAAGTCAGAGGCCATCACTTGGCTTTTAAGCACATTTTCATGTATGGATGCATCCTTATGTGCCACAATGCATATAAAAAGAGTATTTTAGTCACTGTAACTTTCTCGTCATCGGTTATTTACAGAGAAACAGAGATACAACTGTGACCAGGAAGTCTCAAAAGCAAAGACTTTTTGGGTCTCGATTTCCATAAATATTGAGATATTCTATGCAGTTGTAAAATACTTTGAACTTGAGGGTTAAAGGAATGTGCGGAGGAGTGTGTGTGTGTGTGTGTGTGTGTGTGTGTGTGTGTAAATCAGAGAGAGAGAGTGAAAGAGAGAGAAAAACAGAGAAAGAGAGATAGAGGGAGAAAGAGATCCTGAACACTGAGCAGATGGTACAGTGGTTAGTACAGGTGCTCCTTGGAAAGAAACACACACAAATATGTAGCCAGAGTTCAAGCACAGGTCAAACATCTCATTGGAATATTTTGTACAAAAACAACAACAGCAAAAAAGAAAAAGCAGAAGAAGAACATAATTTATGACGGGGTGAAACTAATGTGTCATTATGAGGGACTGCAGCTGAGAACGGAAAGGAGCTTAGCGAGATATTTCAGATGTTTATTCATAATCCGGTGTATCAACACATTCCATTGCCATGCCAAAAGATCCTACTGACTTCCTGAGCTGAGTTGTCATGTGAAAGCATTGCTAGGGAGGATTACGCGTAACATTATCACGTGTAATTTAAACACACACACACACACACACACACACACAAACACACACACACATAAATAAAAATGGTAATTGCTCTGATAAAAAATTAAAATAAATAAAAAGCATATGGGAAGATGTATGTAGACACATGCATTACACATATTGAAACTTTGACACTTCAGGCATACATATAGAGGATCAAGCAACAAGTTGGGAAAATGTATAAACTCCAAACTGTCTTGATGACAAAGGTTTTGTTAAAAGCACAGACACAGGCATCATGCTCATATCAGACTTAGGAGATGTAGGAGATGTGGTGCAAACACTGACAGTGAAATCATATGTAAGAAAAATGAATAAAGTAAACAGAACATCAAAAGTGACAGGGATAATTTTGTATCATTTTTTTTCTTTTGCCAAAATACTTCCGTGTACATGTGCTTAAATTATAAGGTACGTACACCACCGCTTAAAAGTTTGGGATCACTTTCTAACTCCATGGACGTTCCTGATGTTCATTTCTTTCTATATTGTAAAGCAATGTTAAAGTCATCCACAATATGCAATAATCTCCTTTGAACAGTTAACGGAACTCTAAATGAACTTCCCCTCTGCAGCAGAGGTAGGTTTTGGTCTTGCCTTCCTGGGAAGTTCTTCATGAGAGCCAGTTTCATCATGCTGCTTGATGGGTTTTGCAAATGCACTTGACACAATACTGTTTTTGCAAGAACTATTCCAGAACAGGCTGACCTCCATGTCTTAAAATAAGTCTTGTTGTTGTCACATAATTACTTAATTCCATATGTGTTATTTCATAGTTTTGAAATCCCTAGCGTTGTTGTAGAATGGAGAAAATAAATCACTAAACAAAAACAAAGAGATTTAGTCCTAAAGTTGTGTTCAGTTATAAAAGGCGGCAATTAAATTGTAATAAAATCTGTTGTGCCTTTAAATCATGTCAGAATTGGAAGAATTTCAGCTATAAATCCAGAATCTCTTTATCAACCTGCTGCTTCCTACTTTCAGGCAGAAGAAAAAAACAAAAGAGGGAAAAGGTTTTGGAATGAGCTTTTCTTCAGATTCGGATAAAAGAATGGCACGTCCACACTTGTTCACCTGCATCGCTCACTTTGCTCCAGGAAGTAAATGAGAGCTCATCTTGGATTCAAAGATGCAGCTTAACTTCCTCTACCGTTTGAGGATATGAACCCAATAATCTCGCCCTCACTTATGCCTCTTTATCTCTCTATACTGTAGCTATATCTCCTCCAATGCTTAACTTCAACTGATTACACACTTTATTTGAACCACATTCTGTACATTAAAAAGTATAGACATGAATGATATTTTGGCCTCTTGTTTGGTTTGGTAGTTTGTGGTTTGGGTCATAAGTCGCTGTTATAAAGTTTTTTTTATTGTGTTGGACATGCCATTAAATACTATGTGAAAAAAGTAAAACACCCCTCTTTTAAGAACAACTTGTCTTTTAGCTGACACACAAACATGAGCCCACTAGCTCGCTTATATTTTATGAATTCTGTTTTATTGTGTTCCCTTAACAATGAATCAGCTTGTGGATCTTTATAAAATTCACACTAACACAATACACAAACACATTAGGGAGCTAGCTAATGAGCTAGCAAAAACACAGGTTGAAAGGTATCTGTCTGTTACAATGTATCCAGTGGATAGGAGTGGCTCTGCGTTAAGCTGTATCAGGGGTTTAGGAGAGGTTCTCCGTTCAGGCCAGGCTCATGTAGGTTTTCTGCATTTTAAAATTTCCAGTTGATCTGACTAGAAATGAGTGAAATTTAATATTTTGCAATACATTTTTATTTTTAACCACAGTATTTTAAGTATTGTAGCTGTAACAGGAACATTGCTGTTAGATATATTACTGTTGTATCAGAAATTACTTGAAAAGAATCAATATAAATAATACATAATTTCTGAGATTTAAATTTCACGCATCTAAGCTGCAAAATAATAATTTACTAGCAACACACCTTAAATTTAATCTTTGCAACTTTCATACTTAAATTGTTAGAAATTATACATGCATTCCAAACAACAAACTCTCACAACTAAACCTACATTGTTCATAAAGAGCGGATATATTTTACACAACGATCCAAAGACTTTTTCTCATATCATATCATTCCTCAAATTGTGCACACACACACACACACCTTAAATATATAAAAAAATATGCATAAATTGGAGAGAGATGCTCCTCTGGGTTTGGGTTGCTCTCAAGTTAAAAATCATAAGTAACATAGTGAGGATGTTCCATTTTCTACATAAACACATGCTACTTTAATATTGATTATCATTACAGAATATGAGAGTAAATACAGAAATTCAACAATTAATGAATATAATTAAAATAAAGATATTCTCATATTGCATAATTACCAACCGTAAAGCTTGATGCTTTCAACTCTAAGGGTCTAGTATCAGAAATGTATATAAAGTGCATTGTGGATTGTCTACCGCATGTACATTAAGCTCTTATTATTTTACAAATTATACTGTACATGTTTGAGAGATTGAATAATGACCTATTAAATAATGCACTAAACAAATCAGAAGAGGGAATTGAGTGGGAGCGCTGGTCACTTAACACCAGCAGTATATACATGCCTATAGTATTATACTAAATTTTATAGATTGATTGAATTTATTTTGAATTTATTTTGAAGTAAGGTTTAAATGTTATTAGCGAAAAGCCAGTTAATTATTTGCTATAAAAAGCCAGTGCACATATATGATATAATAAAACCTCAGCCCTATCAAATCACCTGAAACACATCAAGTGCTTTTGTGGCAGCTATATGAGTTTAAAATTGACAATAGAATCATATCTGGCCCATTTTACCTGATGGACTAATTCACCTGATTTCACCCTACATTATTGATTTTTTTTCTTTGGAGACTTTAAGAGCAACAGCTCACCTAATCATAGGATGAAATAAGAAGAGTTATTTTGAACAGATCTTCAAATAACACGCAGATGTCTTTCAGAAAGCCCAGCTCAATTAGATTTTGTCTGTATTGATGTTTTACTTTTTTCTTTAAACCACACAATAATGATGATAATGGCACAAAACGGTATTTTAAGATTCCTAGCTCGTCTCGAAGGACAGACCATTGATCCCATGGCGGATACCGAATGTAATGTAGATCTTATACCACTCCACGATAAAATATTCGATACAATTCAATTTTATTTGTATAGCGCTTTTAATCAATGGTCATTGTGGCAAAGCAGCTTAACAGAATTAAACATTTATGGAAATCAATTAGAACAAATAGTAGACTATAACTATAAATTTAACCCTGATGAGTTATAAGGAAAGGAAAAAGTTGCAAGAACAGTGGCAAGAAAAAACTCCCTGAGATGCTTTTTATTCAACAATTTGATATTTGGTAATACCAATGAATCAATGCAACATTAACACATGAAATGATTTTGATTCTTTTGATCCACATTTGACTATAACCACTGGTTTTACTATGTTACAAAATGCATGATTTTTATTTATAAGAGAGCAATTCGTTATTTGATTATAATAATGAATCTGTTATAATATTATTATTATTTTTTTGATTTTGTGGTTTCTGATCAAGATATGCACAACCTTGTCCAGGATCGTGATAGGCCTATGGTTAATTTGTGAATGATAACATTTTGAATAAATTATGCATTTAAAATAAGGCATTTTTCAAATTTGTAAATCAATAATTTTTTTTACACATCAGTGTGTGTCCTTTGATGATTAGCAATTTAAAATTAGCTATAATCAATAATAATAATAATAATAATAATAATAATAATTGTTCATTTAAAGGAAAGAAAATGTTTATTTGAGCAAATGTTATTATTAAAAATGCCATGGTTATTAATACCATTAAAGGTTATGATAACTAATTATACAAGAAATGAATGATGATATGCAAATGTGTGAAATTGCTTTAAAAACGCAGAAAATGCCGGTATAAAGATACAAAGAAGATAGAAGCCACTATAAAATACTGTAAAACATTCACAGAAGTTGATGTATCCTCTCTCTCTCACACACACACACACACACACACACACACACACACACACACACTCAGAAAAACACATAGACATATGGAGACATACATTCACACCCACATGCACATGCAAGCCTGCACAAGAATTCACACACTTTAAAAGACACACAACTCCACACTTCTTGCGACAGTCCAGGTGTATCTCAAACACACACACACTCACACACACATAAATGCAAGTGAAGAGAAAGTTACAAATTGAAACACAGAAAGAGAGAAAGTGAGAAAAGTCAATTTAATCAATCACTGAATGACAGACTTCAACAAGTGTGTATACTTGTTCCATGTTTCCACGGTGAAAAATAACAGAACGATGACTTTTGATGTCCAGCTGAGAGAAAACGACACACACACATAGCCTCACACAGCAAAGCGTTCCCACATCAGTCGTTCGGTGCCTGGCACGCCTGCCAAAAATATCTTCAAATCGCTCGTAATCAAAACAAACTGTTCCGCTTAATGTGCACCGCAAACAAACATACTGACTTAATTAAAAAAGACAGAGCTTCGACGTTTACATCAAAGAGAGACCTCCTTGTGAGAAAGAGTGTGTGTGTGCGTGCGCGTGTGTGTGTCCTGTATGCTTTTAATTCCTATACTGCAGTGAGGAATTCTTTGGTTCATTTGCTCCAGGCTGTATCTCCCAGATGTTGTGATCCTGACAAATAGGCAGTCCATTAGCAACACATCAAGATGACAACAGGAGAAAGACACTTCCGTGCAGCTTACTAGCAAAAAAGTAAGTATATCTATGTGTTTGAGAAAGTAAAAAAGGAAGAAGAAGAAGAAAAAAGCCTCTTTTTCAAACTCTTTCAAGCTAAATCTTAAGTTGACGTTTCAACACAACCACAGTGGCTCAGAGTAATAAAAACTTGGCGAGAAAAAAACCCTCATTATGCTATTACCTTTGATGACAATTTAATACATTCCTCAACTAGTAACAACTTTTTGTTTTTATCTCTTCGAAAAACTCTAAAAAGCTATTTGAGAAATGATTGAAATGGATCCAAAGAGCCTCTTTAATTCCATTTCAGGTTTGTGATGCAACGTATAATTTAAATAGTAACACATCCTTATCTAGGAACATAAATGGGTTCCTAACACATAAAATGGACTTAACTGGACTAAATAAGCACAATTTCTCAATATAGACACCACCGGTAGGTGAACTGACCAACATTGACCCTTAACAAACCAACAAACTGGTGACTGGATCACGGGCACCCAAGACCTATCCATTCCACAGGACCAAAGGCCAGCTGGTTATCCTACAGAAAAGCCAATGCAACACAAATTGAGATTTCAGCAGGCAAGGAGACCAATGTCGACCTGGCCTCCAAATCCCAGGATCCCAATCTGCTCAAGCACCCATGGGATGCACCAGACATACAGTACAAGTCGCATCCATGGAAGCCCCAGCACACAACCCACAGCACTCACAACACAGCAAGTATACACTGTGAACGTCCTGGTGGTAGACGCCACAGCATACCCCAAGAGGCACTGTGGATCCATGCCCATACAGTATGTTCACACATAGACTCTTATTATCAGCAAATATGAATGAACTATTACTCAAACCTTATTTAAGCAATGCAATTTTATTCATGAAAATCACTATGCCTTGTTTATACAGAGAGGCCGAATAAAATTGTATATACGCGTGTATAAATACAACATGAAAAACACATGCCTCTGTTCTGATGGTCACATGATAACATGGTGCAGCAACAATGGTGCGACTAGTGACTTCTTTAGAGGAATCATGATTCTATACATTGCTGCCAGAATTCAATTTGAGTTTTAAAAAATTGCATCGATAACAACTTTTAAAGTGTTTATGAATTTTTGGGACTGTGTGTATATCATAATGTGATGCTAACATAACATTTAAAATTGTAAAACTAGATAAAGGAAGAACAAGAACAAGTTTTAGAGTGAAACAAATAAACTGTATGTAAACAGTATTAATACTGTATTAATTATAACTAATATGTAAACACACATACACAACAAATCATTCTTTTACAAATTATTATATTAATTTACTGCATGGTGGCATTTAATGTTCCCACTCAACGTATTCCAGTTTTCCTGGCGTAGGCACCAGATTGAATAAAACTTTTACCATAATAAATGGTAAATAAAGCAGATAAAATGATCTCATCACAGTTATACAGTACCTTATGCCAATTAATCAATCCCATAAGGACTTGCATAATACTTATTATTATTAACCTAGTAATTATTATTATTAATAACTTATTATTATTAATTATTACTAGTATGTGGTCCTTAAAGTGTTTCTTAAAACTCTCAAAATAGTATTACAGTAAGTTGAAAAAGGAAATAGGGACGTTTAAAAAAATGAGTCTTGAAAAATGTAAATACTAATTAACCAAATAACAATAAAAACGTTTCCATATGCATTTATGCAAGTATTTGATTCTAGACACTGGGCAAGCAGTAAATTTATAAAATCAGTTAGCTATGCATGTAAAAAAAAAAATGTATCGACACACATAATAAGTAATTGTAAAACAAAGTTTTACATTGTTCCTAAAATAAGAAAAAATGCAGCATTAGTTATATTCAGTGTGTATTTGGAAAGGATTTCAACAAATATATATAGTGTCTCCAGGAAATATTATTTGATAATTATTTATACCCTTTTTATTTTAGCAATCTAAATTATGAATTATGTTTAATTTTCAAAAGCTCACACCATATGAGTTAAACAGGGTACATCTGTGTTCATTTTAAATCCACCTGTGTCCAGTTGTAAGCTTGCACAATAAATATCTCTGACTCACAGCTAGGTCTCACAGCTAACATGGCAGATCAGATCAGTCCTGCTGTCAGGAAGACCAAAGAACTGCCTGTGAAGTTTTGTGATAAAAAAAAAAAAAAACAATGAAGAAGGCTATTAATACTAAAAAGCTTTAAACGTTTTTAGCACCACTTCAAAATCCCTTAGCATCGTGGAAAAAAATATATACTGTAGCACAACCTCAAATTCAGGCTAAACTGCGAGCTTGGATGAGTAGGGCAGCGGTCAGAGAAGTGTCCAAGAGTCCATGTTCAAGAAAGAAGTTACAGAACTAACAGGCTGAAATAAGTACACATGTGCAGACTTCAACAATATCACCAGGTCTTTAACGATCCACAAGAGCGGCCAGATGGAAGGCACTTCTGACACAGAAAAGACATGTTAGAAGATTTTGTGGTCTGATGAGACTAAATTTAAACCATTTGTTTAAAAGTGAAGCATATTTTTGGTGTATACCAGTGACAACGCAGCACCCTGGTAACTCTGTTCCTGAACTAAAAGGACTTTGGTGATAGCATCATGCTGTATGGTTGCCTTTCAGATAGTGGGACTGTATCACAATATCCATGGTCCCACATGGTTGTAGACAAAAATAAGCCACATTTTACTGTCATCCAGTCATATACAGCTCTGAAAAAAACAAGAGACCACTGCAAAATGATCAGTTTTTTTTCCTCTTACAGGTGCATGTACTGGTGAGATGAACAGTTTTATTAAATTTTTTTGTGAACTGCTGACAATATTTCTCTAAAATTCAAAATATAACTATAGTTATTTAGGAAATGACATCATCACAACACATCAAAATAACCCAAGATCATGCAGTTGCAAAATGCAAATAATTTGTAAACAAATTGTATTAATGCTTTGGCTAAATAACATTAAGAAATCAGTATTTGGTGGAAAAATGCTGTTGGGTAACTTTATACCACTCTTTTTGCAAAAAAAAGCAAACAGCTCAGCTTTGCTTGATGGTTTGTGGCCATCCATCTTCCTCTTGATGACATTCCAGAAGTTTTTTGCAGTGGTCTCCAGAGCTGTATACTGTATATAAATCCAAAAAAAAAAAAGAAAAAAATTGAGGTTGACCTGAAAACCACTTTGCACCAACATATATTCCATCTAATTTGAAGAAAATTTGCACTAAGCAATGAAATGATTCTGCCAAGCTCATATAGACACATTCATGCCAACTCAAACTTGTAATTATTGCAAAAATATGCTTCACACCAAGAGGGGTAAATACTTTTCTATTTAATTAAATTTTTATTTCATTTTCGAAAAGACGCTTAAAATGTGCAAAAAATCTTATTCAACCATAATTAAATTTGATGTATGACAATTTCAAACAGTCGTCAGAACGTTGATTTATCAACATATGAAATGAATTGGACTTGCTTGGTCAGTATATGGTTTTACCTTTAAGTAAGACAAAGATATAGCAGCCCGTTATATATATATATAGGAGGTGAATGTTGGACAGTAAGATTGGAAATGCTAGAGAAGTCCATCCTTATGGGGTAGCATTCAAATGGAAAAAAACCCCAACTAGATCTCCTTATATTAATCCCTGATGGACCCCTCCTGTTAGTAGGGCAAGGACAGATCAGGAGGCACCCACGCTGCCAGGTCTTATATGTCTTTCAAGGGTTCAGTTGGGGTTGTTTGAAAAAAGAAGCGTTTCCCTTTAGGAGACTAAGCTGTGAAAACAGGGAGAGTCAATCAAACAGCATGTCCTAACATCACTGGGATGCTCTTGCTGAGTAAAAACGGGCTTTCGTTTTCTCAAATAATAACTGCACGTGTTAAAATATCAGTTGTACTCTGGGGAGGAGTAAAGCTGTTGTTGTAGTACTTGTTTCTTAGTGTTGTCTTAGTGAAGGTACCATGAATATCTAAGAACTCTGTCCAAATTAATTCAATGCTAAAAAAAAAAATCTTCCTACATTGATGTTTATGTTCCTCAATGCATTTATGAATGTATGCATTTTTTTGGACTTTATCTGTTTTACCCTAGGAGTCCCCACATCGAATAATTTTTGTATTTCTTTATTCTTCATAGCAATACAGGGCCTCAGTTCAATAAAAAAAATAAAGAAGGAAGGATTTGATCTGGCACAGATTTTATGCTGGATGCCCTTCCTATTGTAACCTTCCCATTTTCTAATCAGTCTTGGGACCGACACTGCATGCAGGGGTTTAGGCTTAAGATTGTTGCCCATGGACCTAACAGTGGCACCCCGGTGGTAGTGGGCCCCCCTCATCAGCAGCCAGAACCTGATGAACTAACACTGCCCCATTTATGATTTTACATCTACACTGCAGAATAACTGTTTCAATATTTTTGTACATTTTACAATCAATCAATAAAATTTGTGTCAGATTATAATTTAAAAAAATCTGCCGCTACGAGGATTGTCTGTTAGCTTCCAATACAAGGATGGCACAGGTTCGGAAGAAAATCATTACAAATATGATTTGTAATGATTTTCAAGTGACATGCAGGAAGCATGCTAATAACCTACAATTTGAACAATGCTTTTATTTTCTCAATCCCGTAATTTCTGTAAAAGCTCAAAGCTTTTACGAAGCTCAGTTTTTCCTTATAGGATCATCATCATATAATCGGACACAGAGAACACATGCTATTGCACAGCCTGTTACAGAATTCAGCCAAGATTTTATTGAGATCATATCGTACAATGTGACAAGGAATAATCTTAAAGTTAAGCCAGAGTAGTCACGCGGTCTGAAACCAGCTTTACACACATTGGGAGCATGGGAAGGTCTGTCGGGACTCGTTTCCTATCAATCCTGCTTGCAATCCAGTTTAAAAACAAGACAGATTGGATATTTTAAAATAAATCTAACAGTTGTATTGCCTTAGGTCAATCAGATGGAACAAATAGGTAATAGGACAGGAGTTCATATTTAACACAAGAACTTCCTGTAGCATGTGCATGATTACCTTTGTGAACAGCAATTTAGGGGCAAAAATCTCAGCAATTACTCAAACTGACACTAAAGCCTTCAGGCCGTGGTTAATTATACACACACTCTGGTATTTGGTGTTGTGTGTTTTATGTTGTATGTGTTTGGGCAGGCCTTTGCATAGGTTCTGGTGTAGATTGGATCCTGTCCACGTTGTGTGTGTACTGTATGTGTGTGTGTGTAAGAAGGTATAACAAGGGCTCTTAAATTACATCAACTCAATTCAATTCAAATTTAAATTTCACAATCTAAACTTTGCGTTTATACTCCAGTGTATGAACACTTTGTCTACACGTACAAACAATTTTCCATGCATCCATTTTTCTGTGTCACCGTCATCTGTAAGTCATCACCACACACACACACACACACACACACACACTTAGACACACACTCCCAACCTGCTATAAGGACACATCTGTTTAAAGGCCGTCTCTTTTTAAACTCTCTCAAGTCCAAAGAGCACTGGTACTTTTGCTGAGATCCAAACCAGCTGTTAGGGAAATACCTTCATCCTCGTAAACATTATTAAAACCATTAGTCTGCTCAAAGGGAATTACAGAGAGCACACACACAGCACAGATCACCACTAACAGCACAGGCTATTTTGTAGCCTTAGTCCCAAAGAGACTTTAGATTTGAGCTAATATTCCAAAAGGTTACCCTCAAACATAAGTATACTGTTTTTCTTTGGACTAATGACCCTCTTTCAATTAAAGTGCTCACAACAATTACATACAGTGCACCATATGGCTTAGATGTAGAGCACAAAAAAGTCATTTTAGGTATAGCAACCGGTTTTAGTATTAGTAACACATTATCTATTGATTGTTTGACAGATTGGCCACTTATCATAATTTTGCAATATTGTGGCTCATGCAGTGGCCAGTTAACAACCTCCTTGCTGCTAATTTGTTAAATTACTATTTATAATGAAAGAGTTCTGTGAATAACACACAGCTAAAATGACCAAATTCATCTTTATATTAAGCAACCACTGTCCTGGGTAAATATATGTGTTAAGGTTTCTTTACCTGAGATCCACTCTTGACTTCTGAACAAATGGGGAAAATAGTTAATGCATACTCAGAAAGTTGCCAGTCTTCACTTGAAGCCTGTTGATGCCATGGACTGATCGCGTTGTGATCAATGTATCATGTTACTTGATGGCATGAGGATCCGACGATGATCGTTTAATAAAATTGTGTTTTATAACAAACTATTCTCTGGTGATCAATGACTGGTCCGTGTTAACAATGGTAATCAGATTCAATTCAATTCAATTTTATCTGTATGGGGTTTTAAACAAAGGTCATTGTTGCAAATCAACATCAGTAGAATCAACAGAAAATTATGGAAATGTATATGAAACGTGAGAAAATGTGTATGAATCAAAATGATCAGATAGTTCCTGATGAGCAAGCTGAGGGTGACGGTGGCAAGGAAAAACTCCCTGAGATGACAGTAGGAAGAAACCTTGACAGGAACCAGACTCAACAGGGAACCCATCCTCATTTGGGTGATAATGGATAGCAGGAATTGTTTTGCAGTCATACTGTGTTTATCAGTGATTGATCATTGGGAATAATGGGCAATCAGTGATAAGTCAGAGGGAACAGTGTGATCAGTGATTGATCAGTGGGTTTAATGTGATCAGTGATTGTTCAGTTGGAGGAATCCTGATCAGTGATTGGTCAGTGGGAATACTCTATTTGTGATTGTGAATCAAAGATTTTGGAATATTGATCAGTGGTCCATATCCCAAAAAAATGTTTGTTAAAAATTGTTAAGAACAATGAGTGATGTCCAGTGTTTGGTTGTTGAAGACAATGATGATCAATGTTTTATCATTTTGTGCAGTGGTGATGAGTGATTGGTCATTGGGTGCAACAGTGATCATTAATTGGTCATAGGGTGCAATGATGATCCCTAATTGGTATTTAGATACAATGGTAATCAGTGATTGGTTATTAGGTGCAGTGGTCATCACTGATTTTGTCATTAGGTACAGTAGTGATCAGGGACTGGTCATTAGGTGCAATAGTGATCATTGATTGGTCATTAGGTACAGTGGTGATCAGTTATTGGTTATTGGGTGCAGTGGTAGTCAGTGATTGGTCATTAGGTGAAATGGTGATCAGTGATTGGTCATTAGGTATATCAGCTAACAACTCAGACAGGCTTTTCAACTCAAACAATCAGCAGGTGTAGGGCACTAATGTCTGTTCAAGAAATTGCTATATACAGTATGTTGCTAGTTTTTTTTTAAGCCTCTCAACTGCCACTTTCTTAGCTACATATTTGAATTCTCAAATAGCACAGGAGTGAGGACCCACACCTTTAAATGTCCCACACTACACCACGGAATGACAGTAATTAACTCATCTAAGTCTGTTTGACAGCACACAGCCAAAACTCACTGATCAACCGTAAGACCATGTGTCAGACATGAGGTGAGCTAGAACATACTATTAGCCACTGTCAACCTAAAATGAAAACTTTTTCTGACTTTGTGATGGAATTTTGTCTCAGTAACTGAATATGATAAATAAATATACTTGTTTATTATAAGAATATAATGAAATTGTTAAAATGATCAGTTGAATTTGACCTTTTAAAAAAAAAAAATCTGCTCTTACTGTGCGTTTATCCTGATAGATTTATTTATGTTTTACAAATGACTCTTTAACATTAATTCAGCCCAGACACAGTTGCAAATACCATTAATGACTTAAAAGCTAGTCTAATTTATTCTGTATTTATCTGTAGGGCTCAGTGTGTAGTGTATAAACGTCTATGTTAATCTTACTCTCTCTCTCTCTCTCTCTCTCTCTCTCCCTGGCTCTTTCCTTCTCTGTTCAAGGCTCGAAAAACACATTTTTGACAGTGAAATAAAAATAACATGACTGAGAAACAAGCAGACATTAATTATACATAATAAATAAATAGGCTAAAATTGTGGCAGTGATTAATTATTTATAGGTGTATTGTAACATGTAAAAAGGTTTTTCATCACAGTGATATGTTCAAATATGCATTAAAATTGGAGCTATATTATACAGTACATACATTTCACAGTGAATAGAAGGAAAAAATTTATTAAGATACTTAGAAATATTAAATTAATTCAGAAATTTTAAATGAATAGAATTAAATTACAATTTATGATGATTATCATGGTACTATCTATCTATCTATCTATCTATCTATCTATCTATCTATCTATCTATCTATCTACCATTGTTGTGCTCCTCTCTCTCTCTTGGCCCTCTTCCTTTCCTTTATTGGTGAATCGGATGCTTGGTAAACCGGGCCAAAGTTCAATAGGGTTGCTAGGCAACAGACTTGTCACTGCCTGGAGCTGCCTGTCATTGGCCTGAAGTTGTGCCAAGAGCAGTCGGCGTGCCAACAGGCCGCCAATCATGGTGCCAACCGGCCGCCATCTTGAACCATTCAGTTCACTAGAACACAGCACCCGCTTTCAACCTCGTTGTTATATCCAAGCCATTTGTCATTTTACCGTGCATCTTCAATTACATCTAAAATGTAATTTTCATGAATATGAACTTCAAATATGGTATCATTTATACTGACTGAGCTCAGAAGATGTGAATCAGCTAAAAAGTCAAGATGATATGATGTAAACATGTAAAGCATAATCAAAGTAATAATGAATTGGACAATAATTAAAATGAGTTCTGGAAGTTATAATGCAGTATGGGATTATGTTTTTTAGAAAGTATATTTAAGCAGCTATTAATGCTTCAATAGGACTTAATTAATTAATAAAAAAAACATGAAATCTTGATTAAATAAGTAAAAATAAAGAATGATCTGATTTGTCTTCATAGACACGTGAAGACATACAATGCTTTAGAAAGGATGAATGGCAATAAGACGGTCATGGAAAAGACAGTAATGAGAAGAGGTGTGTGTGTGTGTGTGTGTGTGTGTGTGTGCGTCACCCGGGAAAAACATACGAGGAAAGAATGCTAAGCACGCAAATGCTTAGAGTTTATGTGTCTGCCGGGGATACAGATGGAAACATGTGTGTGTGTGTGTGTGTGTGTGTGTGTGTCTCGAAGAGAGTTCTGACCTTCCTCAAATAAACTTATGTGAGGGCAGATCAGGGCACATGGAAAGAAGCACACACTAGGCTATTAGAGCAAGAGAGAGAGAGAGAGAGAGAGAGAGAGAGAGAGAGATTCTCCTAAACTGTCTCGCTTGCTCCCTAATCTGCTGTCAGTGCTGTGTCATCCCTCGCTCCCTCTTTCTCCATGGAGGCTTGCAAGAGACATGATACTTCCTCTCACATCCTGCAAGTGAGGGAGTGACAGAGGGAGGAGGAAGAGAGGAACAGGAGGAGGAGAGGAAACAGGGGAAAGAGATTTGACAATCAGCAAAGGATGTTAGGGAGCGAGAGATCCCCTACACATCCATCACACAGGGAAAATAACAAAGAGAAAAACTTATCAGATCTTTAGGCATCTCTCTCTCTCTCTCTCTCTCTCTGTCTTTTCCACTTTGTCTTTCTTTTTTATTTCTTCGTCTTTTTACTTTGCACTCAGTCCAACTGCCTCTCACTTAGTCTTAGTTTGTCCTATTTTTTTGTTAAAGAAATCAAAATAGGGCACAACATGCACGTGTGCATTTGTGCATGCATCATTCATTGGCCCTCATACAGTACTATTACATACTCTATTTTTCTGGTCTTTTTTCTCCATCATCTCTGCATTCTTTCTTCCTCCTAATCCCCCCCCCCCCTCTTTTTTTTTGGAATTTCACCACTACTGTGTTTCATATCCAAACCCCCAAAATAAAAACGAAGGGAACAAAAGATCGCAATGTGAGCCCTCTCTCCGCAAATCACCACAAGCTGCTTTGTTAATTTGGTCGTTATGTAAGGCAAATAAATTGTTGCTACATCAAAGGAACTGAAGTGTTCAGAATCCCATAAACACAAACTAAAAGAGAAATTTTCACACTTTGCCGAGACTCATAAAGTTTGCTAATGATTATAGAGCTTTGATGGGTTTTCTTTCCACTTAATCAACTTTCCTTTTGAATTTAAAAGCTCTTTAAAAATATTCTAGCTCTTTACCTGCAGCTATAAAAAAAAAGTAAATGAGATGTATTAATAATGTTATTATTATTAAAATAAAAGCAGCTGGACGGCCGAAAGTCGAAGTGTTGAAGTGTGAGATTTCACGTGGAAGACCAGGAGCAGGGGAAGACGTGATGAGGGACATGGTTCAGCTTGCTCTTAATTAGGAATTTGATAACTTATCCGTATGATCATAATCTGATGTAAGCTATAGAAGTAGAGGAAATGACATATAAAACTGCACTTTGGCTTAAAGACTGTGATTCTGTGATTTGACATTATCAGTCATTATCATAATTAAAATTAAAAAAACAATGATAAAATATTCTCCTTCTACAAATATTGAACTTGTATGCAGATGTAAAATTAATGATAATAAGCTGAACAGTAATCATGCTAGGGATTTATCATACTGTTACACACCTAACCAGAAGGAATCCAAATTACTTATTATATTTTCCTCTCAATTGAACATTGTTGATTAATTATAACAATACACACACAGATCAGTTTTCATTGAACGGACCTGATATTAATTGTCCAATTAGAGACCTGACAGGTCATTAACTCACTGAAGGTTGTGCGTTAAACCATGCTGATCTGAATTCATCCCTACATGTCCAACAGGCCACCGGTTCATGATAGTGTGACATTGGAAAGCTGATCCTAGATCAGCGTTCTTTAGAAATCCATTTAACCCTCAGTTGAAAACGTTTCAGAAAACATGCAAAAGAGGTTCAGTAAATATATATTGCAATTAAGAAGTGACAAGCATTTAACAGGGATTTATTAATTATATGAAAAAAAGGTTTGTCTGATCATCATCTATCTACATGAGGTGAGCCTGTTACAGCTGTAGCCTCAGATTCCTGCCTCTGTCCTACAGGACTGGAACCTGCTGTCACAAGATCCAACATGCTGTGTCTTCTGAGATGCTTTTCTGCTCACCATGGTTGTAAAAAGTTCATATTTGAGGAACTACAGCCCTATTTTCAGCTCAAACCACCCTAAATATTCTCCTCTGACCTTTCTGATCAACAAGGCATCACTCAATTACGTAGTACCAATTTCAGCGCACCAAAATGCACGGCACATTCAAAATCACTGCGGTCATTATGATATGTAACACCTTACTGAAGCTTATAGCAGCTGAAGTAGCTTGTAATTCCAGCATTTTAAGCACTGCACTCCTGATACATGATTGGCTGATTAGATAATTGCACGGATGAGCTGGTGTACTGGTGTTCCTATTAAAGTGGCCAGTGAGTCTACATATTCCTATTAAAAAAAAATGTTTGAGTTACTTTTCAAGTCAAAAGGCACAAACATAATAGCTCAGGTGCTGCATCACAGTTTTCTTACAATATCTCTGTCTCACTCTCTCTCTCTCACACACACACACACACACACACACACACACACACACACACACACACACACACACACACACACA
>JAQMYJ010000011.1:20007282-20023175 GCA_030014305.1 Clarias laeviceps | reverse complement strand
CTAGAGGAAGCATGTAAAGGGAAAAAAGCAGTGGGCCTAATACTGAACCTTGTGGAACACCAAACTCCACTAGAGAGTATGCAGAATAATCACCATTTAAGTCTACATACTGATAAAGGGTCAAACCCGTTACACTGGTTAAGGCGGAAGTCCTTGCAAAGACGGATCGAACAATCGGGTATGGGCACTGTCACTATGGGGCTAGATCAGGGACTAGTCGACTTCTCTATAATGCCATTCTGAAGCATATTTTTCACTTCTGCTTCAATGGCACGGCGACGGGCCTCCGGGGCTCGGTTTGGTCTTTGCCGAATGACAGTGCCATGCCATTTAATATTGTGCAGTACCAGATGTGTGAGCCCCTGGTCGGTGGAGAACACGTCTTGGAACTGATCTATCAGCTCATTCAGGTCTTGGTGTTGCACAGCGGTTAGATCCTCCCTGCGTTGTACCACTTCACGCCCTAGAGCTGGGGAGGAGAGAGCAGTGAGAGCTGAGATGCGTGGTAACGGTTCAATCCACCTTTTAAGCATATTTATGTGATATAGTTTAGTGCACTTTTTCTTACCCGGCTGCTGCAGATGGTAGTTGATGGGACCGATGCGGACTGTATAGGGTCCTTGCCAGCAGGTGAAGTTCTTTTACTATTTGGAGTACTTTTTAAATTTTTCCCTGAAGATCTTGCACATATTCCAGGCTTTCTTAGCCACATCCAAAAGACAGCATGGTCTCCTTCCGAATAGCATTTTGAATGGCGTGAACCGGGTGGAGGCTTGTGGTATTTTGCAAATGGCGAAGAGGACGTACGGGAGTAGCTGGTCCCAGTTTCGTCCTGCCACATCAATCACTCGCCGTAACATCCTTTTTAGCATTTGATTGAATCTCTTCACCAGGCTGTCAATCTGTGGGTGGAATATGGAAATGCGTAACTGTTTGATCTGCAGCAGCCAGCAGATGTCAACCATCAGTCGGGCCATGATGGTTCACATGACTAAAGAGTAATACGAGCTCTTTTGCTATGTTTTTTGATGTAGCTTTCTGTAGTGGGACTGCTTCCGGATAGTGAGAAGCATAGTCCACGACGACCAATATGTACACTATTCGTGCCCTTTTTCCGACTTTGGTAGTGGGCCATCCCTATTCGCTCAAATGGAATGCTGATGATTGGTAATGGAATTAGGGAGGCGGAGGTCGGCTTTTTTTGTCCTTAATTTTCACGATGGAATGTTCACCGAGTGGGTATGCGTGTGCGAGATGCATGACCTCGTTGACTTTTCCTTGAGGGATGCCTAAGAAATCCACCCGTTCCCCCCTTCTAATTGTGTGGAAGTATAGTAATCCGGGAAGTCGGACGTACAGGTCCTACACCTTCGTACACCTTCGCCGTTTTCTATCTCCCCTTCCACCTCTCGCATTGGCCCCAGCAGCGCGTCCTTCCGCTGGAGCTGTGCAAAGTTACCACCTCTCTGCACCTGCTGAGACAGGGGAAGAAAGAGATTAGTACGAGAACTCGGCTCACCCTCTGTCTCAGCATCCATTTCATCTTCTGCGCTCTGCACCAGCCATGCCAGGAGGGCCGTCCTCATTTTTGGTTTAGGTCTACCTTTTTGTTTCTTTTTTTTTTTTTTTTTTTTCGGCATGTGCCCAGGCAAGTTTCTGCCTAGGAGAAGAGGGACTGGTAGATTAGGCATAATTCCGGGGACAATGGAGTACTTCCCTTTTTGATTCTCCACTGTGAAATGGGTTGCCAGAACCTCTCATCAGTCTCCATGCACACAGGTAATCAAGAGGGGCTCGCAGGGTTGTGTTCCAGCTGGGACGACAGAGAGGCGCACTAGGGTGATGGCACTTCTAGTGTCGATCAGCGCTGACAAGGGAGCCCCGCCGACTCGGACCCACCGGGTGGGTGCAGTAAAGCTCTCTTCTGTTCTGCGGCTATCTGCCCAGAGACCTTGAGAAGAACAGGACCGGATTTGATCTGTTTTTCATCCCGGGGCGTCTTAGGACGGTGTGCTCGTTGGAAAGCTTCACGCCGCTAGGGCGGTATGTAGTGTGGTGGGCTCTTTTCGGGGAAGCATATGGAGTGTATGGAGCGGGATGAAGGCCAGCTCCTGTCTTGGCCAGCATCCACCAATGTAAAGCCTTTTGTAGTGGGCGCTGGGTCATGGACATTCAGAGGCAAAGATGCGGTGAAACAGGTGCATGTTTATTTACAGAACAGTGTAACACACTCGTATTTCTGTGACTATTAGTGCTAATTATTGCATAGATAGGAAGGGAGTAGGGAGCAGAAGACCCAGCCCGTGCTCAGGTGAGTCATGGTGGTGAGCTACCGGGGTCGACGTGGAGGCACGGCATTGCAAAGAGCCAGGTGCGCGAGAACTCAGGTTTCTTCTCGACGGTGTCCGCGAACAGTAGCTCCCACTGACGTCGGAATCTGATAAACAAAAACAAGGAAAACAATATAAGTGATCCGAACTACACCCTCCACACACCAGTAAGCGCCGCCGGGGTCCCTTCATCTGGAGCAGCCGATGCCGATGTAAAACCTTTAATAGCCAATATGGATTTATTTGCACAATTTTATTTTATTTTTTGTTACTTTGGAGAGTTCTCTCTGTTTTGGAGATCAGAATATATAACCACAACAAAATTGCAATTAGCTAACATTGATTCCATTTTTACCACTTATTTATTTATATTTTACCACTCTATTAAAAGACTGCATTCATTGCAATGCATGTTAGCTATGCTAGTTTTGCCAGATTAATGGTTAAGGAAGTAAGGAAGTCATGTGTTTACATCCAGCTTGAAACTGCCTTAATTGGATGCTTCAGCCCAACCTCGGATCAACTAAATGGGCAAATATATTGGGTTATGTGTTATATTCTATGAAGTAAGGTATTCCAGTTGGTGCCAATGCACCAAACCCAAACACTGGGGTTGCACAAGCCAGTACACTCTTAATGCTGGTCCCAAACCTGGTTTAAATAAAATAATTGCAAGTAAACTGGTAAAAAATGTAGAGTAAATGTTTGTCACAGTGAAATAATGTTTTTAAGTGACTTAAATGTGGCCAGGGCACTAAAATGCTTGAAGGAGGGTTGGTGTGGGATGATAAAGCCAAGGGTATTTGCTAGAAGCTCAAATAGAGTTTTCAATAAGCATGTACAGAACCAAAACATTCAGTCAGTACGTCAATGTTCAGCATTGGACAAGTATCAAATTAAGTCCATGCAGAAACAGACGGAACTGTCTGCCTTGGGCGCAAGGTCCATAGGGTTGCTCCAGTTGCTGTGAGAGTCCTTGATTAGCCCCCCTGTCGAGCACAATGATTAGGTCTTCCTAAGATCTTTTTTTTTCAGGCAATCTATATTGTAGTCCACACACAATTACCCCACTGGGGTATCAATGAGTCAAAAACACTGCAGAAAACTTAGTTTGCAACCAACATTCCCTGAGATTAGTAGAGTTGATTAGTTGATTAGTTAAGGCTCATCTCTGTCCCCAGTTCCTTATTGCAAGTAGAATGAATTCATTTTTGATTGAATGCCTCTGGATCCAGGGCCTGTACAGAATTCACTTTCAATGGTGCAATGTTTTTCATTTGTTTACACTGTGTCAGGGCTAGAATGGATCTTAGATGCCCTGTGGGATTCATACAGTAGTTTGATATAAAAAAAAAAAAAATTACGCTAAGTAGGCTTGGCATACATCATCTGAAGACTTATCCTGGTGAACTTCCAAACCACTGGGGTGGATAAAATCAAGCAGACTGTCCAAAACTGGTGCAAAACTGTCTTATTGCCCAATAATGTGTGGATTTTGTACAGTGTTTGTGACCTAAAATTGTTGCCTTGTTCTAGAATGACTTTATGAGCAACTGTAACATCAAAATAACTACAGACTAAGATATTGCTTTGATTAATTTCATAATGCTATAGGACTAATACAATGTGGTCCCTTGTGCATTCTTATCCAATGTCTGAGCAAGATCCATAAAAGTTCTTTTGAGGTTTACTTCGGTTATGGGAAGCAATGAAGAATTATTCTGTTTGGGGTGTCAATCCCAATCACTACCTAACATTTGGGCATGATGCACAGCATCTGGGTAGTTCATTACAAATTCACAGACAAAAAAAAGATGTTCAGCTATGAGATTATGATGAGGTGTATGGAGGTGCATGGAGGTGTTTCCTTGCAGCCCTTTTGCATGAAGCGCTGGGAAATTATGACACAAAATGAGCAGTAAGGTGAGAACTACATACTACCTAAATACTATATTTTATATACGTCGTTGAATATTTTTAGGTATGCAGTATGCTCCAGTTTGAATGGACCAACAACCCACCACAATAATGGCGCACTGATTCTGAAAGTGCATAGGTTCCCCAAATCACCAGCATGTCTCTTATAGACTTGGATGATTCACCTTATACACACTGGGATATCTTATGGGACAGTAAAAATTTGGAAGATGTTTGAAAATAAATTTTTAGTTTTGGGGTAAATGCCCCTCTGTTTCCATGGTAGCCAGGAAGGGAGAAAAGAGACAGAGACAGTGAAAGAGCATGGAATTCAGCTGTTTCATCACGTGGCTGAATGAAAAACTGTTCCAGGAACACCATGTTGATGACTTCCTCTGCTTCCTCAGCTTCATGCTCCTCTGCCAGCAGCCATGTCTGACTCTCATACTTCAGATGTGTCTGTGCTGCTAGCTGCTGGGCCACGAGCTGGGTTTTCCTCAACAGCAGATATAGTTGCCAGACTGGCCTGTTGTTATGTCTGCTGTACACAGCCCAGGGTTTCAGCACCACTGTAACAAACGCTGTGGGCAATGTTTGCCACTTTGGCTCAGCTCTGATTTGCATGGGTCATATCCATTTCTCACTAGGCTTATTCATCTACTATCTTCTAGTTACAGTGTCTTTCTTACACACTAATAGAATAAACACATATTGTACAGTACATACACAGACATACAGTAGTAAATATACTGGCCAGATGATGCTCAGCCCAAGGTTTCAGTGCCATCCCAACACCACAATTCCTTGTTGTTTCTTTGGCTGAGGTCTGAAACCAACACTGCTGAGAAAAAAAAGGCCCAGCTCAGAAACCAACACCTGAGGAAAAAAAAACAAATTAGCCACATAACTATGCTGCGGCTAAACAGTGCGTAGGCATAAACCATTTTTGGTTACCTGCTTGTTGGCGTGACACCAATGACAATATAGTTTATCACTTATGATCAGTCATGTTGACAGTGTGCACTCTGTTTGACCAAGTGCCATATACAATCTAACATGACTACCCTGATTACACACTGCAGTGTTATATGGTGGTTAATGTCATCATCTTGGGTGAAGTTGTAAACAGATGACAGATTGACCATGATATTGGGTTGTACACAACACACACACATGGGCACACATGCAAGATTTATTAAGGAATGCTGGTCTCCTGGCATCTCTGTAGCAGATACACACTTCATGCTGTAAGGGTGAGCCTCTTCATCAAAGAGACACACAAACACGCTCACACCCAGAAATCTGGAGATGGTCCAGAAACCACGCACACACACCAAACATCCTCCCCCATGGCTGTGGGGACCTGGCCCACACTTTACTGCATTTGCATCGCCTTCAAGAAATTCAAGAAATGTCTCCCCTCATCAGAATATTTGTGTCTATTTATGCACGGATACTATATTGGTAAATATAGTATACATGTATACACACAATGAAATGTATTGGAAGATAGAGACATGACATTAGGCCTATCTCACTGTATTAGGCTAGTGCAGCTATACACCATGGGAACCAGATGGTTTATTTAATTAAAATGTTTAAGCCATGATTAAGAGCAAAGTATATTTGTGAATACTTTTTTTTTTTTAAAGAGTATTAAATCAGATTTAATCTGTTCATCAGATTTAACATTAATACATTCTACTTTACTTGGCTATTATTGCAATACCCAGTACACCTGCTCAGTCATTTAACTTTCCAATCATCTAATGTGGCAGCAACACAATGTAAAAAAAATATTGCAGTTGCAGGTAATTTATGCCTTCACAAACCTCAGAAGCAGGTGAAAATGTGACTTTAGATGTTGGTGTTGGTGTGGGTTAGGCTGGTGTAAGTGTTTTCCAAATATAGCAGGAATTGAAATTTATAGTCCTGAATTGAAATTTAAGAAGGTTTGATTGATAAAATTCTCTTCAAGCTGAGCTCTGAATGTCATGTTTGTCCAAGGATTCATATCTTTATATACAGTACAGTATATGCAATTATTGTAAGTTTATTAAAAAAAATAAGCGGTAAAAACTTCACAGGGTTTTAAAAATTGATTGCCAGTTTTCAATAAATACGTTAAACATGTGGACAATTTTGACTTGGCCTTTGATGGCAGTGTATATTTCCTTGTATTTTTATGGAACTCAAACAACAATAAACAACAGTATTTAATCATTCTCTAGTGAATCTTCATTTGCATGCTGCTGGGCTGTAAATTAATGTGGGTTGCTCTGTCACAGTTTGGGTATTTTACGCGACCTCACTTTGGACTGCTGGTTTAATCAGACAACCCTCTTTGTAGTGGCGCTTTACGTTACAGCTTTTTATTATCTCCACAGTTTTGGAACATATGAGACAAACTGGTTTTCAACTTCCTGCAGGAAGAATAAACATACACTATATTGCCAAAAGTATTCGCTCGCCTGCCTTCACATGCATATGAACATGAGTAACATCCAATTCTAATTCCATAGGGTTTAATATGATGTTGGCCCACGCTTTGCAGCTATAACAGCTTCAACTGTTTAAATGGATCCTGGTTTGTGCACTTGTTCCCACAAAGTTGCAAACATAAAATTGTCCAAAATGTATTGAGTTCCTTTCACTGGGCCGAGCCCAACTCCTGAAAAACAACCCCACACCAGTTCCAACATGACTGTGTAGCAGTGCACAAAGCAAGTTCCGTAAAGAAATGGATGAGCGAGTTTGGTGTGGGAGAACTTGACTGGCCTGCACAGAGTCCTGACCTCAACCCAATAGAACACCTTTAGGATGAATTAAAGCAGAGACTGCAACATCAGTGTCTGACCTCACAAATGCGCTTCTGGAAGAATGTCAAAAATTTCCATAAACACACTCCTAAACCTTGTGGAAAGCCTTCCCAGAAGAGTTGAAGCTGTTATAGCTGCAAAGGGTGGGCCAACATCATATTTAACCCTATGGATTAATAATTGGAAATGAAGGCTGTCACTCGATCCGGATTTAGTTATATCTGGTCTATAGAGTTGACGCAAAAATGGAGTGGAGAAACAAACAAACAAAAATCATCCAGTGAGCAGCAGTTGAAATGTCAGGTTGAAGTTTGGGAAAATGTTGCCTGTTTTTTATTATTATTTTTTTTCCCCCAATCACCTACCCAGTTTCAGCGAGCCTGTACCCACTGTAGCTTAAAATTCATGTTCTTGGCTGAAAAGAGCGTAACCTGATGTGGACTTCTGCAGCTGTTGCTTATCCAGCTCATATTTCAAACTGTTGTGTGTTTTTGCTTGCCACGGTTGTAAAGAGTAGATATTTGGGTTATCATAGGCTTCCTGTCAGCTTGACACTATATGGCCAACATGGTGTTTCTGCTTACAGAATCAATGCTAACTGGGTAAAAATCCCTCATGTCAAAATCCAAAACTAAAGTACATTCAAATATAGATGCTACTATCGCATGATTGGATATTTGAATAATTCCATGAATGAGCAAATGTACAAGTGTTTATAAAAAGGTAATATATACAGTATTAACTCACTTACTCATGCTCATTAGCTCTGTCTACACTGCTTATCCTGTACAGTGTCTCGGGAAGCCGGGAGCCTATCTCAGGGACTCAGGGCTTGAGGCAGAGTAGACCCTGGACAGGTTACCAATCCATCAAAAGGGCACAAAAGCACATATATACTCACACACTGCAGGAAATTTGGAAATGCCAGTACTTTACAACGACTGTTGGAGGAAACTGGTGTACCTGGGGAAACTCACCAAGCACAAGAAGAGCATGCAAACTTCACCCAAACAGACCTGAGGCGGAACTTAAACTCTCAACACTGGAGGAGCGAGGCCACAATGGTAACCATTACTGTCCCACCAACGAATATAAAGTAGCAATGATTTCAAATTATGACCATTGAATTTTAACATTGGATTATTCAGTATTCACTACTACTCGTAAATGGTCATTTGCACGTTTTTTTTTTTTCAACAGTTTTCATTCCCGTTTACTCAAATTGGATAAATGATACAAATTTTTTTTTTTCTAAACTTAATGCATTTGTTTCAGTGTTTATACTGAACATAAAATATCTTAACAAGGTGAAATTAAAGTGTTGATTGTTTGCAAATTTGAACCAAAATGTTAATTTTAAATGGTTTGCTGAACATTTTCTCGATTTTTTTATTAACACACACCTGTGCGCAATCACCTTCCGTGAGCGTAATCTCCAAGCCTGTGAAATGTTTTTGTATGTCTAGGACTTGCTGATCACTGCTAATGAAGTGATCATGTCACGAATGTCACAATTATCTTTCTATAACATTTAAATAAAAGAGCGGACACAGCAATATGACATTTGCTAAGTAGCAGTCAGGGCACAAGGGTTAGCATGTTGTTGAGATTGTTAATGTAACTAAAGATGATGTTAAAAATGGACAGGTTTATAATAACATGGTAAATAACTGCAATCTCTATTATACTTACAATGATAACAATATCAACATTAGCAAATTGGTGAATCTTTCATATGTCCTGCTTCTTTTGAACAGCTTGAAAGTGGTATATAAGGCATATAAGGTCAGGAACTTCCACAACCAACAACCGAACTTTTTAGTTAAACGTTTTGTTTTTTAGTTTTCTCAGCACTTTTTTGATTACGTTTCGTAAATTCAGCTTTAAAGCTTGTTGCTTCTAGGACACCTTTGTGCTGAGGGGATTCTGGATCCCTTCCAGTCCAATCATAGAGATGCATTTTTACGTCTAACGGCTGCTGGCTAATGTGCATTCACATTCGTAATTCTTTTTCACAGAGTTGACTAAAAATGCAAATGGAGGCGATTGCATTCGGTTGTTTATCACTGTTATTGCCTGTAATTTTGGCGACGCCTGCTTTATGAGTGGCCTATATTTCAAAGTGCTCGCCACTGGGTTTTTGTGCCTAGATAACAAGTTTTCTCTCACAAATGTAATTACCAAACTACACACACACACACACACCCACACACACACACTCTGTCTAACATGCTTAATTGCTCTGAAACTGTATTTTTCAGTTACTTTGTCTTGTTATATTGTGAAATCTCCCCAGTATGGTAACAAGCTATATATGATTAAGTATATGATAGAACGTGTGCAATATTGTCACAAGCACCAGCGCTTTCCTTCCGCTTTAATTATCAGGAATTTTCAAATCGCAGACATATTTATCAATAAATGTCTCTAAAGACAAACACGGTACAGTGCCTAAACTTTTTTGCTAGACAAAATCAGTGCAATTTCAATTAATTGTCTTGTTTTTTCTTTTACTTGACATGAATTATAGTACTATATCAGAATGCTTAAGTTGAAAAGCAGAAAGCTGCTTTGGGACAATGTCAATTGTTAAAAGCGCTATACAAATAAAATTGAATTGAATTGAAGTTCCAAACTGCTAACAAATATTTGCTCACATTGCATGCCCATAAGCAAAACATGACATGTGACATGGGTAAATTTTGATGAAAATCACTGTAAAACACTGCCTCCATTAGCCTATTCAATTATTCATTCATTAATACACCGATCAGCCACAACATTATGACCACCCACTTAAAATATTAATTAAAATATTAATCTATTTAAGCACTGTGTTTTCCGACATCTTTTTATTGGAACTAACATTAACCTTTTCATCAATCTAAGCAGTATTCAGTAGCCATTCTATTGGATTGGCCCAAACATGCATCAATGAGCCTTGGCCGTGCATGAGCCTGTCACCAGTTCACCTGTTTTCATTTCTTGGACCACTGACACAGTGGTATGTGGTGATCACTGAAGACTGGTAACATTCAACAAGAGCTGCGGTTTTTGAGCTGCCCAGACACAGTCGTCTAGTTCTTACAATCTGGGCCTTGCCACAGTAGCTAGTTACAATATCTCATTACAGTGGCACCTGGAAATGGGTTTGATATATTAGGTAACAAGTAAACATTTTGTTCCTGAAAGTTGATGTGTTGGAAGCAGAAAAATTGGAAAATTGACCCATTTGGGCCAAATTGTAATGTTTTGATGACTGGATCAGAGCAACTCCAAAACTGCAGCTCTTTTACAATGTTGCCAGTCTGCAGTGGTCACGACATACCAAAATTGCTCCAAGGAAGGAAAAACAGTTAATTGATGACAAGGTTGATGCACGTGGGGAGTGATGGATGGGCCATGTAGTCCAATCCAATATCCAATAAAATGTGCTGAAAAGTTTAATGCCGGCTCCATTAGAAAGTCAGAATACACACCGTGCATTACTGTTTTGGTGACAAAACAGGGGACACAGTCAATATTAAGCAGGTGGTCATAAAGTTATGGCTGATAACTTCAATAAGGTACACTTAAACCTGTCATTTTTTTACCAATGTTTGCACATTTAAATAATCTGCACTTTCGAGTGGAAATTCATAGTTCACCACCTCTGAGTTTTAGCGGCAAGAAATTCTGTCAGCTAAAAACTCACACACAGCAAGAAACATGCTCACAGTGATCACAGCTCCATGAGCTGAAATTTCACGTTTGAAATTAATATAAAGTTGATATAATGGAAGTCCTTGTTAAACACTCTTGTTATAATTGCAAGGTTAAAAACAGTTAAAAACTGAAACCAAGATAAATCATGTCAGATATTTTTTCCACATTTAAAATAAGGTAGCAACCAACAAAACAAATTACAAGTAACAAAATACAAATACAAATATTTTAGAGGGAAAAGAAAAAGAAAACAGTTATAATAGCATGGCTGTAGATACAGTATACAAACCCTGTTACAATAGGTCATGTGACCATGTGATCAGTCACAAGTTACTATTCTAAAGTAATGAACATACATTTATTATCAGTGAGGTGTTTCCGATTAAGCGCATATAAAGATTAACTGTTTGTGAAGGATTTTCTTGACACTCTCCCTTGCTTAAAATGACTGCTGAAGCCTTGATCCAGAAAGAACTTACAGATCATGTGTCTCATTATCGAAAGGTATTAATCAGGAGATGGGTATAAAATTATTTCCAAAACATTAGATGTACAATGGCACCATCAACGAGTAATGCACCACAGTCCAATTTCCAAGAACACGATGTCCTCCCCAAATTTGGCAAAAGGAAAAAGATGAGAACTGATCAATGAAGCTACTAAGAGATTCTCCAAGCATCCTTTGTGTGCTATTGCAGAACATTTTCTAACCCTGTTTGTTTTTATTTATAGATCTCTAGATTCCATTGGAAAATGAGAAACTCAGTGTGAGGATTATGCCATAGCTGAAGTCACCACACTAACATGTTCCTCTGACATTCAATTAACACGGCTATCAGGGTGTGACTGCATGTCACCTCCACAACATGACAGGTGTTTCGCTCTCAGCAGTATGCTTTAAAATAATGAAATAAATCAAATGCATGCATGACGTGTTACGGTTCTGCAATGCAATGTGGGTAGTGTAGTTTGGATATAAATATGTTTATGATTAAGTTGTAATAGAGAAAGATCTTTCGAAGACCTTTAGAAGTTCACACTGTAGTTACATCATTAAATAAATCTACCAAAAAAAAAAAAACATAAACACGTAAACATTCTAAATGTGAATAATCCAAATGAGCGGTTGATCTTTTAACAATGAAGATGCTGAAATCAGAATTTTACTTTATAAAATAATTAATAAGAATACATTATAGTTTAGAATGAAAGTGTATTTAATGTAGTTCAGATATAAGGGATGAAATTGAAAGTTATAAAGTACTAATCTAAATGTAGAACACGTCAGTGCTTCAAATAGATTTTGAAAACAAACACAGATATATAACATTTTTAGATTATGCATCTTTTTTCATACGTGTGTAACTAAGTAACTAATCATATCGAAGTAAATAAATAAACAAATAAATAAATAAATGGAAATCAGTTGCATAATTTATATAATTTGAAAGGAATTTATATAAATGAAAGGAAAAAACAGCCAGGTCTTCAATTTACAATTCATTCATATACAGTTTTAGCTTTTAGATGTCTGGCACTTCTGATCAATTTGATGGTTGTTGTATTATTGTTTGGTGTATTTGTGCATATTTCTTTCTTTCTTTTCTTTTTTTTAGATTTTGGTCATATTGCCACTATTACATATGTTTGTTTGGTGTCATTAAACTTCTGGGGTTAGTGATGGGTAATATGTTGTCAAATATCATGATTAAATGAACATTTTACCTTGATTATCATTAATGAACATTTATTTATTTATTTCATTATTTTATTTTTTTGCACTCACAGATCACTGATTAGATGTGTATTGTGAATATGCTGAACTTTTAAACCTGTGTTTTTTTTTCTCACGTTGCTTCCATGTTGCAGACTGGACAGGGCGGATTAATGTGACCATGCATACGATGGTATATGAATGCATATATAAAGTGTGAAAAGTATTAACATAATTTTAAAAAAAAGTTTTAAGTAAAAAAATTATATTTAAAGAAACACGTATCAAAAATGGTTGTAAATGTAATTCTGTATTCATTTTTGAGCCCTAACTGGGATGTAATTTTTCTTTAAACATTTTCAGTGCACCGTGTATTCATACACCTGATACCTCCAACCGAAAGCAGCCATTTAACGGGATGCAACATGTATTTTTGGTAGTGTCTGTACAAAATATGCCACTGCCTCGTCTGCCAAGTTGCTGCCCGAGGGGTTGATACCTGTCACCTGACAGGTGTTTACCTTTCATCATTCTGTTTTAAAAAAAACATCTAGGTTATGCGTTAAGATTCTGCAATGTGTCAAATCTCATCGCTGAAACTGACATATGTGCATAGAGCATTATGGGTATTACACTTTCTCCCTCAGCCCTGAGAATAACATCGCATGAACCATAGAGTATGACAGAGTTATGAGTTAAAATACCAGATTTTCGAGTTTCTAATTGAGTTTGGATGAGCGCACTAATGAATGAAGCTTGTTTAGGAAGCGCTGGAGTGCCAAGAGCATTATTTCTGGTCAGCAATCAGTGTGTTAGAGAGAGAACATCCGCATTTCCCACCATCACCAATCACTTACGTCTTTCTGAGAATGCAGAAACAGCTCTTTTACATAATCTCCTTTCCTAAACGTACACACAGACACACACACAGAATGCTGGCCGGTCCCCTACAGATGCATGATGAATGCACAGGATGCAGTGATAGACTTGAGTGAGTGAGTGTGTGTGTGTGTATGTGTGTGTGCCTCATGACAGATGCGGAGTGTGACTCCAGGCGCAACTCCAGCAAAAAAGCACTCTTCATTTATCAATAATTGGGCCTTAATTTCATCTGGCAGCTTCCTCTCCGGCAAAGTGACGTTAATGAGCAAATCTTGGATGGAGACGGAGATGGAGATTTTCTTCAGCTCAGAAACTTTTCCAGCTGAGTGGTCGCTCCGCGCTCCCTTGCTCCCTCCCTTGCTCACTTCCCCAGAGCAGGTGAGAATCGGTGCTTTGCAGTTATTGGCGCTGAGATTCCAACATTTTAAAGTTTATCAGGTTTGCATTATTAGTTATGAGTGCATTATTTAAAACTGAGACTTTCCTTGTTTTTTTTTGTTTTTTTATAGAAATATTTCTTTGCAGTGTGTGATGCGATAAGCCTGCTGTTTTTAGTCAGCTCAATTCGGTGAACTTTTTAACACACTTTTTATGGGCTTCCAGTGTTATGCTTTATTCATTTATTACTTGGGCTATAGCCTTATTTTTGTTTGTGTTTGAGTGAAAGAGAGAGACATGAAGTGTAAAATATTTTATAATTATTACTATTACGTTAGTGTGCGTGTGTGTGTGTGTGTGTGTGTAAGACAAAGCCAAAGACAGCTTTCAGGGATTAGCTGATAGTTTGTAGCTAACCGGATTATTCTTCATGTCCCAAAGCAGCTTATCCAGTGCGTGCACATACACACAAACACACTCACACAGACACACTCACGCACACTCTGACATACAGCACATTTGCACATACTCACCCTGACACACACCACACATGCTCACATGCTCACGCAAACCACACATACACACATAACACATATTTTAGATTAATGCACACACCTGATACAACAGACACAATTAACACATAATAACAATATAATAATCTGAAGAAGCATTAAATGCTATAAAAAACTTTGACATATCTGTAAGAGTAATATAAATTTACACAATGCCAAGAAAAACTTATCTTTGTGTTACCAATCTACGTGTTAATATACTATATAGTAGACATATTGTCCATGTATTAGAAATATGATTATAAACACAACATTGAATGACAGTGCGTTTCTAATTAATTCTGCTATGTTGAATATTTGAAAGAGAAGAAAAAGTGAACTGTATCAAACAACCAACTGTTAAGGAATGTTCAGCATGAAATAACGTAATCATTCTACATCTAATATATTACGCTCTAATATAAATGCTTAATTGACAGCTTGTAACAGCTTCGCTTGCACAGCTCAATCATCCCCACAGACTACTGTGTGTGCTATATTCTAATGATTCCTATTTCTAGAATGAAAGATTTTAGAGCTTTCTACTCATTTATACTGTATGAGGTCATTACAGATCACCGCAACTAAACAACAAAAATTATAAAGAAAAAATCTTTTTAATTGTCCCATTACTAAGAGTATTAACCCCAATTCATCCTTCATTGCCATATTGCTTCTGTTGAGAGCTTTATATTCATCAGCTAATGTCAATGTCTCTCTCTCTCTTTTTAATATCAAAGGCAGCTCATTTCATACAAAGGTTGTTTCATAATCCATTGCTCAGCTTTCAACCAGTTGGCTGGTTTACTTTATCCTTTTAATTAAATTACAATGTGTCTGATTAATGTCTTATTAAAGCATTAGATAATATAAAGAACTTTCAATTACAGAATCAGCAACCGTTACCATCTCTCTCTCTCTCTCTCTCTCTCTCTCTCTCTTTCTCGCTCTCATATTTTATTAAAGATATCTCCATACATAGGCACAAAAAAAAAGAATGTGATTTTTTTTTTATTCCTGTTCTGTTTTTCATTTTAAGATTTGAATAATATTGGGTTTTTATATAAATGTGATGATGTCAGTCAAAGCTACATCATTCATTTGCCACGTCATTCATTCTTTCCAGTGCCGATTTGCTCCACATCCATTGAACACTTTACTGTTTCCTTTTGTTGACCCTCATGTTTCTTAAAAACTCCAACAAGCATCTTTTACCAAAAGCAAGAACTAAACGTTTTCCATTAAATGTTAAATGTTAAATGTTCCTTCAGCATGTCAGCATTAACAGGTCGCATTGTTGCACCTTGCCAAATATTCATGTTAATGAATGTTTCTCAATTTGGCAGGTGAGAAAGAGAGTGACAGAGTTAGCCTCAAGCAAAAGGGAAAAGCACTAACTGATTAAAAGACCGGTAGTTGTCTCTTCTTCCTCCATTCTCCCTGGAGAGGTGTCTTTAATGACCTCTTTGCAGATCTTCTCTCCCAGATTAGATTATGCACCTAATTCAATTTTTTTATTTTTTTTATTTGTATAGCGCTTTTAACAATTGGCATTGTCCCAAAGCAGCTTAACACAATCAAAAGAATTATTTAAGTT
>JAQMYJ010000011.1:19970059-19986685 GCA_030014305.1 Clarias laeviceps | reverse complement strand
ACACACACACACACACACACACACCCACACACACACACACACACACACACACACACACACACACACACACACACACATATTATAGAGTTTGAGCAGAGAGACAGACTCATAGCCACACACCCACCCACACACACACCCACACACACAACCTTGATTCTTTCTGTGTCTGGGATGTAAATTGTGATTCTGTCTCCAATTTAGGATGATTTGTCAGAGAAAACAATAAAGAGAGAGAAGAAAAAAACACTGAAAAGAATGGAAGGTATAGCATGAACAAAATAAAACAATCATTTGTTTTTAAACTATATATATATTTTATTATTAGTATATTAGGATGCACAAATTACCAGTTTAGATACTTTAGGAACCTGAGTATGCAAACTTTTACACTTTTTACTATGTGCATAACGGTATACGCTAATGTCATTTTATCAGTGCAGAGCACATACTCAATTAAATGCCATGAACAGTGACAGAGCTTCTGCTTTTCCAGGCCAGTAAAGACTCTAGGGTAGATGTTATTGAATTGTAGGGAGAGGATATAGTGGTGGTGGGAGCAGAATTGAAATCATTAAACGATGACTTTGGAATTTATAGGAAGTTGCATAGGACAAAATTACGACCATTAGTTGTAGTATTTGTTCCTTGCACTCACTCACTCATTGTCTATACCGCGTTAATATGTATACAGGGTTGTGGGGTGCTTGGAGCCTATCCCAGGAGACTTAGGGTTCGCAACAGGATACACTCTGGACGGGGTGTCAAGCCATCGGCACAGACATATACACGCACTCATTCACACACTACAGGCAATTTGGGAATTCCAATTAGCCTAATCTGCATGTCTTCGGACCGTGGGAGGAAACTGAGGTACCTGGAGGAAACCAACCAAGCACGAAAAGAACAAGCAAACTCCATGCACACAGAGGCGGGAATAGAACCTGGCCGGGAATCAAACCCGGACCCTGGAGGTGCAAGGCAACAGTGCTAATCACTAAGCCAATGTGCTGCCTTGTTCCCTGCAAAATTCCTTTATTTAATAATGTCATATAAAAAAGCTACCAAAATGACATGATTAAAAGTACACAAGTTATCATACAATGTCATGGAAAGACAGGAACCATCTATCATTATTGTTTTAGTTGTGGAACTGAACAAGTTAATGCATGCTGATGATTGCTGTATCTTATAAGGGGTATGTTCCCCTTGCGCTCTGTGGGTTTTTATCTGGGTTCTCTCGTTTCCTTCATGAATACACACAGACCAAATACATGCATTGCAGGCTAAATAGGGTTTTTCCCCTAGTGTATGGGTGTGTGAACGTGTGTATGGGTATGTGAGTGTGTGTGCGTCTATGATAGATTGACTTGTTGCGTAGTAAAAGCAGATACATTTTAGGTGGAATTGTCTGGGTAAAAAAATGGGGTTTGAAGATAAGACAGAATGGACAAAAATTCTAGACATCACAGTGCCTTAACACCCCAATGAGTTAGCATGGGAGATACAAAAAAATCCCTTGAATAAAGCTAGGAGTAAGACATCTTGAGAGGAAGTGAGGCTCAGCATGGGGAAGCCGTCCTCCTCTAGCTGTCTAGACAGTTAGTGGTAAGTGGTTAAAAAGGATAAAATTCTAATCATGGCTGGGTTTAGTATAGATTTAGCTGCCAATGTGACATATTAGAGTGTGGGCAGAGAAAAAAAATTTAGTCATGCTGAGTGGTTAATTGATGAAGATGAATTAGGAGCTCAGAACTCCTGGTGGGCTTCTGGATGTTAAGAGTAAGGCTAGCATAGAATAAAGAGCCTGTAGCCTTTTACCAGGATAAGAGTGTGTACTAGAGTAGTGGTGTATGTTTGATTTCATTCTACTGTAGGGTGTATGTTGTGGAAGAACAAATGCTAGAGATGGTGTATTTGCTAGTTTTGAGTGATCAGGAGAAGAGAGGTAGGATGTGTGAGGTAGGACTAAGTGTGGTGGCACGGTGGCTTAGTGGTTAGCACTGTTGCCTTGTACCTCTAGGGTCCGGGTTTGATTCCCTCCTTGGATTTTGTGTGTATGGGGTTTGCATGTTCTCCCCGTGCTTGGTGGGTTTCCTCGGGGTACTTCAGTGTCCCTCCACAGGCTAATTGGCGCACACAAATTGTGTGAATGTGCGAGTTAATGTTAACTGCCCTACCATGGTTGTAAAAGTGGCAATAAATAAAATGGTCACCATTGGCCTCCACTGTCCCTAGTTGGACTACAGTGGTTCCTAGATGAATGGATGGATGGGAAGAGAGTGGGATTAATTAGGGAGCAGGTTGGGATGAATGGGAGAGAGTGGGATAAAGTGGCTAGAGAAATAATGTGTTTGGGGTGTAATTGCATCCTGTAATTTCCTACATATAACTGGTTAATGCAGCCAAAATGATCTTCTTAACGTTGACTTTCAACTTGTTAAGACTTGGTTGGGCTAGTCTATTCAACTGCCAGGTCCTTCCTCATTTATAGAGGGAGGATAAATAAACATTGTGGGAATTTGCTTCGGGTTAATGAACATACAGTCAAAGTATTTGGTTTAATCTGTAAAAAAGTTATTTTTTAAAAAAGAGATAAATCTTTATTAATCCAAAGGGAACTGTTACAGGCATACTGTAACAGTGACTATGAGTATTTTTGTATGAAAGGTAGGATAATCATCAAAATTATGAGTTATCACTAACATTAGCTGGATAGCTTTTCAGTAATGTGACACACTGTTGTCCCCTGGCTTGCTTTATTCGAATGCTATTCAGTATTGACTGAGTACAGAACAAACAACACACACTTTCATGGAAGCATTCATGTTTTTTTCACACTGTGAGGGAGGTTGAGTGGGAGTGTCTGTGATCCTTGGGAGACAGACTGTGTCGTGATCTTCAGAAGTGAGAGCATCTCATATATTTTGGAAAGAGATGACATCTACAGTCCTTTAGAGAGAGGGCGGGAGAGGGCATCTCCAATGGCAATTATGGGTATTCTGCACAACCAAATGATACACTCATAAGTGCAGTCGAGACGGGAGAAATGTTAAAGTGACCCAGAAGACACTAGAGAGTGAATAGGCTGTGATTTCAAGCAAACAGTGATTGAATATTCCTTCTCACAGTTTCATAAATTCCATAGTAACCATATTGATATGGGGGCATTACTCGCATATACTGTAGTAGTTTACTGTACGTATGTACAGATACATACATAGAGTGGGTAGTTTTTCCAACTTGTCTTATTATTGCCTGTAGAGTCTTCCAAAATCTCCCTTTGTCGAACTTACATGGATATTCATTTAATTTAATGGCCAATCAGTATTCCTTCTGGCCCACTGCCTTCTTGGCAGGAATTAAATAGCTACATGTGTATATGTATGTGTGTGTGTGTGTGTATGCGTGTATCTTGTCAGTGCGTCTCAATGGCCTGATTGGCAGCAGTGCACTTCATGATGAGCTATTCTGTTTGCGTAAAAATGTTCACAGAATCCTAATCATCTTTTACAATGTATACAGTATGTATATACAGTAGATGTAGGAAAGAATATCATAGGACATGTCCTAAACACTATTACACACCAGGATTTTGGAGGTTTGTGAATACAAAAGCTTACAACAATTAAGAGTCAGTTGATTTAGCTACACAAAGTGCAAAGCTTCAGCTGTTAAAGCTATGATAATATTCTCTGATGTACATTTTTAACAAACAATACATAAGGGGTGTTCAAGTCACAGTGGGACCACAGTTACTCTATGAGAGTAGAAACTACCTTTATTTCTTTAAATAATACTCTAATGCACTTATCCCAGCCTTTCACTAGTGCTTGGATACCATCAAGGTAAAAAGTTTTCCAGGATTTAACTATTTGCTTCATGTCTGAAACTGGCCTTCCAGGAACTCCTTTAATGGCCCAAACATGTGTAAATGGCTTGGAGAGGTGGATGTGGCAAGAACAACCAAATTCCTGTAATGTGCAAGTGGTATTGGTGAATGATGGTCTCTTCCCCAAGCTGGCGACAGATTATTTTACCAGCCGATTTTCAAGGATCTGACCATGTACGTACATATGCTGATGGAAATAACAATGATGCCAATTGTTAATGTTTTTCCTATAAAGAGTGGGACTTTGAGAGTGGGCCTTGGAGAGTGGGTATTAAATATAGATTGGAACAAATTATCATGGATTTAAAGTTGCAAATTACAACATTTTTATTGTAATCTCAAATTCCCTTCAACACAGTGATGAAGATGAGTATAACATTTCAACACATATACACATGAACACACACACACACACACACACGCTCTTTTTTTTTTTTTTTAATCTCCCATGCTAACAAAGCACAGCTGAAAAAATCACACATAAGACCCCTGTAGTTTTTGGCCTGAAAAACACTTTGACCTATTTGTGCCATTGTTGACCCAAATGGCTTATCTTCCTTTTCTGGAAAGTAAGTAGGACTCGCCAAAACATCTTAGAGGCTTCTAAAGCTGGACCATTTTTTTTTGCATCTTATGACAGAGCTGGCTAACATTTCAGAAGAAGAGCCACATGGCTCACATCTGCATAGCGTTTTGTCTCTGACTGATGTGTGTACAGTCATCTCATTTTCAAGGTCTTTGAGACTGGCACAAAAAGGGACAACTTACAAACCTGAGAAAGAAAACGAAATGAATACAGAGACACAATAACAATGTTACCAAACTAGCTGTCAGATTTCACATAAATTATTTTTTTTCCACCAAAAGCATTTATGTTCTTTCTTGTCTGAATGTTTAACTGAAGAATAAGTGCTAACGTGTGATTCACAGGAAAAAATGCAACGCTAACATATCATGTCACATGACATATGAGCCATATGTTCTGTGTGTTGTTTAAGATTCAATTATGAAAGGAATATTTCCCCACAAATTGTACTAAACAATGAAGTAAACATTTTTTCCTTGGTTAACATGACCTTTATTGGTGATGATTCTTGATTTGAATTTCTGGCTTAAAGTGTTATACTGTAGCTAGCGATTTTATGCTATATTGTAGAGTGCTAGTGATTTAATGTTATATTGTACCAATGTTTTAATTTCTTATATTTACATTGTTACTTATATTATGATATTAATTTTAATCTACTGTTTAAGTGCTCTAAAATGTTTCTTATAATATATGAGCTATTACAGATTCGTTAACATGCTCATCTAGTAGCCTATGATTGCCGGTTTAACCCCTTAGTGTGACAACCATTAAAATGTGTTTTATTTGTTTTATTTAGATATTTTACTTTCAGCTCTATGTATGCAAATAATATATTTGATTATGCTAGATAAAGTATAGTCATACTGCTATTTATTAAGTACATACATTTGTCATGCCAGTAATGCATTATTAGGTCTCATGTTGTGATTCCTGGTTTTCCTCCCTAGCTACAATAAACTTAATAATGTCTCTATGTTTCACTACTTCTTTGCTGTATATCAGGCTAGTAATATAAATTTAGCCAAAATAATTGTTAGCTAACATTATTATATTAAATGTTTGTTTTTAATATAAGATGCTAGCCGAAAATCTTAAACTAGACACAGTACAAACTAACAAAAAAACAATAACAAAATAACAGTTTATGAGAATAAATGTTTGATAAGTTTGTGTACATGCACACTGACCAATACTTTGCAAAATTGAGAAAGTACACCTTTAGTGTCCTCATCAGAATCACCCAGTTTCACATATTACAAAATAATAAAATTCTAAGGTTTTATTATAAATGACCAAACATTTAGACACATATTTGTTCAATTACATATTGCATGAAAGGTATTTCTCTCATTTTATCCCATTTTCTTTAATCGAGCATACATGTATGTGATTTTGTCATGTCCCACATACTGCTCTGCTAACTTCAATGAGTGCAATACGTAGTTAAATGACAAAACAAATTTCATTTATTACTTTTCATTTGTTCTTATTGTTCTCAAAACAATTTAATAAAAAAGTCACTTTGTTGTTTTATATTCCTTTTTCATGACAATCATAAACATTTTGTATGTGTCCTTGAAATTGACGTCCACTCTGTCTGTCCTGTTAAGAAACTGGCTGATGTACAGTAATTAGTAACATTACAACCACCATTTTGTCTTTCTTCAATGGAGGTTAAAACAACTGCTATTAAGTATTTACCACACAAGTACATTGAGTATTTAAAATTATTTTCCTAATTTTTATATCATGTTGTGTTTATAGTTTAATGTTGTCAAGCTTAACTTGTCTACTCTGTTAGCGTGAAGTATTGATCAATACTATAGATAACTTTAGTACATGAAGATCCACCATGTGCTCATTAAATGCTGGTGTCAATTCTTTCGTGACTGGGTGGACATGTGCTCATAGTTTTTGCCACATTTTGGATAGATTTTATTACTATCAACAAACTTTTCATTACCTTTCATTTCTATTTCCAGACTTTTCCTATGTATCTTTCTGAAAATTTCAAAATCACTACGCAGTGAAAATGTATTTACTTTGAATTTGTCATTGGAAGATGGACATATTTTGTGATCAAATTAACTATTTAATCAAATTAACAAGACATTAAATGGAAAATATCAGTCTTTTTTTTTTTTTTTTTTTAGAAAATATGAAGTTTCAAAGGCACCTTATCATGAGATTGACCCATATACTGAGTGGAGATAATTAGAAGTAGGTTTGTGTGTTTGTCCTGTATGTGATTAGAGGTCTGGTGACTGTGAACGTGAAACAGTTTGTATGTGTTGGGAAGTATAGCTCTTGGCAGGCATATTAGTAGGATGTGGTACATTCTGGGAAACACAGTGTCTTGTCCAATTCTGACCTGACAGAGCCAACAACCCCCTCCCTTCAACCCCCCTTCACCATCACCCCAAAACGACTCGCTCCATGAGTAATGCCTAGCCCTAGGATGATGACCTGGATGCTCTGGAAGTCAGGCATGAAATTCTTGGCAGGATTGGGATTCAGCAGTGTTTCTAGACCATAATTTACATTAAATTAGGTATTTTAACTGTTCATTCCTGTGATATGAGTTGGGTACTGATAAAAAAATATATGCTGATGCTTGTTCAGGTTAAAATGTTTCTAAAGTCCTTTATGGCTAGCCATTCTCAGTTTTCTGTTGTTTCCACTTGGCGTCCATCTGCATTCTCTTTATTTAATTGGGCCAATAGTTCTAGGCCTTGGTTTGCTTTCCCAAACCTGCTTGCTCCATTTAAATTATTCATCCACTTTTGGTAAATCTGTAGGGTTGACGTTCCAGGTTGGCACACTGTGAAAAGAGGTTTATTGTGTTACTTAGTGGCCTAGGGAATTCTCGAGGTTTTTAGCCCATGGTTGAAATTGGGCCGTGTCCTCCTGGTTCTTTCCACAGAAGGTTCTGGTCTCTTGGTTGGCTCCTTAAACCTGCCCATTCATTTGTTAGTAGCAACCTGAAGATTTTCAGTGAGGCTTGACCATATTTATGATTTCTGTCTCTGACCTTAAAACTGTTCTCTGGGATTCTAAAGTATGGAAATCCTGTGAGTAAACTGGGCAGGTGGAAAAAGGCATCATGACTTTGTTCATTGATTACCATGATGATACCTGTGATATCACAAGTGATTCAGGGAGATGAGTGATGACGTCAACTGCCGAGTGAGGCCATGGTCCCTGGTAGGAGACAGTGGATGAGGACAGTGAGATGATCAGTAAGTAATTTCCTTATCTGGTCAGAATATTTGTGGACCATATAGAGGCACAAACATTAACCCTAATATGATAGGGTGTTTGGAGGTCACAGGTACTAGAAAGGAGATGTGATCCTGGTGCAATGCCCTGACCCGGAGGAGGATGCTCTGGGTACAGAGTGTGATAATTACATTGTTTCCTTGATAATGACATTGGTCCCCTGTCAGTATCTGAATGTGTGCAGGATGTTCTATTGGTTGAGTAGAATGTTTAATCTATTCATGGTTGCTTGAGCTGTAAAACTGCCTGCAGATCCTGAGTCAATCATCACAGGAAAGACAAACAAAGCAGTGACAACATCTGAGTGTTGAAATCTCACATGCAGGGCAAATAATTAGTGAGATGACACAGTAATACACTCACTGTGAACGGACAGGTGAAGATGTCAGTGCTCTCCTTCAGGTTTGTTTATCTGAAGCTTTGCATAAAAGGGGCATGGTGCCATGATGCCATGAGGCTTGTCAGGAACTCTCCCATTCATCATAACTCAACTTCATCACTTACAAAGCAGATGGATGAGACCTGTCACAAGACTCATAAGAGATTCAAGATACTTGGCAGGCCATCTCCCTGAGGATTTATAAATTCAGATCATGAAGAAGGCATGAGGTGTCTACTATTCTAGAGCATTGAGATACATTGAGCAATTGTTCATCAATTTGCTTTCCCTCAGGTTAATGGTCAAAGACATTTTGAAACAAGTCAACAAAATGGCCATATCCTTGTTAATCTTCTTATTGAAGCTGTACTGCCATGTCCCATGTCAGTGCCTCGCCAGTGAGAAGGCTGATAATTGGGAAATTTTTGGAAAGTTTTTTATTCCGATAACCCTACTTGATGGAGGAAATAAAGGGAGCATTGTAGGAAAAAATCTTTTTCTGCGTATTTGTTGGGACTGAAACTTGCCAACATGATAGCAGCAGTGGAATGTTCTTGTGAGATCAAGTTCAGTTTTCTGTCTGATTCCACCAAGTGTTGAGTCTAAGAAGTTACCTTTAGGCTGCTACAGTGTTTTTTCAGTATTGTTCTTCTGATGCATCCAGGGTAATGGCAAGTCATCTGTCATAAAATATATTTATTTAAATAAATATGAAAAAAAGGGGGAGAGGTCAGGTGATCAGCAAGAATCCAAAATTGTGAACCAGACACAATAACAAATTTAAAAAACAAACAACTAAACAAACAAATAATAATAATAATAATAATAATAATAATAATAAAAACTAACAAAATCCTCCAGAATTTCAATAAATTTCAATAAATTCTCAGTACATTCAGGTACTGTGGGAGAACATTGAACATCGGAATGGATTCTTTAAAAATTGTATGGATATTGTGTGTGTGTTGATCTGTTGTAGTAGACAAGTTTTTATATAAAAAAAACTACAATGAGGTAATAAGATTGTTATTAATTAAATAGATTCATTCTTAATTAAGTACAATTTATTGAGAAGTATTGACACATACAGTATTTAATCCTCATTTTGAAAAAAACTAGATAGATGTCGATTCATTAATTGGCTTCCTGAATTTGGAATAGGTATGTCAATAGAAACTCAGCACAGATACAAATATGTTAGTAATACTACTTAGTTGCAGCACAGCTTTACATAATTCAAATAAAGGAATTACAGTTTGGGGGTTGCTTCATAAATGGATTTGCTCTGGAAATGGAGAAAGGCAGTTGCATAGCAAATGATTTTGAATTCATGCCACTGTACTATGACAACGAACATTTTTAACTATCCGTAAATGCTAGCTGGATTACTGCCATTCAGAACACACGGTGCTGTTATGTTTTTCCACCATGAATGGAGGAAGTGAAAGCACAATTGATGTTATTATTGTAACATCAATGACTGTGATTAGTGTAGAAAATGGAATGTATGGTGCATTGGTGTAAATTGTTCTAAAATGCCAACATTATGTTAAAAAAAAGCTTCTGATTGATATCACAGATGAGCTGCATAGTAGCAGATGGCTGGATCCAGTTTTCAATGGAGTGGGGTGGGGTGTTCCTTTGAGCCAGATAGTGGGAATATTTTCAGTAACCCAAACATTTCATTGTTGCTGAAAGGACTGACCATTAAAAACTAATTTATTTAACACAATTAGTAACACTCATTTAAACATTTATTTAAGAGATTCAAAAGAATGAACAAAACTGAATGAAAAGGCATTTTATCTGATTCTTTTAAATATTATTTCAAACAATGTTCGTAGTTTGTAGCTTGATGAGACGGGAGCCAAGTGCATAAACTCATTACCATGGGAACCACAATACAAGAAGAAACTGACAGAGGCCAATCCTTGGCACAGGCATACCGACAATGATTTATGTGCTGGTAAGTATTGGAGTGATGGCATTGACAGTGTATTGTAGGCAGGAGGTGTTTATGGATGGTTCTTTGGGAACTTCTTGGAAGTTTCTAAACCTGAGCAACCCTGGGTTATTAGGTCACATTTTACTGTTTTCTCTGCTCCCAGCACACCTGATTTAACTAATCTTCTCTGAAAAGAAATGGGTGTGGTAAAGTGGTCAGGGGGTCTTTCAGGACCATGGCTAAGAACCACTGGTATACAGCATGACATACAACTTCTTACACTGCGATATTAGATTTTTGCGGAGAACTACCATAAGGTGCAGTAATTCCTAGGGTGAGTAATAGAGGAAAGTTCACGTTTTGAAACTTGAGCATGGAGGGAGAAAACCCGGCTTTAACTTAGGGGTACACATTTGTAAGGTGGTCTTAGGAATGGCAAGTGATGCAAGGTTCTTGGTCCAATGTTACCTCCAGGTCCTGTTGTTAGTCTTACATTAATCACAATTGTTTTAAGGATGAATTCCCCCAGATGCTACTAGTTTATAGGTCACTGAAATATTAATGCTAAAGTGATATACCGCTTTATCCTGTATACAGGGTCGCGGAGGCCTGGAGCCTATCCCAGGAGACTTGGGGCATAATGTGGAGTACACCCTGGCCAATCCATCTCAGGGCACACACACACACTCACATTCACACACTAAAGTTAATCTGGAAATGGCAGTAAGCCTAATCTGCATGTTTTTGGACTGTGGGAGGTAACCGGAGTACACGGAGGAAACCCACCAAGCATGGGAAGAACATGCTAACTCCATGCACACAGGCACCAAGGCAGGAATCTAATCCATAACCTGGAGGTGCAAGGTGACAGTTTTAACCACTAAGCCACCATGCCTTGATATTTTATATATAAATGTAATTTTAAGAAACATTATACAACAGTTAGTTTCAACCAAGTAATCTGATTGAATGAGGCATTCCATGAGTGGTGATATAAAGCACTGTGACATTTAACTATATGAATCACTTGTGTTCTAACAATCGTTAATTACTCTAACTGTAGGTCACCAGCATGGGTGATAGCAAAGGTGGGTAGCAACGAGTTACATTTATTCTGTTACATTTACTTGAGTAATTTTTTGAAAAAAAATATGCATAGTTTTACTGCACCATAGTTAGTTTTTACTTTTGAGTAGATTTGTGAAGAAGAAATGCTACTTTTACTCCGCTACATTCGGCTACACTCGACTCGTTATTTTTTCAACCATTTATTCTACACATGCAGCCGGTAGATGTAGCACTTGACTGTTTCACCAATCAGATGCAGCAACAATAATCACATGACTCCATTTGATCAATCAGCCTCAATAACAATAACCACATGTAGTCACATAACCACACCCAAACTGGCAGCATCACGGGGAAAAAAATCTTCAGCCAGCATCCCTGGCATCATAAAAGCATGTTTCGCTTGCAAAAGAATAGCTTTATACTGTGTTGTCTTCTTTATCTTCCAAAACAGACACAAACTTCATAAAAACTCATCTTCTAACCTTCTGTCGCGTACCAAACCGGGAAGACGAAGCGATAGCAGTTAGCCCTTTGTAGCGTGAATGGTAAACCCAAACGCGGAAGCTGCGCTAGTAGGCAGGATAACCACGCAATTTAGTTTAAGGACTCTCTCAGAAGGGGAGCAAGGGAAAAACACAAAATTAACCCTAATAACACACACTCGATCAGAAAATAAACCCAAGAAAAGTGAGTACTCACAGAAAGGCTGGCGAACCGTCAGGAATGACATGGGCGAACTCAATGACTTTCCTTGATTCGGTGTGGAGATGTAGATTTTTTGTGGACAGCCATACTTTGTCACCTACGTTATACATTCGTCCCCGGAGGGTGTCGACGGCGATGTTGGGTGACGTAGCGGGTGTTAGCCCGTTGGATGGCTCGGCTGGCTTGTATCCACAGCTGCCGACACCTGCGAACCAACTGTTGGGCCGACGGTACATCAACCTCCGGGTCTTGGTGATCAAACATCGAAGGTTGGAAACCATGGCATACCTCAAATGGGCTGAGATTGGTGGCGGATGATACATGGAGGTTATGAGATAACTCAGCCCATATGAGATAGCGAGAGCGCTGACGATCGGCGACAAAACATCTCAGATAGCGCTCCAGTTGTTGGTTGGTCCGCTCCGTCTGACCGTTGGTCTGGGGATGATACCCAGAAGAAAGGCTACAGGTGGAATTGATCAGACGGCAGAAGGCCTTCCAGAACCGGGCAGAACTGGGACCCCCTGTCCGAGACAATGTCTTTTGGGAACCCATGCAGGCGGACTACATGCTCTAGTATCAGCTCGGCTGTGTCTTTAGCTGACGGGAGTCCGGTGAGGGCCACCAGGTGCACGGCTTTGGAGAACCGATCCACGATGGTCATGATGGTCATCTTTTCCTCTGAGGCCGGCAGGCCCGTGATGAAATTGACGGCAATGTGCGTCCAGGGCTGGCGGGGAACCGGGAGCGGCTGGAGCTCTCCCGGTGTCGGCTGGTTGGTGGTCTTCGCCCTGGCGCACACTGGGCATGCCTGGATGAACTCGTCGATGTCCCGGGTCATGGAGGGCCACCAGAAGGCGCATTGAATGAACTGGAGAGTGCGCCGAGCACCGGGGTGTCTAGAGATGGGTGATGAGTGGCCCCACCTCATGACGTCAGTCTTGAGCGCTAAAGGCACGTAGAGTCGTCCAGGTGGCACACCTGCCGGTTCGGTCTCCGTGGCCTGTGCCTGGCGAACCCTCGTTTCTAAGTCCCAATGGAGAGGTGCAATGATCTTTGATGGTGGGAGAAGAGGCGCGGGCTCCGCCCAGGGGGTGTCTCCCTCATGTTGTCTGGAGAGGGTCGTCGGCCTTGGTGTTTTTGGACCCCGGGGCGGTAAGACAGATGGAAATTGTAATGTTCAAAAAACTGCGCCTGCCTCGGGTTTAGCTGTTTAAGATTCTGGATGGTGATCAGATTCTGGTGGTCAGTCCAGACAATAAAAGGCTCGCTGGCGCCCTGGAGTCAGTGACGCCATTCCTCCAATGCCCACTTTATGGACAACAGCTCGCGGTCCCCTACCCCGTATGGCTGTTGAGTGGGGTTAAATTTTTTGGAGAAGAAGCCACAGGGGTGTAGCTTCTGGTCTGGACCTCGCTGGGAGAGAACAGCTCCAGCGCCCACATCCGAAGCGTCCACCTAAACAACGAATGGTATGTTGGCATCTGGATGGAGAAGGATTGGAGCGGTGGTGAAGCGATGACACAGTTCCTTGAAGGCGGAGGAGGCGGTAGAGTTGAGGGTGAATTGATGAGGTGTTGGGCGTGTCAGAGCGGTTAGGGGTGCTGCAACTGTACTGTAGACCCTGATGAAGCGACGATAGAAATTCGCAAACCCGAGGAACCGTTGAAGCTGCTTGAGGGTCTTGGGTAGGGGCCAATGATGCACAGCTTCCAGTTTCTGCGGGTCCATGGCCACACCCTGGGGCGAGATGACAAAGCCCAGGAACGTGGTGGAGCGCTCGTGAAAAGCGCACTTCTCCAACTTACACTACAGTTGATTGGCGAGCAATCTCTTGAGGACTGCCCTGACATATTGAGTATGTTCTTCAACTGTCCGTGAGTATATGAGTATGTCGTCCAGGTATGCGAATGCCCACCGCCCCAACATGTCCCAAAGAACATCATTGATGAAACTTTGAAAGGCGGCGGGGGCATTGCAGAGTACAAATGGAATGACCAGGCTTTCATAGTGTCCAGTGGGGGTGTTGAAGACCGTCTTCCACTCATCGCCCTCTCTGATTCGCACCAAGTTGTAGGCGCTCCGAAGGTCCAACTTCGTGAAAATGGTGGCACTAGAGAGGGCGTCCAGGGCAGAGTTGGTAAGAGGCAGTGGTGTCGGTTCTTGATGGTGATGTTGTTTAGCCCCCGATAGTCGAGTGAAGGCGGGTGAAGAGGAGAGCCTGATGGGACCTTAGCGGAGGGCGCTCGACACATACTCCTCCATTGCCCGTGTCTCGGTGGGTGCGAGGGAGTAGAGATGGCCGTGGGGGGGAACCGAGTCTGGCTGAAGGTCGATTGCCAGGTCGTAGGAGCGATGAGGCGGAAGATAGGTGGCACGTCTTTTACAGAACACCTCAGCCAGGTCTCAGTCAGGCGGGGGGCGATGGCGTTGGTGTCGACGTCGGGGGCCTCGGACTCCCTAGGGCACGTCCCAGCCGGTGCCGGTAGGCAAAGTTCATTGCAGGCCGGCCCCCACTGCAGGATCCGGTTTTGGGTACAGGATATCAGAGGGTTGTGTTGCAGAAGCAATGGGTGTCCGAGGATGATGGGTGGTGATGAAATGGAGATGAGATGAAATTGGATCTGTTCTTGATGTTGATTGATGGTAAGAGTGATGGGTTGTGTCCGGGTGCTGATGGGGCTAGATGAAAGGGGCCGACCGTCTACAGATGTAATACGAACAGGCTGGGAAAATGCCTAAATTTTTACCCTCAGTTTTTTGGCATAGTTAGAGTCAATGAAATTACCTGCGGCACCAGAATCGATGAACGCAGTACTTCTGACCCGTTTTTGTGACCAAATTGGAGGGATACCTGAACCGTGAGCCGAGGTATGGCGGTGGTCGTTGTGATGGAGAGTTGGAGAGGGCCCGGTGAGTTTCTCTCCCTTCTCACTGGGTCTGGGCGTTTCCCGGTCGGAAGGGGCAAATTGCACGGTGGTGCGCCGCTGACCCACAATAGGCGCACAATCCCTCTCTAAAACGTCGTTCGCGTTCAGCCACGGTTAGGGAGGCGCGTCCTAGTCGCAGTGTCCCAGTGTCAACCACGGCAGGAGGTGGAGATCCGGCGTGCCCGTGGGTGGTGGGAGTGAAGGAGGTCGGTGGTCGTGGAGTTGTGTAGGAGAAGGTGGGCGCTGGTTGATCCGGAGGGCGAGCTGGATCAATCCCTCCAGTGTGGCGGGAAGCTCTGGCCTGGCTAAAAGCCAGCTGCCTAAAAACTCAGCTGCCTGCCCTGATAGCAGTGAGGCAAGGAGAGCAGTTAGAAAAACACTACATCTCCCATCCGTGCCATCCCATTTATCCAAGAAAGAGAAACATCAGAAGGTGGAGGAGAGTGGCGGGGATGCGGAGCTGCGGCAGACGCGAGCGGAGGCCGGCTAGCCGCGCCAGCGACAGCTTCGCGAAGAGTCGCGATCTCTCCGGTTAGCTTGTCGATTAGCTCAGCATGCCGGTTCACCACATCGCAGAAGTGCGAGTGATCCGCTGGGTTTACCGCTCTTGGCTCAGTCATTCTGTCGCGTACCAAACTGGGAAGACCAGAAGACGAAGCGATAGCGGTTAGCCCTTTGTAGCGTGGATGGTAAATCCAAACGCGGAAGCGGCGCGAGTAGGCAGGATAACCACGCGATTTAGTTTAAGGACTCTCTCAGAAGGGGAGCAAGGGAAAAACACAAATTTAACCCGCGTCCTAATAACACACACTCGATCAGAAAGTAAACCCAAGAAAAGTGAGTACTCACAGAAAGGCTGGCGAACCGTCAGGAATGACATGGGCGAACTCAATGACTGAGCGATGTGAAGCGTCATCTTCTCTCCTTTTATGCTTCCTGTTTTACTTCCGGGTCCTAGTGCCGGTCGCGGAGCGGGTGTGTGTGACACCTGAGGAAACATGCCGCAGTAAGTTTAGCTGTATCATTGAATGTTACAATGTTGGCATATATAATTATTATAATTCTACTATAATATAATACATATATTATAATACATATAATATAATCTTCGACATCTTCAAGTTGCACAGGCAAAGCAGGAACATGCCTAAATAACAGTACTACAGCTCTTACATTTACATTTACATTTAGGCATTTGGCAGACGCTCTTATCCAGAGCGACTTACAAAAAGTCTCTTACAATTATGTTTAACACTAAGGTGAAAATTATTATTATTATTATTATTATTAATATTATAATTAAATGTTCCCTAAAATAAAACATCGCTCTTCATCTGACTTAGGAATTGTTATCAGTCTTGTGTAGGTTACATGGTAGGTTACATGGTGGCAATTGCATATAGTGTGTGATTGTTTTTGCTCATACCTCACATTGGGCTAGCACCCTATCCACAGTGTACCCCACCTTGTACGCTGAGCTCCCTGGTAGATTCCAAGCTCTCCAGGACCCTACACAGGATAAGTGGTATAGAAAATCGATAGATTCTAAAACATGCTCCAGGAAGAGCTGGGGGTGGTGGATATAAGAAATGAGCCATTAACAGCTGAGAGCAATAATTCGAGTGTTCTTATTCATGTTCTTTTTGTTTTTGCTTAACTGATGTAAAATTGTTACTCTGTTACAGTTGTACAGTACTATATATTTAGTGATTGTTTAAAAAATGTAATATAATTTTATATTTGTATACTTTTGTGTGTGTGTGTGTGTGTGTGTGTGTGGGTGTGTGTGTGTGTATATATATATATATATATATATATATATATATATATCCTGTGTGT
>JAQMYJ010000011.1:19950811-19961731 GCA_030014305.1 Clarias laeviceps | reverse complement strand
TATATATATATGTGTGTGTGTGTGTTTCCAATTGAAATATCAAATGAATATACATATATGTATATATGAGGGAATAACACCTGATTCCGCTTGATAAATTAAATCACTCAAAGGTTTTCATAGTCTGAAGTTGGCTTGTTAAAAAAGAGAAAGCACAAAGCAGGGGTGTGAGCCTCCAGGACATGAGTTTAACACTTTTAGTGAGAAGGGAAATGTAGTGATGGATAAGACATGCTAAATGAAAAAAAAAAAATACAATTTAACATCGAGTATACTTTAGCACTTTGCTGCCACCATGTGGCCAATGCAGAAACTGCTGTGTTTTTAGTCATCAAGGGGAAAAAAAACTACAGAAATAATTACAGAAAACAATGAGCTGGTAAATGCACTAGAAATGATCTTGCCCATCAGTCTTGTCAGATAGGCTTAGCTTTTTTGGCATCAGGATAATTATTGCCTTCTGATCGACACCTTTTCAAGGTTGACTGATACGATAAAACTATACAGTCTATATAAACATCATATCAACTCTAAATTGTTACAGTGTGGATTTCCTAATTAAAGGTACAAATGTTGAAAAACTTATCAATAAATAAAATGAAAAATATCGTCCAGTTCTTTTAGAAAGGCGAGTCATATAGCCACGTCATACACCATATGCACGTTATTTCTACTCATAATGAGTAGTAGCTCCAACTGCTTGGCTCTTAGAACAGCCTCAATGGCATGAACTCCACAAGGTGTTGAGAACCATTCCTTTGAGATTCTAGTCCATGTGGATGTGACTGTATCAGCAACACCAATCAGGCATAATATTAAAACCCAAAACATTAAACTCAATACCTTTCTAGGTTCATCTTGTGTCACCGGGGAAGCTCTGGCCCTCATGGCATGACACTGCAAGAATTCTGGGTATGTGCTGTGGTATCTGGCACCGGGATAATCTGGGAGCTGTGGGTTGCGGAGTGGGGCCTCAATGGATTGCACTTGTTTGTGCAATGTCCGGAACATTCCATGGATGCATGATCAGATCGAGATCTGGGGAATTTGGAGGCCGGGTCAACAACAAGCCTGCTAAAGCTGTGATGCATTAGGTGTTCTTATACTGGGCATAGATGAGACCTGGGTGCAAATGATCCCTTCACGAGTTTACTTTACATTGATTATCAACGTTATTTAATTCACCTGGTAGTGGTGTTAGTATTGTGGCTGATCGATGTACATTTTGAGAACTGGGAGGACATAGAATTACATTGAATTACATTCTCATGGAATCAGTCCGAGATGACTAGAAGTCAAAATCAGGCTATGGCATTCCAATTATGATCAGTTTATGAATTATGATCAGTTTTACATTTTATGATCAGTACAAATTATCATCAATTTTACACAAATTTACACCTTCCATCCATCTGAAATCTTGACAAGGTAGGTCCATGGATGCTGCCATTAATAGCAAATTTTGCCCCCATCAACCACAACTTGCAGTAGAAACTGAGATTCATCAGACCAGGAAACTTTTTTCCCTGGTGTTCAACTGTCTAAATGCTTTTCCTCCAAAATGATATTCTTTGAAATTAAATGTTTCAAGTTTTAAACCTAAAACTCTTATGCAAACTTAAAGTTCCACTCAGAGAATATGTAAACCCTGCAAAAGAATGTTTCCCTATTGGAGAAAGTTCCCTTTAGGAAGCTAAGAGCACATGAACTATGGGAATGTAACAGTGGAACAAGTGATAAGTTAAGCAAGTGATAAGTTAAGCATGTGATAAGTCGCTGGATATGCAGGTCATGACATGACTGTGTATCCTGTGTATCTCAGCTCATTAAGGAGCAACAAACAATATATAGATTTGTCTACATTGAAGTTTACATACACCTTAGCAAAATATATTAAAATTTGTGAGATTTACTCCTAGTAAACATTCCCTGTCTTAGGTCAGTATGTAATAGACAGAATGTGAGAATAATAATAGAATGATTTATTTCAGGGCCCATATTCAGAGTTTCATAGAATGCTCTCAGGGAGCTCCTATCTTAGCCTAAAAAGTCCTAACTGGGAGTCCTAGATTAAAAGTGATTTAGGAAACTTCTCAGAACAACTTTGAGAAAGGAAAGTACAAAAACCTTTCTTAGTGAGGAGGTGTGGTTGACCCCGTTGCTATGGATGATGCAGCAATTCAAGGACTGTGATTGGTTGATTAAAAATCTGTACAGGTCTTGAAATGCACTCTTTGTGAAAATAGAATATATGATAAAAGAATAGACATTGAAATCATGTTTGTGTAAAAAGAAATTGTATAATCATGAATACAGGCTACTGTATGCAAAGTTTCTCTTATAGGCTAAATATCAATTAAAACAGCCAAATGTTGAAGATGTGAATACTTTTGAAGCAACCAATTTCCACACAGTAGTTACTATATTTAAGTTCTAACATTTATTTACCATGCTGATTTTATTACCTGTAATCCATTTTAGATTGATGGGAGCAAAATTGCTCAGCTTTTATCAATTTACATGATTGCAGGACAGTCGATTTAAGTTGCACTTTTGGATGGTATGTAGCCAACAATCCAAAAGAGATGGAAGGAAGTAAAACAACAAGAAAACCAAATTGGCAAGAAGAGCAGTGTTTACTTTTAGCTTTACTGTATGTTCAATGTTTAAAGAATATTTCTTCTGTCCACCATTTTGTCCTATAGAAGCTGTTTTAGGGCTTAGATGTTTCATGAAACATTTTTATCTTTACTAAGATTTAGTCCTAAATTTAAGGGAAAATTCTAAGAAAATGTCATAATTCTAAGCCTTTTTTTTTTAGAATCCCATCATTAGGACCAACTTTTAGACTTAAGAAGCTTTGTGAATACAGGCCCAGAAGTTAACATACACTTAGTTAGTATTTAATAATATTGCCTTTAAATTGGGTCAAATGCCATAAGGTAACCTGGTCAGGCAACCTGCAATAAGCTTCTTGAATTAAGTTGCTGGAAATTTAGCCCACACTCAGTATAGCCAAACAGTTTCATTTTTGTTTCATCATGCCAGAGGACAGTAAATATCTAACTTTCTCCAGAAAGTTAGATATTTGTACATGTTGTGTATGTGCAGCTGCAAACCATAGTCTGGATTTTTTATGGTGATTTTTCGAGCAGTGTCTTCTGTAATGCTGGGCAATCTATCAAGGATGAACCAGACTTGTTGAGGTTCACATTTTTTTTTCTGATGTCTTGGCTGATTTCTTTTGATTTGTCCAAGATGTCAAAGAAAAAAAAAAAAAAAAAGCGAAAAAAAAGCAGTGATTTTGGAGGTATACCCCAGTCAGTTGGCCTATCAAAAGATCCTAAATCCATGACAATTTTTTCTGAAATTTTTGTTGTTTTGGAATTTTTGGTGGAAAAATTACTTTGTCATGCATGAAGTAGATGTCCTAACCGACTGAGCAAAACTATAGTTAGGTAACATGAAACGTGTGGAGTGGTTAATCAGTTTTAATGTGTATGTAAACTTCTGACCTCCCTTTCCAGTCAGCACTGTTTCTAGTTCTAGTTCTAGTTCTAGTTTTCTAGTTCTTTGTACTCGGTCCCTTAATAATTACAATTATTCTCAGCAAAACAGAAAGTTGTTACCCTTTGTTGTACTGATATTTATTCAAAGTCCTGTTTTCTTGGTGGATGTTTAAACAGAATTTGTGAGAACAGAATTCCTTAACAGAATCGAATAGCCATGATGCCTTTGAAAAAGGATTCACTTTATTTACAGGTTTTGGGTGTATGCTAGATAAAAATTTGCAGATTCAGACCGTCATTCTTCACCCTTATTTTTTTTAACTCTCTATTGAGAGCTTTGAAACAGTTCCAGCGCACTTCTATTTGTCCAGTCTTCTTCCTCAATGGCTCTCTCCTTTCTTCCCTACAACCTACATTTGACAAAACAAAATTAATATAAAATGCTGCTGCTGTCGCCAGATCACTACATACAGAGACATGGACAGACCCAGCATCACACTGATTAACTGATATGTCATTGAAAAGTATGAGGCTGTGTTACCCGTTTGAAGTCGTTCATGTTGGTGGCCTGCACTGGGGTTCCTATAAACGTCAGGTAGTTCACTTTTGTCGTTTCCTCATCCCCTAGGTTTGACCTAATGAACATCTAGAAATATACAAGTGAAAGATGGTCAAACAAATGCTATTGTATGTGACTAGTCTAAAGACAATGTTCTGTTCAGCATTTCACCACTATGGGACAACATTTTCTTAAGCCTTTTTCCACACATACACTCTTTCCATAATTTTTACTGAAATTTAAGAAGTCAGGTTATGGACAACTTTACTACCCAGAAGTCATCTGATTGCATTGCACAATAACTCATATGCATGCACATGATTATGACGCACTGACTACATATGATGTAGTTATATGAAGTGAACCAACCAGTGTGTGTGTGTGTGTGTGTGTGTGTGTGTGTGTGTGTGTGTGTGTGTGTGTGTGTGTGTGTGTGTGTGTGTGTGAGAGAGAGAGAGAGAGAGCGGTATAAACAAGGTGTGTGTATGCAAGCTCTGCCTTGCTTATGTTGTTTATTTTTAAAACTTACGCTATTGAGCTTTGAGCTGAACAAGAAAAATGTCTTTCTTTTGCCAGTAAAGTGAAGGCACAAAAACACATTCAAGTTCCCACATAGTCACACGCAGTGTTCTGATGTTGGATTCCCCCCCCCCCTTAATATTTCCATTGAATGAATGAAAGAATCTAGAGAGAATGGCAAATATCGCAAGTGTACCATGGCTTTTACTGTGCAGTCTTGAGGAATGTCTGAATGAAACGAGGAACATTTACATAAAGGTGAGGTTTGTCTGACATAAATATGTAGTTTTATAGATAAATCCCAAAATGTTACATATCCCATGTCTGAACAGGGCTTTAGTGTTGAGATCAGATGCCCTAACAACTTGGTAAAATATAACCAAACAGAAAGAGCGCAAACATAAAAACTCAGCTTAGACAGAAACACGAGAAAAAGAAACATACGGTGACGCTGTTGACATTCTGAAATTTGACGTATCTGAGAGAGATGAGGCCTTCATCTTTATAGTCTTCCTCCGAAAGCTCCAGAGTCTGCGTTGGCTCACTCCTCTCAGCGTCGTCAAAATCCATGGAGCGGGGGAGATTGATGAAGATCTTCACATACTTTGGCGCCTGAGCTGAGGAAGTTATGAAGGAAATGAAGGACAGACAAAGAGCGAGAGAAAAACAGAGACAGTGAGAGAGAGACAGAGACATGAACACTTCATAAGTAAACTTTAAAACAACTAATGGTGCTTAAATAGAATACAGAACTTTTGTGAATAACGGTACTAGATAATTCACTAGACTGCTGTTTCAATACTGATTGACTGGATCTTTTTAGAGCGGATCTTTTTCTAGTTCCTCTTACTTGATTCTATCACATTCTATCTATTGATTCTGTCATATAAAATCTGTTTAGAGGTTGAAAACATCATCTTTATTTTTCAGCTGTTCTCTTCCAGGGGGCACCACAGCAAATCATCTAACCAAATCCTCTGCGTCCTCTCCTCTACTTCAACTAACTTTATGAGCTCCAACCTCAGCATCCTTCTACCAATATATTCACAATCTCTCTTCTGAACATGTCCAAAGCACCTCTATCTGGCCTCTCTGACTTTATCTCCAAAACATCGAACATGAGTCCATCCTCTGATGGACTCAGTCTTGATCCTGTCCTTTCTCGTCACTCCCAAAGAGACCCCCAGATCTTCATTTCTGCTACCTCCACCTCTGCCTCCTGTATTTTCTTCAGTGCCAGTCTAAATCTGATTAGAAGTTAAAATAAACAGCTCATTTGATGATAAAGAAAAATATTGAGTCAGGATTGCTTTGGATTTTAGAAGCATTTTCCTACAGTTATCAAAGGCTGAAAAGATAAATATGTAATAATAATAATAATACTCTGATGTAAGACAACACTAACATTGTGTAGGTGATACTAAAGCCTCATAACTCATCACGTATTTGACTTGATTATAGCCTTGATTAACAGTAAAGCTGAATACCTTAGTCGAAGATTCAAATCTGAACAGTGAGTGAAAAAGGAAATCCAGTAAATGAAGTGCGCAGACAGGTGTTTGAGGCATTAGAGCAGTTTGCAGTGTCGTCTTATGCAGGGTGTGTAGTCTGGGACATCTTCTCACTAGACTGATGCCGTTTGTGCCCGTGAATATGAGACTGAATTATACTAAAGCGGCGCATACTGAGAATCATAAAATGTACAAAATGGTTAAGATGAACCGAGCGGCTTACCCAAATCGGTTGCCTGCAGCTTCATGGAGAAGAGCTTTACAGGCTGATTGAAGGCGATTGTGATGAGAAGCTGCAATCAAAGACAGAACAGAAAATTAAGTATTTTTATAGGGAGTATGCTTCTGTGAACAACATTGTGATGGAAGGCAACTCTGAAAGCCACAATTTGAGTGGCGCTCCTCATTTCTATATGCAATTACACAATATGCATAAAACAAGAGCAACATACAGTACATTTACAGGGATGCCAAAAGAAGCTAAAAAAATAATCATCATCCGCTCTCCATAGATTACTCATTTAGACGAAACAAAATAATCTCACTTCTTTACAGACAGGTAAATGTAAAAGATCAGGAACAGACACACATTGCATTAGTGTTTGCATTAAGCATTAATTTACATGGATCATACAAGATTTTAAGTATCAGCTATCATCAGTAAATCCTGGAAGCATTCCAAGTGAAAAGAAACTTTTTGCTTCAAATTACAGCTTTACTTTCACTTCTATTTTAGTTACACTACACTACACTAATTCTCAGTATAGACATCCTGACATGCTCACGGCTGAATAACGTCCACATGGTTAGGAAATGTGAGAACTGTAATAGCAAAAAAATAAAGAAAGAAAAAGAAAAGAATGTAATACCAATACCAGTAAATGATATTTTAACATGAGGTGTTATGGTAACTATCCTGTTCTGTGTCAAAGTTTTATACTGCGAACTCAATAGGTCTATAATTATCGTTCTGCATAAAGATGAAACCTGTGTAAGTAGCACAAAGTAAAAGGGAAAACTTATGAAGGTTAACTTTGATTATACAAACAAAAAATTACTATGATCAGTGAAAAGCAAAGACACATGCTGTGCTTTAAGGGCAACCGGGGACTGAATGGAGGTGATGCAACATGAGGAGAGTATTACACCAGATCCAACTTTTAAGAACAAATGCGCCGTTAGAAAAACCATCAGAATCGTGCAAGATATCAGGTATATCTTTCTCATCACAGCGCTGACTGGTCCTCAACTCATGTCACAAATTTATTATGGCTACAGGTAGTTCACTATGTATTTAAACAGGACACCAAATGGGATTCTAACAAGAATAATAATTTAAAAATTAAACAGCCGAAGACTACAAATTATTATTTAGGTCTTTAAGTTCTCGGAGGTAAGTGCGTATCTTACCTGTTCATCGCAGTCTGACTCTAGGTAGGACGAGTCTTTGCTTAAGCAATTGTCAAAGCCGCAGTCATCACTTTCGTTAAGACACTCACATCCGGCTTTATTCACAAATGGCATAAGATCCATCTACACACACAACAAGAATTTACATGAGGTCTGCTTTAAATCTAATTGCAATAAATTTTGAACAAGCCATATTAAAGTAAAAGGGACAGATTTTATTAATAATTTAACCAGTCATAACAAATAATTAGCTTCCATATTGAATGATGATGATGCTTTTCTTTGTTTATTGAAAAGCACTACAGAAACAACACGTTTAATTATTAATATTCTCTTTGCTGCACTTACATATCCTTTGGGAATGTCCGAGTCCTCGTTACTCCCCGGGTCATTCTCCACATGCTGTTTGATTTTGTCCTCGAGACCTGAGGCATCCGCTCCCTGATACTGATCCACACGCACTTTGTTTCGGAAAAACAGGAATGTCGGCGTGGCAGAGATGTTGTTGGCTGCCGCTGTTCCCTTTAAGACACAACACACTAAGCATTTAAAAAAAATTATACATGTAACACACACACAAATCTAGCATGGATTGAATGCTGAATGCAGGGACAGAGCGATTCAGCTACAAATTTAGTTTTAGCTTTTTTGGATAAAAATGTTAGGCTTGCTAATTAAATCAGTAGCGACAGTTTACCATCACCTTGCAGATAAAAAGAAAGTGGAAAAAAATACTCTATGGTTTAAATGTGGGATTGTGTGGTCTCACATCAGCATTATCAGTGTTACATAGCAACAGGACTAATGATTCATATTGGTGGTTCCTTTTCCTCTGTCTCCAGACTGTTATATGCTTAAACAAGTTTGAATTGAATTCATCCATAATTCAGTAAGGCACAGCTGGGCTCTGATGTGTAAAGAAGTCGTGAGGTGAACAACAAGAGAGTGTCTGAGAGCTCATCGATGGTAAATTGTTTAGAAGGAAAACTAAGTCAACTTTTATTGTGAAAGCACTGGGATTATTTACAGAAATATATATATATAAAAAAAAAAAACTAACATCCCCGATACATAAACCGGGATATTAAATAATTACATAGAGAAATGAAAATAAAACAGTGAGATGACCATCGTTGCAGCTTTGTGTATATAAGCTTAATCTGGGCCGAGTAACCTAGTTACATTCCTGCATCTGTTGTAATGTACTAAGGTGAATCAAAAATTATCCTCACTCCAGCTGTAGAATTTATTTTAATGAACTTTTAAAGAAGAAATACATAATTTTTCGACATAATCTCTTTGCTTTTCAATACACTTTGTCAACAAACTTTCGTTTAAAAAAAATAAATAACATTTTAGGAGGATTCTTTAACAACTCAAAACAAAGTTTTTAGGGCAGTTTTGGACAGTGCGGGCAGAAGTTTATGGATGTGCATCGTTGTGCAAGATTAGAATGCGCTAGGATCAAAGTCCTCTGCATTTAATCCGAAGTTTAGCTCTTCAATAAACATCATACTGTAACAAACACTGTTGATTGTTGACCCTTTTTCCTGATAATGTTCCAATTCTGGCACTTCAGAATCCCAGAGCGTAAGCAAAAAATTTCAAGCTGATAGTTGACTTTTGAACTTTTTCTCGGTCGGCGATTAAGGATGTTTCCATTCCATACGCTGCCATTTACTCTCAGGCTCGTAGTGATGAATCCATGTCTCGTCACCAGTAATGATTCTCTTCAATACACTTTCACCTTCCTTAAAGTATCAGTCCAAATTGTTTGCAGATTTCAGAACACTCCTGTTTACGCGCTTCATTGCGTCGTTTTGGTACAAGGTACACCCACAGACTACCAATTTTTTTTTTTTAAATGTATTAAAAAATATATATATATAAAAAAAAAAATCACTGCACACCGCTCTTCTTTCATGCAAATCACAAGTGGGCACCGATTTTTGCTCACACCTGAACTGATTTAACACATTCACGCCTGCACAGCAGTGACTTGGGAGATAGCAGCCTCGAACAGAAAGCGCTGATGAGACAGTGTGGCAAACAGAAGTTGTAATATAACCGGAGTGTGTATCATTTTTGAACTCGCATGAATCAGGCACATTTCTTCATTAAAACAGATGAATTTGTTTTTCAGAGCCAATAACCACTAAGTGGTGTTGATGTAGAACGTCAGTACTGTTTAATATTTCAACGTTAGACTTATATAATGGGCAGAAATCACCTGAACCATAAACATGATAGATCTACAGCATTAAAGCAGTTCCATCAAGATAATGATGATCTCACCTGACAAACATGAACATCGACTTCAAGAAAAACAACATGTGGGTACTTGTTGCTCAGCATGTTGAACGCTGGGGCTATTCTGACACACGGGCGACACCTGTTCATTTACACAATCAAAACAAACAAAACAAAACAGAAAGAAAGGCAGATTAAATACAGAAGACATGTCTGGGGTTAAATGTTATAGCTCGACTGCCTCCATCACTAGCACAGTAATAGCTTTTGACTAGAATGTGAAGTCATGCTAGTAGACCTAACTAACCTAATAAAAGTTACCTTATTTGTATTTTCACTCATAGTGGCATTAACTAAATAGTTACAACTAAGATGCGCTTCTTTCCTTTCACTAGTTGATTTGGCTAACTCGATACTAGAGAGCTAATTTGGCTAACTAGGCTAATCACTGCTGTTTTTTGCCAAGTCATTCTGTACTAAACCCGGTGGCAGTGTGAGGCTAGGCTGGCTAACACACTTAGCCGAGGGTGTTACCAATACAAATAGCCTTAACACAGGTGCTAATGCTAAGAAAATATAAACGCCGGTGCTATAACCCTAGTCCTACTGTGTGTCTGTATGTACTGTATATGTGTGTGCGGCAAGCTAAGCTAAAGGCCCAGAGCGGGGCTCCGGCTCCTCCTCACCCGGCCATGGTGAACTTCACGACGGCCAGTCTGGACCCGGCACCGGTCAACTCTGGCTGGAATTCCGGGTCGCTTCCGATTACTTTCACCCCGACCATGTTAAAAACAAAATATATTTGAACTGTTTAAACGAACACGGACAGAATACACAAAAAAATCCTACAGCTAACAGTACAACAAAAACCGCTGATCTCGAATCGTACGCGTTTTCCTGCGTGCTCGTGACGACATCCGACACGTAGGCCAATCAGAATCAGAGAAACTCCCGACTGCTACGTTGCCACGGCAAAGAACGGCCGAAAGTGTGACGAGAGGTCGTGAATGATACAGAAAGTGAAACAACAGTGTCGTAAATATAAATACGTGTGATGCACGCTTACATTTAACCACTTAACCCTATAAAGCCTGCTATATGAATGAATAGTCAGAAAATTCTATTTTTTCAGGATTGAACTGTTTATTGAACCATTTTGAGA
>JAQMYJ010000011.1:19894324-19927905 GCA_030014305.1 Clarias laeviceps | reverse complement strand
ACACACACACACACAAGATATATTGAAAATAAAAGGTGAGGTGAATGAGGGGATTAAGAACACCTATACAACTTAACTTTTTATTATTGTTATTATAATTTTTTAAAATCTGTAAACATGTCACCAGCGCACTGCAAAAAATATCATGCAGATGGTGGCCAAGTTTCAGTTAGTACTTGCACCAAACATCAGAATGAGAAAAGTGTAATCTTATTTGGTTTAAAAGCTTAGCATTAGGAGATCATTGGCGTGTCTCTGTCAGGGGGCTGCATCTGTTAAATGATTGATTTGAAGGCAGCTGTGTGTAAGTTGTATAGGAGAACGGTTCCAATTAAAACCGGGAATATGTTTTTGACAGTCACGTGGAAGACTAGTAGCACTATTCTACCACTGAGGGCAGTCATTCTAAAAGCTTGCATCTTTAACTTTCTTGTGTCTTGTAACAAAAGCAGTAATTAAATCTTAAACACTTATGATGTTCCTGAATTGCTGATGGTCATCTTAGTAATTCATTCAGTGATGTTTCAGATGGGAAAATAATAATGAAAAAAAACTTTAAATTTACCCCCACAAGTTAGGAAGGAAAAAAAACAGACTAGACTGAGAAGGAGACGGATAAACGAGCAAGCGTTTAAAAGCGTTGAATGTTAACACTGTAAAAAAAATAAAATAGTGGGGGGAGGGGGGTTTGACTGATAGAGTTGTCTTACTCTTTGTGAGATTTTTTTTGTTTGTTTGTTTAGGTTTAAAGCCCGTTTTGGGAAATTTCTGCATGTTTGTTTGTTGAACTCTGTTCTGTTGTCAGTGAGAGTGAAAAATCTTTATAGCTACTTTTTTTTTTTTTTCTCTCTCTCTCTTTTTTTTGTTCTACTATTGCTTTCCCACCACACAGGCTGAGCCTAAAAGAATCACACTGGTGCTGCAGCCACCTTCTCAGGGTGGGACAAACCAGGCTGGCACAGTGACAGTTGCTGGCAATCCATCAGCAGGAGTTGGACAACAGGACCAGCAGCCCAGGCTTGTATTGGGATCTCTGCCGGGGAAGTTAGTTCTTCAGGGTGGCCAGCTGGCAGCACTTACCCAGGCTAGAGCAGGCCAGACAGGGGCACAACCAAAGGTGCTCACTATCCAGCTTCAAGTACAACAGCAGCCCAACCAGCAGGGAGCAAAGGTGAGTCAATACCTTTACAGTGGAACCTTGGATTACGAGCATAATTCGTTCCAGAAGCGGGTTCGTATTTCAAAACACTCATAAATCAAAGCGAATTCCCCCATAAGAAATAATGGAAATTAAATAATCAAATAAGAAATGAAGAAATAATCAAATTATTGGTTCCACAGCTCAAAAAATGAATACATAAAAATAATTAATATAAAATATAAAGTAAAAATAAAACAAATTAACCTACACTTTACCTTAAAAAAAGTAAAAATAAATCCTGACAGATAAGTGTTGGATAAGAAGGCGGTGTTTGTGTATGTGTGTGAAGCTAAAGTAAGAGGACAGAAGGAATCAGACCCTCCCCTCTTCTCGTCTCACACAGTAACACTTCCTCCTCTCTTATTTGAGTTTCACACACATACACACACACACGCTAACGGAATCACTGCTGTAAAGTAAAAATAAAAAACAAATTGACCTGCACTTTACTTTGAAAAGAATCATGACAGAGCAGTGTTTCTGGGCAGAGTGTGTGTGTGTGTGTGTAAAGGTGAGAGGAGGGCTGTGTGTTTGTGAAGGGGCACGGTGTCACATTACGTGCGCGCACACGTAACGGCATGCTGACCCAGGGAGAGAAAGAAAATGGATCTTTAATCTCTCTAATGAGACTTTCTTTTGCTTCACACATACAAACACAAAATAAAATGTTTTACACACACATACACACACGTGGTCACGGTGTTATAGTAAACAGTACACATACACGGATGTTGATTTATACCAGTGAGAGATAAGACTGAGCAAGGGAGATGATTACCCACAATTCCACAGCATGAGAGAGAGAGAGAAATCATTGGCTCTGTTGTGATCATGTTTTTTTTTTTTTTTTTTTTTAAACCACTCCAAGATTTTCCAGTTATTTACAAAAACATTATTTTACTTAGAATTCGCTATGTAACGATTCCTGTAAGTCATACACTCAGTTGACTGTCTTTTAAAGAGCTTAGAAAATTCCAGAAAGGCATGGCTTTAGAAGCTTCTAATATGGCAATTACCATATTTTGGCGGGGTCAGGTGGGTTCTCTGGGTAATCCCTGGGCGAAAATTTTCCAAATGCCGGACAGTGCCACATTCATCTTTACATCCAACATCATGTAAGTATAAACACCGTGGGACCACATAGCCTTCATACTGTTTAGGAAAGAGACATGTACTTTAGTACAAAAGTAAAAAACAATCTCAGAACAAAAGCAAAAGACCTTGTCAGACCCCTGGAGGAAACTGGTACAAAACTATATTCATAGTAAAATGAGACATACCAACACAACCTGAAACACTCCTCTAAAACCGGGGCAGGGGTGAGCTGAGTGAGGTGCGAACAAGGAGGTTTACAAACCTGACCCAGTTACACCAGTTCTGTCAGGAGGACTCGGCTAAAATTAAAGCAACTTATTGTAACAAGCTTGTGGGAGGCTACCTGAAACTTTTGACCCAAGTTAAACAATTTAAAGGCAATATAAGCAGATGAAAGTTGGCCAAGTAAATTTACCTCATTACTGTACTGTTCATATTTAATGTATCTGTATTTTACTTGAACATTATTAGTGGATTCTTTTTACTTGTACTTCTCTACATCCTACACAAATATATATACTTTGTACTCCAGTACATTTCTACATAGTATTAAGTTACATACCCACAGTGGTGTGTAGTATTTGAAGTGTTAATATCGCCATCTGGTGACTATTCTGTATACTTTTTCTACTTTTGATTAAGTAATATATTTTATCTAGGGTATCTCTACAGTACTTGTACTTAAGTAAATTATTTGTGTACTTTGCCCAACACTGAATATAAGTGTATGAAAATGTCTGATCACTGGGAATGTAATGTAAGAAATAAATTAGGGCTGTAGCCATCGAATATTTTAGTAATCGAGTGTTTTACCAAAACTTTTACTCAAGTAATCGGATAAAAATAAAATTTTGCTTAATTAAAACAGCAATGTAAAATATATAAGAGAAACAAAGATTAATTGGTTTTCTTTTTAGAAAAATCAACTTTTATTCTTTAAATGCATACAGCATTTTATCAAAAATAAACATTGTCATTATTCACAATACAAGGAACAGCTTAAAGTTAACTAAGATGAATTAAGTGCATTACAGTGACATACATTCTTATTTTAAAGCCTTTTCTCAGATGCAAAAACTAAAAAAAAAAGGTATTTCAAACGACTTTAAGTGTTAAAAACACTAAGGCACACTGTTATGCGCTAAAATGCCTCCCTGCCACGGATTGCCCCCCTCCCTCCCCCCATAATCAAATATCAAATATTATAATAGAACATAAATTCATAGGTTTATGATTTACAAATTACAAATTGCATCAAACGAATTAGATTATAAAATAAGCAATATAAAATATACATGTTGTATATGAAAAAAATATATAATTTATATATTTTTTCCCTGTACAACATGTATAATTTTAATATAGCTTATTTTATAATGAAAATCGTTTCGTGTAATTTTTCATCATAAACAATATTTATTTAGTGTAAAATTTTTGTATTACATGACACATCCCTGCAAAATAAATGTGCCACAAAATAAACATTATATGATAATTTGTATTACGTGTCTTAATTTTCGTGTATTAATTTGTCACGTGCCTAGGGTTAATTATAATAGTAATAATATATTTGATAATAATAATATAATATATTTGATAATAATAATATGAATTTTTGATTGTGGTGTCCTAATATATTTGATAGAGATTATGTGGGGGGGGGGCAATCCGTGGCAGGGGGGCATTTTAGCGCATAACACACATATTAAAATAAATAATCATGCAAACCACTAAGTTGTGCAACTTAACTTTCAGAACTAAAAGTTAAAAAATTTTATAGCTCAGGCATAACAGAAGCCTTTACTGACAATTTCTGTCGTTTTCTCTCGCTGGTTTCTTCATCTCTTCGCTCACTGATATTTTTATCGCTCCCTTCCATTTTGCAGCCCACAACAGAACGCTCCCTCAAATCAATACACAGATAACTGTTTGCGTCTCCTTCCGCTTTTTTGGGTGACCTTTTTCGGCTTGCACCCGGAAGTGCGCTGTGTCACGCCAAACAAATAATTGCGCAAAAACATAACGCACGCTTTTAAAATTAATTAAAAGAAGCTTCGAGGCAGAAGATTTTGCCTCCATCATTTTTTGTAATCGAATTACTCGAGTTACTCGAGGAATCGTTTCAGCCCTACATACCCCTTAAACTCTTTCACAAAAGTAAATGTATTTTGTTGGCATTTTATGTGATAGACATAAATAACATAAGTAGCACTTTTCACATTCACAATATGAAGTGAAGGGAAAATGATAAATGGTTTCAATACTTTGTAGAACTTTTCACTGCAATTACAGCTGCAGGTATTTTGGGGCGTCTCTACCAGCTTCGCACATCTAGAGAGTGAAAGTTTTTTGGCCCATTCATCTTTGCAAAATAGCTCAAGGTCAGTCAGATTGGATGGAGAGCGTCTGTGAACAAGCAATTTTCAAGTCTTGTCGCAGATTTTCAGTTGGATTTAGGTCTGGACTTAAGAACTGGACCCTTCTAACACTTCTAAATATACTTTGATCTAAACCATTCCATTGTAGCTCTGGATGTATGTTGAGGGTCGTTGTCCTGCTGGAAGGTGAACCTCCACCCCAGTCTCAAGTCCTTTGCAGACTCTAACAGGTTTCCTCTAAGATTATCCTGTATATGGCTCCATCCATCTTCCCAGTCCCTGCTAAAAAAAAAGCATCTGAAGAACATGATGCTGCCACCACCATGCACAGGGTTAGTTTTCCACCACACAGAGCGTTTTGCATTTAGGCCAAAAAGTTCAACTATGGTCCCAGCTGACCAGAGCACCTTCTTCTACAAAGGGGACTTCTTATGGCTTTCTTTCCATAATGGCTTTCTTTTTGCCACTCTCCCATAAAGGCCAGATTTTAATTTCCTTCCACTTCACAATGATGTGCCACTTTGTGTTGGTCTATCAAATAAAATCCCAATAAAATACATTTAGGTTTGTGGTTGTAACGTGACAAAATGTTGAAAATTTCAAGGGGTATGAATACTTTTGCAAGGCACTGTAACTAGCTTAGCTTAATTAACTCCCTTGTTGAAGTGACTTATCATGCTAACAGTTTCCCTCAGGATTTTTTTCTTACTACTGGCTGAGGAGATTTAGTCATTTTTATTTTTTAAGTTTCACAAACATTACCTCGGCGCAAAAAGGGCGGGAAAGAAAAGCAAAATCACACGCTCGCGTCAGCAACAAATGCGCTAATCACACCATTAGCTACATTTATTTAATCTAGCTAGATTTGTAGCTACAGTAAGTTACCACAGGATGCTATCGCTAGGCAGCTAACGTCATTGCTCAATGGTTTCCATGACAACCAAACTTGTCACTTAGTATAAATGCTCCTAAACAAGCATAAAGTTTCTGTTTTAATCAACAGAGAACACACACCCACACACATATTTTTACACACACACACACAAACACACACACACACAAACACACACACACACACGTTCCCTGAGACAGATATGGCCTGCTGTAGCTCTGAACCAAGTCAAAGCTGCTTTCAATTACACTTACACAACCACATACCACATATCCCTCTCACACACACACACACACACACACACACACACACACACTTCCACCTTCCTGTCTCCCGATCTGTCCAAAAACTTCACCTAAATCAACACTAAAACATAACAATATTACGACACACTCACACCCATTGTGGGTACTTTCCATCCTGGCTAGACCCAGAGTGGCCCAGACACACACAAATACACACAACACACATATATACACACACACACACACACACACACACACACAAACAAAAACATTGCTCCTTAGAGAACTTGGATTTGGTTCTAGTAATGACTTCATGACCCTCGGTCCTATGACGTAACACACCCACTCATTCGCTCACACACACACACACACACACACACACACACACAGATTCCCGAAAGTGAGTCAGCAGGTCCCTGCTTTTTCCAAGAACAATATTTAAGCCTGAAAACAAAAGTAGCAAAAAACCACAAGAAAGACTCGCCTAGCTCGTAAAAAACAATCGCAGACAGCATTGAAGGGTGAAGCTTGTTTCGGAACTGTGTGTGTGTGTGTGTGTGTGTGAGATTTGTGTGTTGAACATGTGTATATACGTGTGTACTGAAGACTTCCAGGCTGGGTGTTAAAAACAACACACTTTTCACCAAAGGAATTTGTTCAATGAAAGGGTCAAGCAAGAGTTTAGGACACACACACACACACACACACATTTTAGTTTTTACAGCTGTCTGTGGTAATAACCACCACAACATGATTACAAGTCGTAATGACGGGATTCTGCATGATGATGCATTTCATTCTGAAACAGGAAGTCAGGAAGGGGGCGTGTCCATGGGTTGGCCAACAGTAACCAATCATTGTTCATCGAGCGCCATAGCTACAGACTACCAATCACTGGTCACCGTTGTTTCTGACCAATCATTGATCAAAACATTTTTAACATGCAAAGGATCAAAGTGGTTCAATTCTATGCAAATCCGATTATGACATCTTTTGTCTGGTTCTAACGGACGACAGAACGTGCATTATTTACTCACCCCGCTGATGTCAAACCGGCTGGGTGTTTTTTAGTGCATGAAGATGGAGAACCCCATGTCCTGCGCATGGTAGTGTTTTCTCTGCTCGGTCACACCCACTTTAATTAAAAACAGGCTGTTAATTAGCTGATGAGGAAATCAGAATCATGTGCGCTGGGAGCTGAGAAAACACTCAAATGTGCACCGCAGGCAGTTCCCCAGGTTCCCCCAGGGTGGAGAACCACAGGTCCAATTAACTGGACAGGTTAACACGCAGAAAGCTAGATGATCAAAACCACACCCATATCCTGTGATCTAGCCACATGCTAGCTCATTGTGCTAACTGTAACTGGGGTGAACACACAACTCTGCTAAATAACTAATTACCCAACAGAGGTAGCTGGACTTTTTCAGGACGCGTGTATTGTTATAAAAATGCACAAAAGAAAGCGTGCTGAACGCACAGCGCTGATCATCTCTGATTCTTCCTGGAGCCTTCAGACTCGTTCCTCCTGCCAGTTCGCCTCTGAGAGTGAATCCTAAATGCCGCCAGCTCTCGCTCTCTCACGTTCTCACTGGTGGTCTCGCGGCAGCGTGTCTTACAGCTGACATCACCTCTGAATCTGCTAAATCAATCAATCTGACCACCAACTGCCTTTAAACGCTGGCTCTATGTTCACAATAAACCCACAGCAAACTCGACACGTTGGCACGACCTCACAGGGCGTCATGCTAATCTCTGCACTAGCCTCTGACACACTCACATCCCTCGGAGTTACAGTGTTGAACCAGCTAGCTTATTGAACATTTGATTTTAAAGAATGATAGGTGCTTATTAACAAGCTGGCTAGCTGTTTAGATATGTGGGTTTACCTATTACTTCTAGTTTTTTTTTCGTAGCTATTGAGATGAATATATTTATTTATATAAATAATAACTTTAATGGGCCATTTTATTGCTACAATTGTGTTATGGAGGCATTAGATATTAGCTAGGTTTCAATGTTAACTGAGTATAATTCGCATTTTAACAAAATTCTAGTTAAATCGTTATCTAGCTAACTTAAACAAAGGACAGTAAGTCCCCGACTTAAGAACACGTTCTGCTCCAGGAACACATTCGTAAGTCGGATTTGTTCATAAGTCTTATACACCTTTAACAATGTAAAGCATGAAAAAAACACAGGTTTGGTATTTTTTGCTCCTCATTTTACTCTCGCAAAATTTATGCAGCTGTGTCAGCTGACCTCAATAAGAGCCCAGTAAGAGAACAACGCTACATTGTGTTTACTGGGATGCCATTTTGTCTCAGAGATGTTCTGGATTGTGAACTCTGTCTCGTTGATTATTTCGAAATTAGGATTGTTCACCATCAGGACAGCTTTACAGGACAGACATTTTCTCCGCATCATCATGCTCACGGACTGATTCATTGAAACCGGTGAGGCCGACTAATTTCTCTCGCACCCCCACACACACTCACACAAACAATACGAATGTTCATAAATCCGTGGTCTGTTTGTATCTGCAGAAATTCATAATTTGAATGCTCGTAAGCCGGGGACTACATTTGCTTAGTTTGATTAGAATTGTTACAAAAAATTATCGTAAAAAAATTACTAATACTTATTAATAATAATAATAATAATTATTAATACTAGCCTCTTAAAATATGCTAAAATACTAAATACGACATTTAATAGTTACGTACGTGTCATAAATAATTGGCAATGTCAGAATTTTTTTTTCGTTCCACATGTGCAACCCTAATCTGTAACACTACTCGCACATGGGCTCGACACTGAGTGAAACATATGACAGTATGAGCAATACAGAACACAACATCCTGCTCTGTGGCTCGTAACATGACAATGCTTCCTTTCAGTTCTTAAAAGCTTTCAGAGCCTCTGAAGTGTGTCGTGTTCTTCCGTTACAACTCCACTGGAAGTTCCAGTATGTGTGTGTGTGTGTGTGTGTGTGTGTGTGTGTGTGTGTGTCTACAAGACCTGAGATATTATACGCTCCCCAGAGTGGAATAAAGCCACATTTCAGAACTCTAATGGAGCATTAATGATGAGAACACAGGAATGAAAGGAGACAGAAGAAGAAATGAGGTTGAGGTTGAAGTTTTATGTTCCTTTCCCTCCATGGTCCTCATTTTGCTCTCCGCAGGGTGTGTGTGTGTGTGTGTGAGTACAGAAATCTGTATGTATGTAACTCCACACACTGTGATAACACACAATTCCCAGCTTTGTATCATGGTTTCTTGAAAGCATCAGGATGTGTCTCGGATGTCGTGGGAAGTCCCCATACACACTAAACAGGCTTCTTGATTGTGTATGTAAGTGTGTGTGTGTGTGTGTGTGTGTGTGTCTTAAAGCAAGTTACTTTTCGGCTTCTTTGATGCAGTGCTTTTTTCCCCAGATATTACTGTGCTGCCTTGATGTCATGATGCCGCATATTATTATTTTAAACCCATTTCATTCCAGTTCAGTGCCTTAGTGATGATTTGTCACAATAAAGCAGCACAACATGCTACAACACAAGTTCTCTGGGAATCGCAAAGATCAACAGAGACAAACCAGTTTGTTGTTGCTTAATTTCAGAGCAATTTCTTGTTGTTTCTACGTTCTGCCAGTTGACAGAAAATGTTTTTTTGCGTGTGAAATTGGTTCATGTTCAATTTTAGATATCCAGTTACTCTGATTAAACTTTACGATCCACACTGATAAATCATTTGTTCACAAGTTTGATTTCTTTAGTTGTTCAGCCTGATCATAATACTGATCGTAATCTACCTGAATATTGTAGAAACACCTACTGTACTTATGGACCACAAAATAAATCCAACATGGCCACCTGCGGGGTCATAAGATCTTTTTAATATCCGCGCAGGACTTATTAATGACTCATTAATGCAACATTTACACAAGCAGCAAAAAAAATGACTTTCAGGTTTAGCGCCCCTAGTGGACATAATGTCAGAGGTGCTGGCCGAAGGAGTCCTACAGTTACAGTGTACGCAGTCTGTTCCGAAATTGGTTGGTTTATTTGTATAAACTGGCCCGTTGTTGCTGTTTGTTTGGACGTCTGCGGCTGCCCCACCACCATCACCCACTAACTTTATCTCGGTCAGGATGTCCAGTTTGAGTATAATTTTCACACTAGATCCGCATCAAGTCTGATTCTAGGCTTGTTTGGGGGCGGGGCTTATAATCACAGGTTTGCATTCACATTCAGGAATTCCTCCTGCACCATGTCTCGTGGTTTGTGGACTCGCTTTCACGCACGGTGGTCACTACAGTGGACAGCAATGTTTCTACCTAGTGGCTAAAAGAAATATGATGACGTAAAACAATTTCTAAGAAATAAAATTATTGGGTTTACAGCGCTATTTTATAGCGTTTGTTATATTTTTAAGATTTGATTTCATGTAAGGAGTAAATTTCAGTTAATTGTGTGCAAACTAAACTGGACCTTGTGCATCACCTGCTGTATTTCAGCTAAAAGTCAAACCATTTTTGCAATTTTTTTGGTTTTGAACAATTTTCCAGTATGTTTTGGTTATAAATCGGTTTACTTAAGTTACTACTGCATACCTTGCAAGTTATTTACTGTAAAAACAATATCTTGTGCAGATTAGTCTGAGTGTGTGATAGTGACAGAGTGGTCAAAGCTACTTCATGCATTTATTGCACACAGATCTGATAGATGAAACAACACAAACACCTGTGGACAGTGTCTTCTGGCACTGGGCTTTGAGTGCATTGATGCCTTTTTTTAGTATAGAAATTTAACAAACTGTTATAAGAGCCACTTTCAATGATGAAACCATAGTTATCATTTCTTAATGATGAAAAAAAAAATTAGCGACAGTTCAGACTAGAGATGGGAAAAATGATTCAGTTATGAATCGAGATCCTTTTGTGTGGGAATTCACGTTTTTCATGAAATCGATTTACATTATTTACTACATTTATAATAAGAGATGCACCGGTTGATCAGCCAGTGACCGGAATTGCTTGGTTTTCAGTTTTATCAGACACAACCAATCAGACACGACTTTTAAACCTCAGACCAATTCTATGCCGAGTGCAGCACGAGCTTCTGCGTGGTGCAACAGAAACTCATTTTTATGGCATTACATTATCCAAAGCTGTTAAATAAAGCTAATGCATAAAACCTTTGAGTTATAACTCAACTTTTTTATACTTATTGTATCAGGAGGTGACTGCAGTACAGGCTACACACATCCACAGTGTCGGTTAATCGAGAGCCAATAACAGGATAAAAACATGTAAAAGTATGTTTTAGTAGCAACATATTGTCATACTTTTCACATAATAAATAGTTCTAATGATTATTCCACTAATAGATATTTCTTCAAGTTAAATTCTCAAGTGTATCTGGTCCACCTGTGAATAACTGCAAGTTTTAAATAATGTTCACAATTAGTCGTGGTGTCATAATTCATGCATGAAAGCCGCTCTTGTACACATTTGGACAAAATTGTTGGTAAGTTTCGGTCAATGAATATAAACGGTCACAGAAATAACTTTAATCTGACAAAAGTAATAATAAATAAAAATTCTATGAATGTTAACCAATGAAAGTCAGACATTGCTTTTTAGCCGTGCTTCAACAGAATTATTTATAAAGATAAACTCATGGAACAGGTCTAGACAGAAATGATGGTACCCCTAAAAAAGACTGAAAATCATGTGACCAGAGGGACATGTTAATTCAACTAATTAGCAGCACAGGTGTCTACAATCTGGTAATCAGTCAATGGGTCTATATATAGGGCTCCAGGTCGTCACTGTGTTGTTTGGTGACATGGTGTGACACTCAACATGGACCAGAGGAAGCGAAGGAAAGAGTTGTCTCAGGAGATTTGAAAGAAAATTATAGACAAGCATGTTAAAGGTAAAGGCTATAAGACCATCTCCAAGCAGCTAGATGTTCCTGTGACTACAGTTGCACATATTATTCAGAAATTTAAGATCCATGGGACTGTAGCCAACCTCCCTGGACGTGGCCGCAGGAGGAAAATTGATGACAAATCAAAGAGACGGATAATCCGAATGGTAACAAAAGAGCCCAGAAAGACTTCTAAAGAGATCCAAGGTGAACTTCATGCTCAAGGAACATCAGTGTCAGATCGCACCATCCGTCGAGTCAAAGTGGACTACATGGGAGACGACCAAGGAGGACACCATTGTTGAAAACAAATCATAAAAAAAATCCAGACTGGAATATGACAAACTACATGTTGACAAGCCACAAAGCCTCTGGGAGAATGTCTTATGGACGGATGAGACAAAAATGGAACTTTTTGCCAAGGCACATCAGCTCTATGTTCACAGACAGAAAAATGAAGCATATCAAGATAAGAACACTGTCCCGACTGTGAGACATGGAGGAGGCTGTTATGTTCTGGGGCTGTTTTGCTGCATCTGGCACAGGGTGTCTTGAATCTGTGCAGGGAACAATGAAATCTCAAGACTATCAAGGGATTCTAGAGAGAAATGCGCTGGTCAGTGTCAGGAAGCTCGGTCTCAGTCGCAGGTCATGAGTCTTGCAACAGGACAATGACCCAAAACACACAGCTAAAAACACCCAAGAATGGCTAAGAGGAAAAGTGGCCTCCTATGAACCCTGACCTCAATCCTATTGAGCATCTTTGGAAGGAGCTGAGACATGCCGTCTGGAAAAGGCGTCCTTTAAACCGGAAACAACTGGAGCAGTTTGCTCATGAGGAGGGGACCAAGATACCTGCTGAGAGGTGCAGACGTCTCACTGACAGTTACAGGAACCGTTTGATTAGGGGTACCATCATTTTTGTCTAGGCCTGTTCCAAGAGTTAAATAATTCTGTTGAAGCGTAGGTGAAAAGCAGTGTCTGACTTTCATTGGTTAACATTCATAGAATTTTTATTTATTATTACTTTTGTCAGATTAAAGTTATTTCTGTAACCATTGAGTTTTTCTTTCATTGACCGAAGGGTGCCAACAATTTTGTCCACGTGTGTAATACATTTATTCATACTGTTAGACAGTTAAACTGCTATTGCACTTAAAAAATGTTGTGCTTTCATGGCATTAATGTATTTTACCATGACCATAGGATTCTTAAGCTTATATACCTGCTTCTTTTGTGAATTTCAGAGGAAGTATGGTACGTGTCCTCATGGTGGATACGGGCTTGGCCTGGAGCGTTTTCTTACCTGGCTGCTCAATCGTTACCACATTCGAGATGTGTGCCTCTACCCGCGCTTCATCCAGCGATGCAGGCCTTGAATGTCTCCAGAAAACACACACAATCCTCTGATCTGCTTTATCTGCTTGTCCAGCATGTCACAAGAATACCCGGTGCCTTTGTCACGTACTATCTGAGGCACACAACATTTATACATCCATATTTAAAGATTTAATCACAATCAAGAAAATTTAATGTATGTGATTCCCTCATAACTTACTCATCCAATCACTCTGTTCAGAATATTTTCTGTAGGCTAATAAATGTGCGAGATGATTCATGTCTCTGTGATATTTGTCTTTTCTTTTTCTGGTGCTGATCTCTAATTAGATTTATTCTCTCTTTTGGGTCAAAAAAATATTTCTGTAGTGAGTATAAGATAGACGAAATTCTTTTGTTTAACTGAGTATATTATCTAGATTGAATTTTAAACTACATGATGAACAAAATTCCTTCCCAGAACATGGATTATAGTTTACACTGGATTTTGGATCTACTGATAAAAGTAAAGAAAATACAAATGACCTATACAGAGTTTATAAAACCTACTTGGTTTGCGGGATTATGTAAATACTTACGTATAACCCATTTTCTGTCTAAATTAATTTTTTGAGAGCACTTGACAAATACTTATAAAAAGGAGTGTAATAGTAGAGTACACTGTTACTGGTAATAAAGATGAAAACAGACAACAATAGATGCCTATTATTTGTTTTACAATTAAAAAAATTTGAGGGTTGTTTAGATCAATTGGGACTTTGATTGTGCATGCATATTTTGTCATCGCATCACGCAAAACTGGCTGAATAGAATTTAATGAAACTTTGGCAGTAGTTAGGTATTTGCCTGAAGTTAAACCTGTTATATATTCAATCAAAATGTTAAGTAGAAATGAAGTTATGAACAATTATGTGCCAGATTACATCACAGTAGTATTTGTTTGGATGAATATAGCACTTTTTCCTCGAGACAATCAACATATTTTACTGTGTAAAAATATGTCAGTGTCCTCAATACACTGACACGAGAGTGTGACAGCATGGTTTACCATTTAAAAAATGGTACGTACACTATGAAAACTGAACCTTGCACCATAAATGAAAATAAAATGTTGAGTAACGGAAATTATGAGCAGTTATGTGCCAAATGCTGTTCAGCTTATTTTTATCTTTAACCTTTTAACCATTTCAACAAACTCTTTACTTATGCTAGTGTTCTATATTAAAACATTATGTATAATGTTCACACTTTATTTAACCTCCTGCTTTATTAATCCTACACCTTCTGCAATGCAGTCTTTCATTCAGCTGGTGGCACTGTTGGCTTTGGTTAAAACCGTCTTCGTCATGGAAATCACATCTGGAAAACCGAACAAAGAAATGCTCAAGCGGAAAAACACTATTTTATTTCAGAGCACTGTTTGTGAACAAGCAAACTTTGTCATGCTTAATGATGCTGCTTCATTGTTTGCTTCATGAATGCACTTGTTAATGTTTATCTAGACACAACCGAATTCATGTGGGGTTTAGCTTTGGAGAGAAAAAGGTAGGTTATTACAAAATCAAACGCTGCAACACTGTTTTTACTATAAACTCAGTATTAGGAAGAGACATAGCATACTCTTAAGAATGAAGAGGAAGAATAAGCATGGCTATTTTGTTTCAACTTTTTAGCACATGTCCTGAGGTCAGAGTTAAAAATCAAATCATGTTGATTCAAGTTCTCAAATTTCCAGTATTTTGCTCTGTTAAAGTGTAAGGGAGTCATGATTGACATTAGGTATGTTTGGTGATGCACATTGCTAAAATGCCATGTCATTGAGGATTTCTCAAATGTCAGGTTTCTCTTTTCCCTTGTGAAGTTCTGTCACATTTCACTTGGCGTTTGAATAAAAGGCGCTGCAAATTTGGGAACAGTACTACTGGGGAAAGAGGGTGGAGTGAATTCATGATTACAATTGGTGAAATTACTACTTTCTCAAATGACAAGAAGAAAAATGTTTTATTCTTATTTCAGGTTTGAGGAGTTTGATTAAAAATTATGTTTTTTTTTAAATCAGTCAGAATATGAGGGGGTATTAGTTATTCGGATGCCACCGTTCCGGTCACTTTTGTTTTTATTCCTCCCTCAGACGGCTTAAAACCTGGCAGTAGAAATCACTATTGATGTTCTGGCCCCTGGGAACGAATTAACGAAGCACAATGCTGCAAATGTCGCAATGCCGCAAATGTTAAAAAAGACAATGCACTTGGACGAGCTGCGGACTTGCCTCGACATTTTCAGTCGTGAAGATGATGGGCTCTTCCACTGTGAAGACTGTTGCTTCGTACCCAAACACCCTCGACATCTAAGACGGGTCATCCATGGCACGCTGAAGAAGTTCTTGGTAGACTTCGATGTGATGTTCCTTCTGCTCCTGGGTCAGCAGCCTGGGGATGAGCCTGGCAGCAACACGGCGCATGTTCACATCACGTGTGAGTTTTGCCTGGACTGTTCCGACATACTGACAACGGCAGCAATGTTGTGGATTGCTTTCTGCCGATCATCATACACAAAAATGAATGGTATTGACATTTTCAGGTGTTGAGCAGGTCTTCCTGATCTCTCGCCATCTTCCAGTGATGTTCTTTCGCTCTTGAAGCGCGCGTGGCACTCAAAACACATTGAACGACTCATTGCAGCATCGCCGTAAACTTTTTACAGAATCTTTTTAAACAACTCTATGGGAGATTTGCCCAGTTTCATGCAGACTTTCATATTCACTCTTTGTTCTAACTTGCTTTCCATGATGAATTAGCAGATGTGGTATAGCACGTAGTCAGAATAGCACCAGATTTATGATGTATGCAGAATGATGTTTTTTGGCACACAGTCTTATGAAGGTTGGTTCTCCCTATGACTGTGCGTGCAGCCTTGTGCTGCTATCTGTTTTCATCTTACAAAACTAGTCTCGAAACTTTTTGATAACACCTCATACCATTGGTCAGATGTGAAGTTAGGTGTTATATTTACGCTATGCTTATTTTGGATTAAATATAATATAATTACAGTTTGCATGTTCTCCCCGTGTTTGGTGGGTTTCCTCCTGGTACTCTGGTTTCCTCCCACAGTCCAAAGACATGAAGATTAGGCTAATTGGCGTTCCAAAATTGCCCGTAGTGTGTGAACGAGAGTGTGAATGTGTGTGTGTGTGTGCCCTGCGATGGATTGGCACGCTGTCCAGGGTGTACCCCCGCCTCGTGCCCTAAGCCTCCTGGAATAGGCTCCAGGTCCCCGCAACCCTGAATACAGGATAAAGCGGTATAGAAGACGAGTGAGTGAGAGAGTATAATATAATTACTAATAGCATAGCAGCATTTTTCAGGCAATGCTTCTAACCCTCTGATATGGAGATCTGTTCTTGGATGTGTTTTTGAACAAATCTGGGGTCTGTATGCATGGAGTTTGCATGTTCTCCCCATGCTTGGTTCGTTTCCTCAGAGTATTCCAGTTTTCTCCCACAGTCCAAAGACATGCAGATTAGGCTAATTTGCGTTCCCAAATTGCCCATAGCGTGTGAATGAGTATGTGTGTATGTGTCCATGTGAGATGGATTGGTGCCTCGCGCCCTAAGTCTCCTGGGATATGCTCCAAGCCCCACTGTGAGTGAAATAATGAGCATGTTGTACATGATCTATTCACCTTTTTGTAAAGCATACCCACATCTCCTGGAGAAATTATTGGTAGAAATGAGATACAAATGAGGAGGTTAAATTGGTTTGAGATTTACAAAGCAAAAATTCACAAGTGAGCATTTGCAAAAGAATAGGATGTTTGTGTTTACTTTGATTAATTAAAAAATGGTTGCCCATTAAAAAGCTAATTAAAAATGATTGCACATTTTGTATTCAGGTCTTCAATCACACCCTGGCTGTTGTTCACACCCCTTGCTTTCAAACTCAAGAAGTCATGATACCTTTTTATTACCTGATACATTACTCTTGATAACAGCCTCTGAGGAAGCACGGTGGCTTAGTGGTTAGCACTTTTCACCTTGCACCTCAAGGGTCTGTGTGCACGGAGTATCCATGTTCTCCCTGAGCTTGGTGGGTTTCCTTCAGCTGCTCCGGTTTCCTCCCACAGTCCAAAGACACGCAGATTAGGCTGATTGGTGTTTCCAAATTGGTGTGGTGTGTGAATATGTATGAATGTTGACCAAAGGTCTTACCACAGTCGTAAAATGGGAATAAATATAATAGTCACCATTGGCCTCTATGGACCCTAGTAGGATTACAAAGGTTATTACATGGATGGATGGATGGATGGATGGGCAGAAGAGCCTCTGAGCATTTAACATCAACATTGCAATCTCTGATTGTGGCTATTTGAACTGCCTTTGGTTACAATCTAGATCCCCAACAAAGAAAAAAAAAAAAGAAAAGTTTCTCAAATATTAAAACCTATGTTTAAATCATTATGGAAACCCAATGGTTTTGTTTTCCACTAAAGGCTGTTTTCTGATAAAAAAAAAATTTATATTTGAAAAAAGAAAAAAAAACTTTAATAGGCCCTTGTTGACATCCTCTTGGCATTTCTACTTCTCAAAAAAAGCCCTTTAGGTGTGTTTGTGTAGGCAGGTCAGCGAGTTTAACAAGTGTAAAAAGGGCGGTGAGTTGCTGTGAACATCATACTGATTAACTGTGAAATTCCTGCAAAGAAAAACTAAATGCACTTGCAAGAAACTGGTTGACTTGGATGATTTTTGTCCAACATAATTGCCCCCCCCCACCCCCCACTGATAATAATGACCATAGTGTAGGTCCTTGTTTGTTAGATAAACGTCTTCCTTAATCTTGCACTGCTGAATGTGTATAGACATTCCCTGCTCATGGTGACCAGCATGGAACATGTGTATACATTTAAGCAGACTCTTTAAGTATAACAAAAAATTCCAGCTTGGTTTCCAACCCTGTTGCTCATCTTCTGTTCAATTCATCTTATACTCTCCTTACATGCACAGCTCACTGGCAAGATCACCTAAGTACATACCTCTGGCTTGTCCTCAAACACTTCATACCTATTCTCCTGCCAAACTGTTCAAATGCTACACTGTGTCCTATTTACAGGGCAGAAAGGCATGAATTGTGATGAAAAGAAATGATTTGAAACTGGGAAAATTGCATCCAAATGAAATACTAATGTTTGCAGCGCATAACACATTCGTATTAATGGACAGTTAATGTTGGTCCAAATTTCCCCTATAAAATCATACTGACAAATACACTGCAAAATACTGTAATATTTTGTTAGACCACCTTTTGCTTTGATTGCAGCTGTGGAATCTTTTCGATTAGCTCAGGCAATGTCATAACATTTATTTCAGTCCAGAGTCGCATTAATCTCCCTCCAAGATTATATATTGATGATGGGAGAGTCTGACAGCTGCGTAAAGCCTCCTCCAGCACGTCGCAAAGATTCTTAATGGGGTTAAGGTCTGGACTCTGTGGTGGACAATCCATGTTTGAAAATTATGTCTTTTGCTTACTGAACCATTTTTTTTTTTTTTTTTTTACAATTTCAGTCTGATTAATCCTGGCATCGTCATCTTAGAATATGCCTGTGCCATCCAAAAATCCATTGATGGAAAATCCTGGTCATACTCAGGTTGTCAACCTAATTTTTTATGCACATAATGTTGTTGAACCTTGACCTGACCAACAGAAGCAACCCCAGATCATAACACTGCTCCCACAGGCTTGTATGATAGGCACTAACCTTGATGGGTGCATCACTTCATCTGCCTCTCTTTTTACCCTGATACATTTATCACTCTGGAACAGGGTAAATGTTCTAATGCTTTTCCCCCCAATACTCCACAGTCCATTCTTTATGCTCCCTATAAAATTGAGGCCTTGTTTCCGATTAGCCTCACTGATAAGTGTTTTTTTTTAAGTTCTCTTCACATTGTGTGTGTGGAAATACTTTTACTTTCACTCTTAAAAATAGCCATGAGTTCTATTGTTTTCATGATTGCACTAAGCATTTACAGTAAGTGATTTCTCATCACACTTATTTTTTTTTCCTTCTGACTGTGTTTCTTCCTTGAACATGGTTCATCATTATCCTTCCAGGTTTTAATAATGCGTTTTACAGTTCTTAACCCAAATTTACTCTGAAACAGAGTAACATCTTGCTGTAACCACAGGATATGTTTTCTAACATGGTGGATTTAGAAATTAGAAACTTCTCACTCACACAGTTAGGGTTAAATAACTTGTTCCCAGTTGAAACATATTAATCACTGCAATAATTATCCAATGGAATTCTTTTATCTATTTGCTTAGTTACAGTGCCTTGCAAAAGCATTCATACCTCTTGAACTTCACCACATTTTTCAAATTTTTATTTGTAAAAAAATTAAAAACCATTTATCATTTTCTTCTACTTCACAATTATGTGCCACTTTGTGTTTGTATGCGCCACTTTATGTGGTTGTAATTTGGAATTATTTCAAATAATAATAATGTGGAAAATTTCAAGGATTATGAATACTTTTGCAACGTACTGTAAATCCATGTGGTGACTTTTTTTGGCCACACAGTGTGGATGGGAAATGGCACGAGCACCATGAGTCTACTATTGTACACAAACAGCTGAGAGAATGGCGCCTGGGATTCCGCTCGCGATTTAAAGGACGCAGAGACAACAGCGTTATATTTCACAAACCAGTAAAACCTTGCATTGCGAGTAACTTAGTTTGCAGTCTAAGTAAAGTCAACATCCGTGCATGTGTTTGTGTGTGTGAAAGGTTAAGGTCGTCCTCTACAATCCCCCCCCGACTCTTACTTTCCTATCGGTGGTGATTCTTTTCAAAGGTAAAGTGTAGTTTTAGTTTTACTTTATATTTTCGGGTTGTGGAACGAATCATTGGAGTTTCCATTATTTCTTATGGGGAAATTAGTCGGAGACAAATTGGCGTCTGGGATTCCCCTCGTAATTTAGATAGATAGATAGATACTTTATTCATCCCCATGGGGAAATTCACAATGCAAACTCCATGCACACAGACCCCGAGATGGGAATCGAACCCTCGACCCTGGAGGTGCAGGGCGACAGTGCTAACCACTTGCTATAAAGGTGCAGAGACAACATTTTACTGTGAGATTCATTTCCTTTGGAGCGGTTATGGTTTTTGCAGTGTTGGGAAAGGGGATAGATTTCATTCCATTAAGTGAATTGGTATACTTTATATTATATATTCATGTCAAAGGGGTATAAGACTCACTTCGGGGACAGCCTGTAAAGTAGATGTCTGGCACAGTAAATTATAATGAATAATATCAATATAACAAATACTGTATGTTGTCAATGTCAATTAAGTCATAATTGTTTTTGTAAGATGTCCTATATTGTAAAAAAAAATTAGCTGTCAGTGAGAATATAATGGAAACTGGCTATAGTTCAGTGTACGTATAATGGTCTAAATTAAGCTCCCTCTAATTTAGGGTCAATAACACAAACATTGCTGCCTTTGTATTGGCAGTACAATGTCATTCAAACTAAAAATCTTAATAGAAAATTTTTAAAAAGTGTCGATAAAATGTTTATAATCTATCTTCCAAAAATATTCCATTGATTAATGTTTTTAATGATTCATGTTCTGTCTAACACATCATGTCAGACTTTCCCACAGGTGTTCCACTTGGTTGAGACCTTGTAACTGTGAAGGCCGTAGGATATAAGTTACATCATGTTTATGCTCATTAAACCATTCTGTCTGTCCTTGAGCTTTGTGTCTGGGGGTGAAGTTATACTCTCATCACTGGTTTATAACAGGAACAGTGAGAATTACTTTTTATTGATTTGCAGTAGGAAGCATGCTGGCATAGTGTTTTTTTTTAGCACAGGGTTTGATTCCTGCCTGTCTGTGTGCATGAAGTTTGCATGTTCTCCCTGTGCTTGGTTGGTGTGGCTTTCCTCCGGGTTCTCTGGGTTTCTTCTCATAGTCGAAAGACATGCAGATTAGGCTAATGGGTGTTTCCAAAAATCTTCTGAGTGTCGCCAAGTGCCCTGGTATATAAGCCCCATGTGACCCTGTTGTATAAGCGTTATAGTGAATGAGTGATTTGATGTTTCACTCTACTCCAAGGGCACTTAGTGCATGCACACACACAAGCCCCAAAATGAACACATCTTTCCCATAATATCAGTATCCTACCACTTTTTAAATCTGTGATTCAAAAAAACAAAACAAAACAAAACAAAAAAACTAATTTTACTGCCCAAGAAAGAAGCATTATTGAATGTTTTCAGCTAAGCAGATTTTATTTATGGCATATTTTTGTTGGAAATGGTCTTCGACTTGTCTGCTTTATGCTTAATGAAGCTGGAAAAGACTCAGTGCTTTTTATGAGTACCTTAAGGCTCAAGGGGGATTTTTTGGCAGAGATGAGAAGAAGGCTGGCCATGGTGTATTAAGCAACACTTGAACATTTCAATGATTTACTTGCTGTGCAGTGCTCTAAATTTAAGAACACTCATTCAGCTTTTATGATAAGTGTAGAAATACTTCAAAGTCCCTTTTAGACAATGCTGCTGGTCATTTTGTTTATTTTGCAACTTTGTATTTGACAAAATTCTAAGAGAAATGAAATTTCAAAATGCAAATATTAGCAACAAACTGTGTTTAATATTTTGTAGATGAATATACAGTACATATGAATGAAAAAAGCTTTTTGCATTACTAAGGTGCAAACAAACACAAATAGAAAAAACAAAAAAGATCAATAAAAGATACGTATCCAGAACACAGAACATTAAAGTAACCACAGGAAACTTAGGACTTCCGTTGTTCCTTCTTATAATGAATGTAACATTAAATGCATCATTCAAAAAAGCAAGCAATAGCTCTAATCAAGGTGAAATTCTAAAAATGTTTATACATTACTCTAATTTTCTAATTCTGTCTTCTACTTTTTTCTTCTTTATTTTTTGTACAATTATGGTAAATATTTATTACTTTGTAGATTTCAGGCCCTAGTCTGAAATCTTCCTTTTTGTTCCTCTTAGGTATACTTATGTATTAAAAGAAAAGCACATGTTCATAGTAGTTTTGACTTGCTCTTATGCTGTCACAGCTGGTTTTGATCAAGACTAATATGTGTCAAAAGTGAAGTGAGGATTTTGTGGTTTGTGAGTTTAGTAGAGGATTTAGCCATGTCTAGACTTGTCTAGTTATACATCTAAAGCAGTGAATTAGAGATGACAAACATTCAGGGAATTATGGAGGACAATGTACTCAGACAACCCTTAGAAAGGCAAAACAAATGTTATGTGCCAAAGAAAACATAGGAGTTATACTGTCCAGGATTTAGCACAGAGAGTAGCGGGAATATACGACCTTAATGCCAGACGGAACATGAAAGCCATTTTACCCAGACACTTTATATGCCTTCAGCCTTACTTTCTCTTCGTGGGCCTCAGCTTGTCCCCTGTCTTGGGCATCTCCCTCCAGATGGTATCCCACCATCAGCTGATACACCAAAACACCCACCATGGCACCGATAAATGGTGCAAAGATCGGGACAAAGAACCAGTAATCGTGCACCCTGTAGCAGGAGAATAATGAGACAGTAGATGCAATGAGTATATTTTTAGCAACAAGCTAAAGGGAGACAAATGTATGGTTAGTTTCAGCATCAGTGTGTTTTAAATCAATATGCCCTCCGTGTGAAGGGAATGAGTCAGAAGAACGATTTGAACAGAACGTATTGGGTGGCTCGAATGCTTAAAAAGCGAGCAATGTCTAAAAGCTATAGACATAAGGCATTTCTATGTTTTATAAATCACATATCATGCATAATATATGCATTTGGTTTAAAACCTGCACCATTACTCTAAATAGTAATTCAGGCCACCAAGAATATGTATTCCTGTGTATAAATTTCAAAATGTCACAGTTACATTTTACATTTGAAGCAACGTATCTAAAAACTAGGCAAATCTGTTGGGATACATGTTAAACTTTTGTTCATCACCTGCATTAGATAAACTGGCTGGTTAGCTCCGTGTCTAAACATTCTGTCTATGTAGCACTCCTGAACTTAAAGTTCTTGTAGAGCATGTTTAAACACATGCATCCAAAATACTGATTTATAGAATAAGTAATTTGTGAATTGCTTATCATACATTAGTTAAAAAAAAAAATCTGCATTTTGCAGTTCAGTTGTATTTTAACATTACATACTATGTATGAGGCACTGCATATGAAGCTATAACATATCTACTCTACTAAATATAGTTAATATAGTTAAGTACTGACGTGAAGACTTCAGTGCCCCAGCCTGCAAGTGCAGTAAAGATTCGGGGTCCGAGGTCTCTGGCGGGATTCACGGCATAGCCTGAGTTAAATCCCATAGAAAGGCCAATAACCAATACCACGAAGCCAACAGTAAAGGCTTCTAGACCACGTGGGATTGGGTTGTTATAGGGGTCGACGATGGCAAGGATACACACGATCAAAGCTGCTGTGCCAATCACCTGCACAAAAAGAACAGAACCCTTTATCAAAAGGCAATTCATGGCAATTTAAGTCTTTTAAGCCAGGACTTCTTGAAACTGCAATTATTATTATTCATTTATATTCTCATCTATTTTCTTAGCTCATGGCTTTTTTTCTTGTATCAATATAATGCATTAAATTGGTGTAAGCTGATATTGTGAAAAATCTAATGTGGGGTTCTTGTGACATACTTGGTCAAAGAAGCCGTTGACAAGACTAAGATGGTCGGATGGATACGTGGCAAATATTCCAGCTGTACCATTTTCTCCCGTCACAATCAGACTGCCTTTCTTATACTCCCAAAATGCGTCTGTAATTACACAAAATGAACTGAGTTAGAAATTGGGGTGAGAGGAGCCAGTAGTCCATAGAAGAGCCACAAAAAGCTATAAAATAGTAAGAGGAAATGAAAGCTTGTCCATTGAAGTATGCAGGCTATAGAGAGTGTTGAACGTACCTATTAAACATCTATATCATGAGATCAACTAACTTTTGAACAAACTAATTAACTTTGATCTGACTAATTTTTCTCTCAAGATATTAAACTACCCTTAATTCACTCTTACTCACCAAAATACATGCCAAATATTATTCCAGAACCAAGGAATGCCCCAACAGTCTGAAACAGAAAGTACACAGGGAACTTCTTCCATGGTTCCCTACCCAGAATGCAAAGGGCGAAGGTCACAGCTGGGTTCAAGTGACCACCTGTAGAACATCAAGGTCATTTTGGAATGATGCAGGATGAATTACAAAACTTCAATAATGCAATTACAATATATCTTACTGGCAAACTAGCAGAATTATCGGCACTCTACACCGAAATAAGTGATAGCTACCATCCAGGTTGATCAATTTGTGCAAAATGCACTAAAAACAACCAAAACCAAAAGCACTAAAAAAAAAGGTAATTTTATTGCTACTCTAACAAAATATATTTTATTCAAACAAAACAAGCAAGAAAAAAAACCCACTAGAAACTGAAAAGTCATAAAGTGCTATATTTAACATGTATAGATTGTCAGTTTTTTTTTTTTTTTTTTTTACTATTTATCATTTACCATAGTATTTTTATTTAGTTTTGTTTTATTTGTCTTCAGAAATAATATTGTCCCCCTTGCTAAAATGGGCATAAAAGTAAAATTAAAAAGTATTTTGTGGTTTTTGTGGTTAATTAACTTTTAAGAGGAAACATGCCATAAATTCAAAAACACAAGCAGCATTCATATCATCTCACCTGAAACCTGGCCACACACCAATATCCCAAGTGTAGCTGCAAAACCAAATGCGAAATTCACCGTCAGGAATAATCCATGCGATCCTTCACTCAGAACTAACTGAGCTACAGCACCACAGCCAAACATCTGGATTTGGAAGAGAAAATTTCTTTTGTTATCTAAAAAAATATTCTTGAATTTAATATGAAGATTCTTTTTACTTTTTAATTAAATTGGACATATTTCAAGAAACATTAAAAAAAAAAATGTGGCTGGGGACTCAGGCTTTATGAGAGGAGCCTTCTCCCACATCAGACTGAACTACTCAAGATGTTCAACAATATAACTTTAATCTTGAGCAGAGTTTTCTCCATACATTCATTATCTATATTGCTTATCTAGGGTCATGGGGGCCTGAAGCTTATCCTAGGGAGCGTGAGGCAAAGGCAGGGTACAGCTTAGATGAGGTGCCAAGCAAACACCCAATCACACACAATGGGCAGTTTGAAAATGCCAACTAACCTATATGATCAACATTGCATGTCTTTTGGAAACAATGGAAACCTACCAAGCATGGGGAGAACATGCAAACTCCACACATACACAGAGCAGAGGCGACACAGCTTTTTTTTTTTTTTTAACTACAGAACATATTTAAATCATATCATTCTATCTTAAGGAAATGCATCATACACTTGAATCATTAAGTCATTTTAGCACATCCTGGTGGTTAAAATTAACTAAAGCTTTCCCTACATTTTCAAATATAACATTAAATGGCATTCATGGAACGCCAATATGAGTAATATGTTATAAGGAAATAATTTGTACAGTAAAATTGACTTATTGTTTAAATCAGTGCAAAAAAACATTACCTTAACTTTAACCTTGTTTTTCATATTTGCAGTTTATTTGCAATATATATATTTTACAATTAGCCACATGCATTTATCAGTAACTGTGCTTGTCAAAACAGCTGTTAATGTGGACTGAGCTGTGTGTCAGTTTAAATCAGGATTTTTGCACATACTCTCCTTTTCTGCATGGACTTTCGCTTGGTTTCCTCGCACCTCCTAAAGAATTTGTGAATGTGTGCGTGTGTGTGCTCTGTAATCAACTGGAGTCCTGTCCAAGGTGAATTCCCTCACACCCGGTTACATTAATAATAGCTCTACATTTTCCCAGGAAAGGCTCCAGACCCACTCTGACACTGAGTCGGATAAAACACTTGAATTTAAACACAGATGAATGAAAAACATGAGTTTTGAAAAAAATGAGTTATTGTAATATGTATTGCATGTACGAATGACTCATGTAAATCAAAGACATTGCATTAGTTGTTCAGTAGTACATTTAAGGGCTATTTTTAACATTTTGTTGGCTTAGATCTTACATATATTTAAATCTTAAATCTTTTTTTTTTTTTGGCATTCTTGGAATTAATTAATGTTGTGTCTTTTTAGGTTACTTCCTGAAAAGAAGAGCAAAATAAATTAAGTATATTTAATTATTTGCCACATTTTAGTTACATTCCATGTACAACATATACTGTGGTATAGTTTACAGAAAAATTATATTTTAAAACTATTTACAGTACACAATAAAGATGTTCTTGTTTTTTATTTTAATTTTGTTTTTACCATAATTTCTATATGTAGAAAATTAAAAGGAAACCTTTGTCATTTTGTAATGTTACATTATGTTAGTGGTTTTCATGTTATTGTTTGTTGAATGATAAAGTATACATGTTGTAAAGTAGATGTATCTGTGAAAAGGTTGAAAAACTAAAAAAAAAAGAAAAACTACTAATTAGAAATAATATTTTCCATCCCCACAGACCAACTATTATGCTGATATAATTATTTCAGAATTGATTATATTATATTATATTATATTATATTATATTATATTATATTATATATATAATACATTGCAAATTATATTATAAATAAATTAAACTATAATTAAAAACTATATATTGCAAAGCTACGCTGACATATTGTTCTAGGTGCATGAAGCTGGTATAATTTTTTTAACATACAGTAGCATATTATTTATTTACATTCTCTGTTTTAAAATATTGGGGAAAACAATAAAAAAAACTCCCCAGAATTGTAATTTGTCAAAAATTCCATAGTTACAAAACAGGAAATGGTTGTGATTTCAGAGGGTATATTTGGTTTAGTGGACTTGTTTTTGTCTCTAAAGTCAAAGAATGTGAGGTGAAGCCGTTAAAACCATATGTAGGTAAGAAATAGTGTGTGTGCGTGTGTGTATGTGTGCATGTGCATACCTGTTCTATCCCCTAAAAGGCTCCAAACCCCAGCTACATTGTGTAATAAAAAAATCAAAAGGATCCACCCTTGACATTATGAAAACAACATGGGCTTAGAAAAGATTTACGTACATATCGCTGTCTCAGGCGCCACCTGAACCAAATTAGGATAGACCTTTTATTCACTATGCTTACTGATGTTTTTTTAAGCACATTACCTTACATATTACAGTATTAAGAAAAAAAATCTGACAATTAAATACTATGTTTAGGAGTGTAATAAGCCTTTCGTAAGAGTTTAATCTCTTTACATACTTCCCCTGAAGCAGTAACATACCTGCATGTATGTTGTACCATACTGTTACATAAATAGGTTGTCAATAGTTCTTTGCAAAGTTCAAGCATTATAATTTTCTTGTGTGTGTCTGAGCAAGAAGGACAAAGCCATAATGTCACTGGATACATTTCCCGCCACAACCAATTGAGATAACACATCATTAAACCTTTAATTTTTTTTTATTATACATAACTACATTATTAACTCCCAAGTTTCAGCCAAGAGCCTGTCATGGAGTACATTTGTCAAAACCTTCCCTACATCACGTTATAACAGTCCATATTTCTAAAATTCAATTCTTCTTCTCTTAGTGTGTATTAGAATTTAAGAGATATGTTGACTCTTACATATAATGATTTAAATAAATAGGTTTCTATCCCTGTGGGAGATGTATCATTATATTGCAATGATTATCTCATTTAATTTAACTGCAACACTTTCTTGTTTCCTGAGGGCATTTTGCAATCTTTTATACTTGATCTCTAACGGAAAGATTTTCTTTAACGGGTGCCATGTGCAAGTTTTAATCTAGGCCGAATCCTTCCACATTTATAGCTAGAATTGGATCCATATATCTTTAACTGGACTTTTATGTCAGTCTTCTATAGCAGACCTCATATCATCTCCCCTTCCTTTCATTATAGGGCAGATTTTATAATTTTGTGCCAGATTTAAAAATGTTTCACTGCTAAATAGAAACTGTCACATTATCATGAATGATAAAAACAAAAGCAGGTTATAGACATGTAAGATAAAAGCATGTTTAATTCTCACCACCAGGATGAGGGTACCCAGGCACTCCGCCAGAGCTTGGCGTACTAGGAGGTTTCGGATTCTGAAAATTTGCATCATTTTGTCCAAGAAAATCTTTTGCCTTCCCATGATGCCAAAGACGCAGAGAGATTAAGAAGCACAGATGAATATGAAGATGATGAACAGTCCGGAGTATCTTTTGTCAAGTCGTAAGTGAGGCACATGCATCTCCTTTTTTAAACAGAGAACACACACACACACACACACACACACACACCTTTGAGTACTCCCTTTTCACCATGTCTGCCTCCACCCATATCGCTTACACGCTATTTGCTTCCCCCCCCCATCATTTAGATAAATGATTGTTTTTATATGAAGTTTTATTTTCATTATGTAGCATGTGTTGTAATATATTTTTCATTCTTTTGTTTTTAAATGAACTTCATTATCCAGTATGCTTAGAAGAACCATTAAATAGCATTCTTTTTTGAGAAAGGCAGAGGGCATGCAGCATATGCAGGCCTCAAGGCTGACCTGTCTATATTGGTACTGGAATCACATGCAGTGCAGTTATGGTATACATGAAAATAAATTATTTTTAGCGCAGGTGGGAGACCGTAAATGCTTCTACAACAGATAATAGCCAATAGATTCCGCACCCTTGTAAACTATGTATACCATATATACTCACATGCATGCTAAGAAGATTTCATTTCCAATTAGAGTGATATTTGATCAACCTGTTTCTGAAATAAGCAGTGAACTCTGAATATTATCAAGTGTCACTCAAGAAGATCTAATGCCCCTCTTTATACAATGTGCCTAAAATAGAACCGCCTTCTATCATTACACGAATGTCTTTCAGTCTTTGGCATATTTAATGCAACATAACGACAAATCCCCCATCCCTGCACAAATGTGTCATGCTTCATTAAAAAAAATTATTACACTACACGACACTGACACATCTTTGAGGAACACTTGTACCCTGTCTACTCATGCAATTAGCAATGATTCAGTTAATGTTTGCATTAAAATGTGGCTTGTTTGATAAGAGTGAATGGCTAGACTGGTTCATGCAGAGAGGAAGGAAGTGGTAAACACTCTTTACAACAATGGTGAGCAGAAAAGCACTGTAGGACACGTTACTAGAAAAGCAGGAAACATTTCACTTCTGTCAACCAATTTTAACTCGGTCACTGACGATGCTTTTTATATTAAAGCTTTTTATATATGCGTGTGACTACAAGCTTTCATAAACAATGCACAAAACATCTTATGTTAAATACCTAATGCCTTGCTAAATACCTGCAAATTAAATCTTTCGCATGTCTTGGCATGTCTTCCAAAGATATAGCCAGGCACCAAGGATTTACTGCATCTGCGATTTGATTATTTGGACTTGAATCATAAACCTTCCACATCCATAAAGAAAATAATTCATCTATGGGGTTAAATAATAGAGATGGTAAGAAAGACAAACGCTGGGTGGATAACAAACCACTCCAGGATTGGTGAACTGATAAATCATCAACAAAGATTATGAGATTTTGTCCTCTTGTCCTTTTCTGCTCACCTGCACAAATCTAAGAAACAAATCATGAAGGTACATGATCAGGCATTGTGTATGTGCCAAGGGATTTATGCAGCAATAACCTTTCAGCAGATGGCAGCTCAAGGGTTATTACTGGAACCCCGACTGTTGCATTCTTTCCAATTAGGTTTCTTCAATATCTCGATGTTTTTGCCAGGCTGAATCTTGCCTCTTCCATGTGTGAGGTCATTCAGAGGTTTATAGCTCCATGACTCCCCCTAAAACAAAACCAAAACATAATTAAGCTATTTTGTACTCAAACCAGTTTTTTCTTTTTCCATTTATACGTGCCTGAACAACTTGATGTGTTCTTAGAGTACACATCTAATAAAAGGGTGTATAACTCTTTTATTCATGAATTGAAGTCTTCTAATAATTTTGTTTATAGTAATATTTCCATGTTCAAAATTAGCTATCTCAATTATACGACTTCTTTATTAATTTAATTATTTAAAAAATGCTAACAAGCAGCAATTATTACAGGTTAATACAACAAGTTTTTACACAATATTATTGCATACACACAATTTAAAAATGGCAATATCCAGAGTCACTTATAATTTAGAATTAATTTGTAGATTTAATTCTTTAGTCTGGTTAGAATCCTTACTCTGGTTTGCATCATGTATTTTGCTTTGTTCATGGGTGAGTCAAAAATTGTCCGCACTTTGGCTGTAGAATTTATTTTAATTAACGTTTTTTTTTTTTTTTTTTTTTTTTATCTACATAATCTCCCTGCTTTTCAATACACTTTGCCCATCTGCAACAAGCTTTTAAGTTCCCTCATTAAAAATGTCTTAGGCTGAGTTGCAAGACAAAAATTCTTCTTTATCAGAAGTGAATCTTCATCCTCATAGAGCTGCTTTCAGGTGAAAAGTCTGATGCTTTAACACCTCAAAATGAAGTTTAGGCAGAGTGTTGATAGTGTGGGTAGAAGTGTGCGGATGTGCATCGTCATGAAAGATCACAATGTCCTTGGATAGCAGTCCTCCGAGTTTAACCCAAAGGTTAGGCTTCATCTCTTCAATAGGCTTCATCTCACTGTAATGAGCACTGTTGATTGTTTAACCTTTTCCTCGCTAATGTTCCAATACTGGCTCTTGAGAATCCCAGAAAACTGTAAGCCTCACTTTTAAACTTTTTCTTGGTCTGCGATTAAAGTTCATACTGATGAATCCATGTCTTTCTCCATTCTCTTTCACCTTCCTTAGATACTTACACATTGTGTTTGCAGATATCCAAACACTTTTGTTTATGCTCTTCCTGATAAATATTTCCCCAGTAACCAATAAGGAATATCTACTGGCTTAGAGTGAACCAGTCTCTGTGTCAGAGTCTGTACAGATCAGTTTGAGGAAAATTCAAAACCCACCTTATAAGTCCTTGAGAATGTACTGTAGCCCCCAGGGTTGTCTTTCCAAATCTCCAAAAAACTCACAATGGGAGGTAGTCCTTTTTTTGATTTGATATACAAGCAGTTACATCTTAAGCAAAATAATACAACGATCAGTGTACCCAAATTCCTCCAATCAAAGAACAAACATTTACACCAACAAGTACATCAGAACTCATTATATACCTTGGTTCTGTGACTTATGCTCTTACCATACTTCCTTTCCAGCTTTCCCCTAAGCTTTGTTTTTACCATTTAAGGTCATACATACTTTGTAGATACAAATAATATAGACATCAGCAACAAATATCCATGACCAAAGCATCTTACACAGAGTTGTGGGTGACCACATACCAGACAACTCACAGAATATTCATGGTGCTAAACTGTCTCTGTCTGAGTTGTTGCATGCACCTGCTGACGGACTACTTTTCTATCTACAGTTGTCACTGCAGTTCCAAGATGAAGTGGGAGCACTTAAGTAAGAACCTTATAGAGCAGCAATATGTTCAGTTTGGGACATTCACTTCGGCCTATAGTGAGCCAGGACTAATGACAACTCAAAACATTAGCATGATTCACAGCAGTTGTTTCGGTACCAGGTACACATTGAACCCCCCACAAAAAAATAATTGCTGTACGCTGATCTTCTGTCTTGCACATCATAAGCAGGGCATCCACTTTCACTCACACTCCAGTAAAAATATACTTCAATGTAACATACCTGCACAGCAGTGCCTGGGGAGCCTTGAACAGAAAGTGCTTCTAAGATAGTGCAGCCAACAGAAATTTTTATATAACTGGAGTGTGGATAATTTTTGAACCACCCTTGTATATTTACTTTTTGTTCTGAAAATTACAATAGAATGGCAAAGAGAACTGGGACATAATTACAAATATAGTGGCACCGCTGATAGTATAGAAACAAAAAGCTAAAACGCTAACTACATCAAATATGGAGGCTTGCGCTATTTTTTATTTATCTAGTTCATTTGTATTTAATATGTCTCTCGACCTTAGCAATATCTCTTTTGCAAGAAAGGTCTGGCCAGAACCTTGAAAAATTAGTTGTGAGAGAAAATAAACGCTTGCGTGACATATTAAGTAACATGGGATAATCACAGTTCATATACTGTAGATGTTTGCTCTTACCTACGCAGTCGGCTTTTGTTTATTTTTCAACTGAAATCATTGATGATTCAAAGGACTCTCTTTCTTTTGTTCTCCTTCATGTTTTTCTCGCTCTCCAGTTTCCATACACAAGGAGCTTCTTAAGCAATTAAGAACATAAGAGGTAGTTCCTTGAAGTATTGGACACAAAGTATTTTTATCATTTCTCACAATGCATCTCGAAATCTCAAGTGATAAAATCGTGACTGATCTAATGTACCAAAAACATCTTAATACTACAACAGCACTGCAGTGATGCCATTACCACCCCAAGGTTTAATTTTGTTAAAATTTTTTATTTTGTTATAACAAAATCTTCTGAAGTGTTTTACTCCTCTTATGTCATAATGAATGATTAAACTTTATTCATTGGAAAATAAAACAGCATGTTTTTAATGACTTATTGTTGTATTTAATGTTGTAAAATACCAAACAAGCAAGTGTCCATTATTACTCATGTTATAAAAGCTATAAACTTTTAGCTCCTTATCTGCATGCTAGCTCAATGAATGATCAGGTAAGATATGTAAATTGAATATATGTATATATTTGCCATTATACAAATTGATATTATTAATATTTTACTAAAGTTACGTGCACCTTTTCACTTCATCCCTTCCCATTTTTTCCATCCTCCCTCCTTTAACCCTTTCCTTCCCCATTTATTCTAAATAAAATGATCCTTTCTCTCGTTAAGACCTCGCCTTGTGTCCGTGCTTCATGGTGCCGCCCGTGCACATAGGGTCGAACCCGTTACTATAATTAATCACATTACCAACTTAACTAAAATATAAATAATATCAATATGTTAAAGCTATACAGTGGGGCAGCCACCAATTGTGCAAGTTCTCCCACTTAAAAAGGTGAGAGAGGCCTGTAATTTTCATCATAGGTTTACCTTTAACTATGAGAGACAAAATAAGAAAAAAATTATCCAGAAAATCACATTGTAGGATTTTTAATGAAATTATTTGAAAATTATGGTGGAAAATAATTATTTGGTCAATAACAAAGTTTCATCTCAATACTTTGTTATATACCCTTTCTTGGCAGTGACAGAGCTCAAACGTTTTCTGTAAGTCTTCACAAGGTTTCACACACTGTTGCTGGTATTTTGGCCCATTCCTGTTGATGTTTCGGGGCTGTCGCTGGGCAACACGGACTTTCAACTCCCTCCAAAGATTTTCTATGGGGTTGAGATCTGGAGACTGACTA
>JAQMYJ010000011.1:19881483-19893634 GCA_030014305.1 Clarias laeviceps | reverse complement strand
CCTCTCTCATCTTTTTAAGTGGGAGAACTTGCACAATTGGTGGCTGACTAAATACTTTTTTGCCCCACTGTATGTGCCCAAAATATTTTTTTAGTTGATAAATGTTTAGTACATAATCAGTTCATACTGACTCATATTAAGTTCTCGTTTTAATCAACATTTTTTGTTAATCCTTTCATTTATCAGTTTGAACTACATGGAAACATCCACCCTACATGTGCATGCAACTGAGATGTTACTATAGAAACAGCACCACTTTACAACAGCATTAAGCAATTAAACGGCCAATAAGCACAAGAGATTGTTTCCAACCATTGTTTGTACACTTTATGGTAAGAAGCTTACTTTTCTTTCTTGGCTATTTAAGACAGTATTTTCACCGTTATCTCTTTCCCAGTAGCCTCAGATATAGCTTTGTACTTTTCTGGTTCAAATCTGGGAGCAGAGCAGGAGATCATATTGCTGTCTACACTGATTTATTCAAAGGCTCCTTTTTATTGAACAGTCTAAAAATATTTCAAGACTTCTGTATGTCTATCTATGGCTGCATTTTACAAAGAGCATGAAGTAGTGAGGGAGGAGTGTTTTTTTTTCTCTTCATACACAGATGTGCTGCAATAGTAGCTGCAAAAGAAGAACTATTCTTATCTGTCATTTCTGACGTAACAAGAGTGTGGTTGTCTGGTTATTATTGGACTTTAGGCATAATTTATGCTGTTTAAGCAGTTAGGGAAAAGTTTGACAGATTGACAGTGGCAGTGAGTGTGAAAAACAAAAGGTAGAAAATGCTATACAGCAGTAACTGTAATGGTTGATGCATGTACAACATATTGTAATTACCTAAGAATATATAATTATTTTATTCTCAGTTTAAAATTATGGAAAGACTTTGTTTTTAGTAGAAATGCAGAAATCAAGATGCACACAAATTATAACAATAATTTATGCAGTTAATTGATGCTGTGACTAAACCTAAATTTAACCTGAATCGTAACATAACTAAGGCCACTTTTCAAAACGTTCACTCCTGTGTCACTCCTATGTAAAATGTTCAGCTGAAGAGAATGCTTACTTCACTGTATTACCTTGTGTTAGTTCCAGTAACATTAAAACAAGAATTCACTCCATGTTTTATTGGACAAAGTTTGTTGGCAGTTTAAGCCTGTATAATTTAATATCCAGTGGCATTTTATTGGCATGACATATTTAATTGCATTTATTGGACAAGATGTGACATTCTAGACTAGATTAGCAAACTTAGTTTGTTTTATTTGATTGATGTTTTGTTATTGTTTTTGATTTCAACTTTCACTTTCTTTCTTAGACTCTCTACTTGCCAATATTTATCACTTCTGTCAGCAATAACAGTGTAATGAATCTATCCCACTTGACTATCCTTGAAGAATTACACCACATGACACAATTTTATGTATGAAACACAAGATTTCTTATATTATTGCCAGTTTTTAGATGACTCAAGATCTTTGGATGTTTATTGTTTAAATATATATATATATATATTTTTTTTTTTTTGGAATTTCAAATGTACACTCACTCACTCACTCATTGTCTATACCACTTAATCCTGTATACAGTTTCAGAGGGGCTTGAAGCCTATACCAGGAATCTTAGGGCATGAGGCGGGGTACAACCTGGACTGGGTTCCAATCCATCACAGGGCACACACACATACACACACGTTCATTCACACACTATGAGCAATTTGTGAACGCTAATCAGCCTAATCTGCATGTCTTTGGACTGTGAGAGGAAACCGGAGCACCCGGAGGAAACCCACCAAGCACAGGGAGAACATGCAAACTCCATGCACACAGAGGCGGGAATTGAATCTTGCTGTGAATCGAACCCGGACCCTGGAGGTGCAAGGCGACAGTGCTTACCACTACACCACCTTGCTATCTTCAAATGTACAATGTAGGGAATATTTTTTGCATGTTTTGTTTGAGTCACAGGAGTGTTAAAAAGTACAAATGGTAAAATATTTTGTCAAAATTTTTGGGTGACAGAAGTTGACCAAAGTTACAAAAAGCAGTGGTCCTATACCCCACAGCTTTGCCGCAATGGATAAATCAGCCTGCAGTTGTGTTTCCTCCTCTACCAGTTTTAGTTTCACTTTTGTTGCTGACCTCATCACCATATGACCACACACAGACCACACAATCTCTTGTACACAAATTATTTATGCATATTTTAAATTTTGTAACATTATGTCTCTGCTTTAACTCAGTGCCTACACTACAGTATTACACATAGTTTTATTAAATATATATATTAAATGTAATTCGAATAACATTCACTTCAAATAACATCCTATTTAGAGGGATGTATTGCATACTCTAAGTGAGACGTATAGTACCTGTCCTTTAATACTGCTGGAGTGACTTCAATGGCAGTAACAGTGTGTAAACATCCTTTTCATAGCTTCAGCATTCTCCGAAATCCCTTTAAACACACTTAAACCACTTGCAACAGTTACTGTGTTGGACAGGAAGTATCTTCACTGATCTCCTGACAGAAAGAAGCAATGCGATTGGCTTTGGTTTGGATTTTGCTTGAAATGAAAGACGACACATGCTTAGAATAAAACAAGGAAGTTTAAAACTTCTTATAGATTAGACAGTGGTTTTCAATATAAAAATATTTTGTTGATTTGAAAACCATTTGATGAAACGATTAAAAGTCAGGAAATGTTATTACATTTTGCTGCCAAACTGTTCATATGTCTTTATTTTTAATAAATATGAAATAATGTGACAAAAAACAGTCTGGTCATTTTGGAATTATGGTAGTAAACATTGCATCAAGATTAGCTAGTTTTGTTACTTTAGCACAGTTGTATTATAGTGCTACGATGGATTGGCACCCTGTCCAGGGTGTACCCTGCCTTGTGCCCTAAGCCTTCTGGGACAGGCTCCAGGCTCCCCATGAAAGTGGTTTAGAAGGTGAGTGAGTGAGTGAGTGAGTGTATTATAGTGGCCAGTGTTCAAGATCACACAGGGCCTGAAGACTATCACAGGGGACCCGATGTATTAGATACACCCTGGATGTAGTGCCAATCCAACAACAGGCAATTTGGGAATGCCAATTATCCTAATCTGCATGTCTTTGGATTGCGGGAGGAAATCGGAGTACCTGGAGGAAACCCACCAAGCACGGGGAGAACATGTAAACTCTATGCACACAGACTCAAACCTTTGACTCTGGCTAACAGTGCTACTACCTAAGCATCCATCTGGCACCCCTGCTCCTGGAAAGAAACCCGTAGTTTCAGTCGGGTTGCCAGCTCTGAGCGGTTGAGGCTCAAGGGCAGCTTGGTGGCTTTGGGGCTCAAACAAGGGACCTTCTGATCAACAGTGCAACAACTTAACCATCTACACTAATTTTGTGAATTACAGTGTCTGAACTGGTATTGTGGTAATATTTGGACAAAAGGTCATTTATTGAGGTCATAAATTATGTGTTTGAGGCAACAAAATAAATAACTTGAGCCCCAATAATTGCTTAAGTAATACTATATGTGACCTTTAGTGAAATTGGTAATCAAGACAACTGTAAAAATATATATATATATATTTACTTGAAGAATCCACTTTACTTTATTGAAGATTTCTTATCTTATTAGTGAATAATTATGCCAAAATGTACCAAAAAACTGAACCCAAACAATTTCAAGCTTGATAATTTGTTCTAATGTCTTGGACTATGTTTAAGAACAGTAATAAAATCAAAATTTTATCCAATTTGATCTCTAGGTGGCAGCAGAGTGTTACGACAATACCTTAGAAAGCCATTAATAGGGTCAAATTGTACATAATGCTCCAAATGTTTAGGCATTTGACCAGTTTTATGGTGTCCAAATGATTTTAAAGAACTACAATGTGTACTTTGCAAATGAAACCATGTTTATAGTCCGCCAAAAAATGTATACACATTTCAGAAAAAGAAAAATAGTATGATAGTATGATATAATAGTATATTATATTCATATAATATTAATAATATGATGATATAATATATATCAATATATAACATATAGCAATACATTTAAAATTCTTTTCCTCAAGTGTGTATACATTTTTTGTCTGACTCTGTGTGTATTTATCTGTCTGACAGAGTCAGCACTCCTAGTGCAAAGTTTACATTTTAATCTTTATCAGGCTCTCATTCATAGTTCCATACATTTAAATTCTGAAGAAATACCTCTTTTGAATTATCAATGATAAAAAAGTAGCTATTTGACAGATAGAAGTCGATGTTTCATTGATTTACTCAGCTTCATGCGGCCCCATGCATGTTCAATGAGGCTTTTCAGTGGAGATAGAGCAGCAGGTAGGGCACTTTGTCCTAGTTTAAAAAAACTACTCTGTTAACTTAAATAATCAGGTTTAACTGTAGAATTTTGGCAAATAAAGGCAAGTGACAATGTGTTTATGATGTACATTCCTACAGTTCTATATTGTAATTTACGGTCACAAGCGGCTGCAACAAAAATAGTCTCCTTTGTAAAACCATTACCAATATTCAAACTTGGGAAAATCAGTTATTTTACAAAAATCTGTTACTGTGTGATACTACTGTTTATAACAAAAAACAAGAAAATGGATAAATATTTCCATAAATCATGGCTATCAAAGCAATACAGATGGCAAATTGTTCTCTGTGAAAATATCAAGCGGAAGCTCTACAAGCACTTCCTAAAATACAAGTTACCCAATAAATCATGTTATAAAGTTAAAAGAGTATGAGAATGTCCATCATGAGTGTAAAGAGACGTATGAGTTTGCATGGTCATTAAAATATATGCAAGGTGAACTGATCGTGCAGAGGTCATTTCACGTATGAAAGGACTTTAAGGCACAATTAAATTCTTGCTTCTCTAGCACTGATCATAACATAGTATACATAAAACTCTGCACCTAGAGTGGCTTGCACAGCAAAACCCAACACAAATAGTTAAAAAAAATTTACACCATGACCCAGATTAATAATAAAATATACTATAAGTGAAAAAAAAAGAAATTGTATTTTTGTATTTTTTTTTTTTAGAAAAAAAAATGCCATCCTTGCATCTACATTTACATAAAGTGACACCTGAATCTTTTTTTTTTTTTTTTTTTTGTCAGCTAGCATGGCCATCTTATAGACTTGCCTGAGTCTAAACACAGCTGCATTTGCAAAATATGAAATAGAAATGAAGCTGCAAAAAAAAAAAAAAAAAAAAATCACAGATTGATGTAAAGTCATAAAAGCATTGACATTGAAGAGATTTTGAATACCCTTAAAGAAAAGTGTTATGCTGAGAATGCATCGCTAGAAGACAAACTACTTAAAATACCTGCAGACTCAGAAAATGGCGTACACACTAGTGGTCATCACATCCCCATTCCAGCAGTCATGCTGACAAATATGTCCAAACTCGTTTAGCTTCTCAGCAAAATCACACCCCATTCCAGTCAACAATGAAGCATCAGAGAATGCTTACCCTTTACAGCTCATTTACCCTTAACAATTCGAAGTGCTCATCACAGTCCGCTAATGCAAGTGTGCCACAAGAACAAAATTCCCATTCTTTAAATCTCTAACAGTAATGTGAAGCAAACGTTGAGTCTCAGTGATATACTGTAATTATACAACAGAGGCATATTCATTTCCAAAGCAGTAACCTGACAACTTGTCAGACACATCATGGTAATGATGATAATAAGCAAAAGATCATTAATTTGTCGTGAAATCCATTTTTCTCTATGTAGTAGATGCCGTACACCTTAAACATATTGATCAGTTTTATCATCTCATTAAGTACTGAGTCACCACAACATGCTGAAGGATTACAGCAGTTCATATCAACCACACAGCCTCTGGCTTTAAAATGGTTTGGATTTTTTTTTTTTTAGAATCTTGATAGGTTGTATGGCTATTAAAAGATCATGGAAGGTTCTCTTGCAAATGACCCAAAGGTTTCATATAAACAGGGCTTCGACTTTGACAGCCTTAAAATCTGCTGAATTGGACCTTGAAATTGAGGCTTGAAATGAGAAGTTTCAGTGACACGCTGGTCAATCCATCATAGGAAAAACAACCTTACAAGCTCCAAAGAGAGAAAGGACCTCAAAACGGCAATTACTTAACTATCCATCCATTCCACTTAGGCTTTATATGGTTGTAGGGAGACTTAGGGCATAGGACAGGCTTCACACCGGATTGGGTGCCAACCCATCAATCATTCACACTGATGGCATTTGGTAGACACCGTTATCCAGAGCATCTTATATTTTTCTCATTATACTTATGAGCAGTTGAGGACAAACAGTTGTACTGTAAATTGGTGGTGCTGTGGTTTAAACCCATGACCTTCTGATTAGTAGTCACCATCTCAACCACTAAGCTACCTCAAGTTTACACATACTCACTCACATGTTACAGTAGTGATGGAAACTTTGGATCATTTTAGTGACTCGGTTCTTTGAATCTCGACAAAAGGCCTCCGAGTGGTGCAGTGGTAAAGTGCTTGCCCAATCATTCAGAGATTGCTGGTTCGAACCCCGGGTGATGCTGTTTTCCTCTCGCAGCCGGAGGCATAGAGAGAGCTGATTGGCCGAGCTCTCTCAGGGGGGAGGGATGAGAGGTACTTGCGCTCCCACATTAATCACGGCTCTACAGTCAATCAGGGGCGTCTGTGAGCTCGCGCACGCGGAAGGAGTGGCTAGCGCTTTCCTCCGAGTGTGTTACTCCGCCCCTAATGGTGCATGAGCAAGCAGTTCGAAAAGATGCGGTCGGCCGACGTCACGCGGTTCGGAGGAAACATGGGATAGTCTTTGCCCTCCCGACTGAGTGGTAGCCTTAATGTGGGAGCCCCCTAGCGGCGGGGAGGAATTGGACACCACTAATATTGGGGAGAAAATTATAAAAAAAAAAACCAAAAAAATTATAAAAAAAAAAAAAACGAACAAAGCTTTTTTGATTCATTTTAATTCATTTCGTTCTTTTGTTCAGAAATAAAAGTTACATTTTCAATAAACAGACCCCCAACACGTCTACATACACAAATTTTGGCTATAGTTCCAGTAATGAAAATATTACAATGCAGCTAAGGACATATTATGATAAACAGAATGAGCAGCTCACCTCTCATATCTTCTGGTCCGAATCGTTTGTTCTTTTGTCACGTGACTCTCATAGATGCTATGCAGTGCATTAGAAACAGAATTGAACAGTTTTCTCATGAGTCTTCTAGTCCGAATCATTTGTTTTTTTTTTATCTATTGCACTGCATACCGTCTATGGGAGTCACAAGACAAAAGAACGAACAACTCGGACTAGAAGACTCAAATGTTCTTGCTCGTTTCCTGTACATAACCTACGGAGGTTTTGCGATGCTTTGCACATGTGTGCCCAGTAGAAAACGAAAAATCACACTCCGAGACTACTTATTCTCATTTTTCTGAGCTTAAAGACTCATTCAAAAAGAATGAATCGTCACGAATAACCCATCACTACGTTACAGGCAATTAGGAAAAAAATCAACCTAGGCTGCATGTCTTTGGACTATGGGAGGAATCTCACAGAGAATGAGAAGAACATGCAGACTCCACAAACAGACTGGTGGTGAGATTCACACCCCCCTGACCCAGGAAGAGTGAGGTGACCGTGCTAATCACTAAGCCACATTCCATAGCAAAAATAACATAAAATAAAAGAACCCAAGGTTGATATATAAATAGTTAAAAGACAGTATAAACTGTTGGCTGAAAGGCACAAGAAAATTGTGTTTTTAGTCTGGAATTAAAAATGGCTAAATTTGATGCATGTCTGAAATCTTCTTATAGCTTATGGCTTTGGAAATGGTCTACGACTGCAAGCTATTTCGCCCGTTCCTATACTTTGTAGTGCCATACACTACAGGTGTGCTACTGTGTTTTCACTACACATGTTAAAGGAATGTAAGACAGTGATAGACTGTTCAGGGTGCAGCAATAACTGTCATCTGAGCTGTGAAGTGGTCCAACTCACTTGCCTCAGAGCACAGAAGGGAGCAGGGTGAGCATTTGATGTTAAAGCATCCTACTGTATCTATATCTTGTAAAAAAAGAACAGATGAATAACAAATTAAACGTAAAGACTAAGAAAAATGCTGTCTTAATTGGTAAACAATCTACCATGGTGGGTTTAGATCTGGTGACTTACGCACACCATTTTTAACCCCCTTCATCCCCAACAAAAAGGAGCTACTGGTTTTTACTTTAATTTGGATTTTTAGAGTGTCTGTTCATGAGGGCATCCACGGAAACTAAGGAAGGTGTATGATGCTAGATGAACAAACTTTTGATATATATTTAGCACGTATAGGGAACCCCTTTCATTCTGGCACTATAAGCTCAATTAAAATGTGGGACACATTTGTAGCCATCATGGAAAAGATCTCTGTTAACTGGCAAGCAAGGCGATCTTTACCACTGGACGACAACCAATTATGCTGAAACCTGCCTTTACTTTAGGGATTATAGTTCTTGAAAACCCTTGGAGTCCTTAACGACTTCAAACTTGTATAGCAATGCATGACATTCCGCAGATGTTTCAAAGCTCTTCAGCCAGAGAAACATGTGACTATCTCCATTTCCTGGGGTTTTACTTTACATCCGCCAGCTTGTAGATTACCACTTACAGGTCCAGGCTGTTGGCTAAAGTGGACAGCTGTGGAGGGAGAAAGTGTGTTTGATGATCAGGCAAAACAGTTGAATGGCACTTCTGTGTTGATGGTAGCCTTAAGTATGGTTCCACTGTACCAGAATCCATTTATGTGTTCAGAACAGTTTAGGACAAGAGATCTTGATTTTGGACAGAATTTGTCATCAAATTTAGATTTGACCTATACGAGACCATATTTCTTAAGAGTACAGGGAAGTCATGCAAAGCAAGCACTGTGGCTCACATGCACAAGCACACAAGCTAGACAAAACAAAGGTTAGTTATTGACTCAGTAGACTCATTCAATTTTATTAATACGCTCAGATACGTCTCCGCTATCAGAACAGCATCAAAACTGAGGATCCAGCTGTGAAACTCAGTGGGAGCTTAAAAAAAACACTAAAATCACCACCAAGAGCTGCAGACACAGTGAGCTTGAGAGCTAGCTCACAGATCAAGGAAGTATTTGAATGCTGAACCACCCACACTCCTCTCATATAGGTGGCAGCTGTGAGCAAATGTCTGGTTTTGCATGCCAAATGCTTGAGGCTTCTGCAAACTCGTTCGTGTAGTTCTGTCAACATTCACTCATTCATCTTTGGTTAACATTTTATCCTGTTCAGACAGGAACACTGGGCATGAGGTGAGAATCAATTTTAGAGCACCATCACTCAATCACGTAGCCAATCCATCTACATTTATGATTGTTGGAAGGAGGGAGAATGACAGAGAACCTGGAGTAAACTACAAGGACACAGTGAGAACAGAATACAGGTAACTCGACCTCGGTACTGAACCGGGGATCCTGGAGCTGTAACACTGAGTACATTCATAGCCACTGGCTACTCTGAGTTGTACTCTGAGTTAATTTCAGGCCACTCACCCAATAACTACAGATTCCAGTTCACATATTTAATCTCATTCCAGGAAGACTCAGGATGTGGTATATTTCTGAATAAAATTAAGCGTGTCTGTACCTACAGCAAAGCATTACAGTGATGTTGGACTAACTTTTATACATGAATTTTGTGTAAGCAACATTATTTTTCTTGATTTAGCAAAACTATAGAGATGAAGTGCTACACTAAGGTCTTTCACTGCTGTGTGCTACAAAATGGGAAAGGTCATAGATAGATCCTATATAAGCATAAAGCTTACCTTTAGTGAATGTTCCCTTGATCTTTTCTGACAAGAAAAATTGGAGTAAATTGGAGTGTCATCTCGTATTTTAATATTTAACATTAACTTGGAGTGTCATATCGTATTTTATGGTCTTTGTAGCTGGAAACGATGGCGGGTTGAAAAACATGATTTCTGTGTGACAGATGTTTAGGTGGCATGCTCTATAAAAAAGTCTATCTTAAAAATTAAAAATGTCTTAATGAGACAAATGGGCAATTTTTAAAATAACTTTTATTATAATTATATTGATACTGTATCCAATGATGGCTGATATTATTCAGCCTTTAAAAAAGATGCTTTTAATCATTTCAATTTCATATTTCATTGTCACATGGTTTAATTAATTAATTATTTTTAAATAAGTGCTTAAACATGGGGCACAGGATGCTCAAGCACACACTCTACAGGGAATTTAGTTAAGCCAATTAACCTACTCTACAGTCTTTGTACTGTGGGAAAGGAATATCCAGGAATATCCAGAGGAAACCAATGAAGAATAGGTAAACTGTGATCTTATAATAGGAAATTCTACATATTGTTATTACACAGAACTATACAAGATATTTTCCACCTGCCAAGATGTATTGTTTTACAGTACATTTGCAGTTATTATGTTTATCTTGGTATTTGGAGTTTTGCCTGTTTTCTTATTTCAAAATGAGATCGCCTTTCAATCTCATTATTAATAAAGTGACTTATTTTTTATGGCAATTATTTTTTACGGGAGCAGGAGTCCCCCAAGCGCTCAAAATTAGACGACAGGTTTCTGTTGGGTGGCCGAAGGGAGGAGCCTCACCGGCGCTCTCTCCCCTTTTTTGGTGATCTCCATGACGAATTAACCCGTTCATGGAAGATGCCATATTCATCTCGTGTTTTTGTGCCATCGACAAAACGATTTATTCTAATTTCCTGGATGCAAAGGCACGGGGTTACATGATGATGCCCCAGATAGAAGAGACGCTTGCGGGCTATCTCTCTCCTGGGATGTCATCCTCCCTGAAAAAGCCCACGCTCCCAAGCCGCGGGCTTTTTCAAGCCGTGTAGATTGACATCTTCGCTGGTGGGGAAAGCGGGTCAAGCTGGTTCTGTTCTGCACACCATGGCTATTTTACAGGCATACCAGGCTGACCTGCTAAATGACTTGAGCACTGGCGGGATCATCGATGAAAGGGCATTTTTGGAGTTACGCTGAGCCACAGATCTGTCTCTCCGGGCAACCAAGCAGACGGCCTGCGCTGTTGGCCGCTCTATGGCTGGTATGGTGTCTACAGAGAGACATCTGTGGCTTAATCTTGCGGGCATCAAGGACAGGGATCGTGTTCCCTTTTAAAAGCTACACTCAATGCTGCGTGAAAACGCTATGGGAACACAGATAGATAGAAGAGATAGGTCATTTTTGGAGTTACGCCGAGCCACAGACTTGTCTCTTTGAGCAACAAAGCAGACGGCCCGTGCAATCGGCCGTTCTATGGCTGCTATGGTTTCCGCGGAGAGGCACTTGTGGCTGAATCTCACGGGCATCAAGGATAAGGATCGTGCATTCCTCCTTGATGCCCCCATCTCGCCTTCTGGCCTGTTTGGCGACACCGTTAACTCGGTCGCCACCAGGTTTAGGGAGGCAAAGCTATACGAACAAGCCTTCGGGAAATTCCTTCCCCGCCGTGCTCAAGAGTCGGGACTGTCGGCCACCCAATCCGCCTCAAAGAAGTCGGACCGGTGTACTGTCTTCTTCACGAAGATGAAACCCTGACGCTCATTCACCCAGGACCATGGGGGTGCCCCCACCCCGGGGAAGGGCACGGAGAATTCCTTTCGAGAATGAAGTGCTCTCCCTGGCACCCCCAGGAGGTCGGTGTTCATGCTCTGCCACCACTGGTGTTTCGGGCAACACAGGTCTCCAACAAAATGTTAGTTCTTCGGTCATTTCCTGCCATGTTCCAGGATGCCGAACATCTAACACCCCCCCGTGTAAACGAGCCGCCAAGACTTTTGCCCCTTTCGGAGAAACTGGCAGCGTGAAAGCTACTGCCAAGTATATCTCCTTGGGTACAAAGCACTGTAGAGAGAGGCTACAGGATCCAGTTCTCACATCGCCCTCCGCATTTCAACGGCGTGGTCTCCACTTCCGTCAAATCGGAAAGGGCGCATCTGCTGACTCTGGAGTTACTGACGTTGCTGGATAAAGAGGCCATAGAACATGTTCCCCTACCAGACAGAGAGTCAGGCTACTACAGTCGGTATTTCTTGGTTCCCAAGAAGAACG
>JAQMYJ010000011.1:19852925-19866128 GCA_030014305.1 Clarias laeviceps | reverse complement strand
AAAGTTATTTGAATTTTTACAACATTATTGTTGAAATACACAGTCCTGAAAAAGGGACGTTTCTTTTTTTGCTGAGTGCTATAATAAGTGGCTGCAAGTGAGCTTGACAGTGGGTATGAGGTGTTTCTGCTGAAATGCTGTGTTTGGTGCTGGAATTAAGGCCAATTAAGGGCAAACAACTCCACTTCAATCTCATTTGCCCATAGGACATCGTTCCAGAAGTCTTGTGGTGTGTTGAGATGCAGTTGTATGAAACTCAATCTTGCTCCTGTGTTCCTTTTAGAAAGAAACTGTACTTGTTCAGTCTTCTTCCAATTGTGCTGTCATGGACAGCACAATCGCCGTGTCATGAAATATTTAACATGCTCAATGAGGCCTGTAGCTCCTGGTTTTTTTATATTTCTTTGATCATTGCATGGGTTGACCGTGAATGTCCTGGGACACCACTGTGAAGATTAGCAAGTGTCTTGAATGCTTTCCACTTATGAAAAAACTCTTTTCACTGTAGAACCAAGCTCCAAATTGTTTGGAAATGGTTTTATAAGCTTTTTTCAGATTTCAACTTACCGTCATATATCCTGTGAAAGGCGTAAGGGCGTACTGAGTATTGCCCACATGTTTTTTTTTTTCTTTTTGGCTTCATTTTTGTTGTTATTGTTTTTCTGAGGTTGTATTTGCATAACTCTAAAACCTGCTATGATCAAATGATTGTAAGGGATCACCCCTAGAGGTAATCTAGAGGTAATCCGATAATTTTGTATGTGTGTTTTGTGTAGTTTTTGGTTTTTAGACTGTTTCCCAGAATGCACCTCGGTCAGGTGATGAGAGCGCTCACCTGAACCGTGGTAGCTCATTAGATCCTTTATAGATAGCTGTTTGTTCTGGAAAACTGGGCCGAGTATTGGTCATATAAAGTGGGCATGTGTTTTGCTTTGTGTTTTGTTTCTGTTTTAGTTGGCATTAGTTTTGTGGAGCTGTTAAGTTAAATTTATATCTGTTTTGATTAAGTATGTGTTGTTAGTCTGTCTCCTATATTGTGTGTTTCCTTGTTTGTGTGATTAATTGAAGTTTATATCTATTTTGATTAAGTAAATGTTGTTAGTTTGTCTCGTGGTCTGTGTTGTTAGTTTGTCTCCATGCCTGTGTCTCCTAGAGTAGGCTTAGCCTCTAGCGGGTTTAGCCTCTAGTAGGATTTGCCTCTAGTAGGATTAGCGCTCTTGTATGTTTAGTTCTTAGTCTGTTTAACTACTAACCATTGAACTACTAACATGCATAGTTCATAGTCTGTTTAGTCTCCCCATCTGTTTAGTATGTTTAGTTTTGTTTTAGTTAATTTATTCTTCTTGTTTGTTTTGATATTATTTTGTGAATGTTTTGTTTGAAACATGCTTCACTCGTAAAGCCAACTTCCTTTGTTCAAGTTTTGTTTAAAGTTCATGTTTTGTTGTTAACTAAAAGATTCTGTACGTCCTTACCTCTGCACCTATGCCTCAACCACAAGCCCACAACTTAAGCCCAACATTTTTTATTTCTATTGATTTTTATCTTTTTACACACACAAAAATGAATAGCATTAAAAAGAGCAGGTATAAACTTCTGAACATGAATGTGTTGAAAAAAAATTACATACATCCAATGAAGAAAAATGGTATGAATAATAAATGAGGGAAACACATTCCAAAAGACTTATAATTGTACGATGTGTCTAAATGTTTGGTCATTATTTTGCAACATGTTCATGATAACTGGGTAATTCTGATGAGGACACCAATGGCACTTTATAGTGATACTGAAATTAATAATACAAACACATTCAGCTAAAAACTGGCATTGGATATTGGAACGGTGAATAACTGATGTGTGTTTATTTTGTTCCACGGTTGTTTATTTTAGTGATAAATCTCTAGAGTACAATGACTTTCCAGTGCTTTTAAAGGTTGCGCAATCAGGACATCTTTGTATTTCTATCCAGCATATTTATCATTTAAGTAAAACAAATTAAGAAAGCCTAAATCAGTTTATTATTGTCAGTATTGTCTCCATGCCGTGTCGACATGTTCCTTATTGTTTGTGTTTCACAGTTTCTGTTTCACAGGTGTTTTCAGTTTAGTGTCACTGGCATTGTTAATTAAGCTCTTATGTCTCTGTGTCTCTTTGTATGGTTTTGTTTGTGTTTGTTATTTTTGGTTTTATGGCTATGAGATTCACTGTTTTTATTTAGTGTTTATTCTACCCTCATTTTATGCATGGTGCTTTGAGGCGAGGCTGGCGACAAGCATGTAAGATGACCTTAAAGGGAGGCTTCTCATGTTCTTCTCTGAGTGCCAAAGCCAGTTTAGCGCTGTTTAAAGCTCCATCCATGTTTCTGCTCCTTTTCACTCTTCTTGTTCCTCTGTTGCCTGTGTAGGTCAAACTGGTAATCACAACAGCCCATCAGCTTGCAGAGGTTGACGAGGTGACCCATGCCATGTACAAATCATGTTTTGTTTTGCCTTAATCATGCACTGCTGTAAGTGAAGCCACTTGTTAATTCTTCTGTGCCATGGTATGCTTAAATCATGCCATGCACTGCTTAAATCATGCCATTGTCTACATAACATCTGCCCTTTTCTGCTTGTGATATGCCTTGTTCTGCCAGTCATGTTCTGCAGTGCCCTTAACTTTGAAAACATATGGTTTACATTGCCTGCTCACTTCGAAAATGGCACCACTGCCTTGCTTTAAAGACACTGCATTGGTGCCATGCCATTCTGATGCCACCTTCTGGCTTTGAGAATGTCTTGTGTTCATCACCCCAGCCTTGAGAATAGTGTGCTTGCAGCACACCATAGCTTCATTGACTTGTTGTTACACATTCTAGCCTTGAGAATGCCATGGTTTCTTTGCCACCTGGCCTGGAACATCATTACTGCTGGCACTACTGCCAAGCTTTGAAGACCTTGTGAACCTGTCAAACTCTCAATGCAGGCCCACAAGGTGGCCCCACCAAACCCAGGCCCTACTAGCTCTGAGCCCTAGTCATAGCTAAGTGACAAACCAAAACCTATGTTAAGTCCAATTCCAGTTCTCCTGATAAGTTCTGACTAAGGCCCAGTTTCCATAGGTAAGCAATGAGCCTGCCACTGTGCCAAGCACTGGGTTAGTCCCATTTCCTCAGTCCAGTCTCCAGTGTGCATGGATAAGCTGTACAAATTTTACTGCTTCCTGATAAGAAAACATTGAAAATTGCAGTTCTGTAATTGTATTTGTGTTGTTACACATTTGGCCTTTTTGATTTTAAAGACTGTTTACTCTTTCTATAGATATCATTTTTAAACAAAAGCACACATACACACTTTTTGAAAAACATGAGTAAATAGATCTATCTGTGGTCTAAATGAGAATGTAGATGCTTAATCTTCAGTACGTATGCTTGAAGGCAACTAAAAATGAGGAATGGTAGGATAAAATGACAAAAACAGAAACACAGGAATACAGACAAAGAGAGATGTGAAACAAGAGAGAATGTTTGAGAGAGGAAAAGATGTGCTGAAGGTAAAGGACTATTATTACTATTATTATTATTAGAAGTAGTAGTAGTAGTAGTAGTATATATAGTATTATAATATTATTATATTGCATTATTGTATTATGTTAGACGGCGTTCTAACTGTGTTTAAAAAGATTCCTTGACTGTTAATTTTATGTCTGTTTCTTATAAGTAAAGTTTAATTATAACATAATTTATTTTTTACTTCCCGTGTGTGTGTGAAATGAGAGAGAGGGAGAGAAAGATAGAGAGAAAGTGGGTTCATGTTACATTAAAAACTTCTTATCTCATGCTATGTGACACCATAGTCGATACGAAAAGGCATTTATGGTTATTTAATCTATGCCTCAACTCAACATCTCTCAAATCTGCATCATTTGATCTGCTCTCTGCACATCTCCTCTCCATCCCTCTCTTCATCTATCTCCCATTTCCACTGCTTTTTTGTGCATTCCTTTTTTTTCTCATCAGCTCTTTTCTTAGTATCAGTAATTAAATTTTTTCTTTGTTCTCTTACTCTGTTTTCTGTTCTCCTATTACTTGTTACTACAAATTAATGCCATTATTTCACGGTTTCATCAAATGCATAGTCCAAATGCATCTACTGTAGTAAGTCTTTAGTGTTAAAACAACTATATACTTTTATTTATAACCCTTATAGATTATTTTACTATTGTCAAATGTCAACACTTTTTTATTTTCCCTCCACAATATTTTGAATACATTTTTTACTTATTTATGGGAAAGTGTGGTGGCACAGTATCCTCTTGGGTGCTGTATACCATTTTGTGTTTGTTTTTTGACTTTATGATTAGGACTCTTATTTTAATACAGACTTCAGTTCCCAACACTTTCAATGCTTGGTCTTAGGTCACTTCCTGTTTTTCATAGTGTTCTTTTTACAGTTTACATGAGTTCATGCTCAGTTGGTACAAAGGGGCCCAAAGTGTTCCAAGACAATAACCCACACACAATTATCCCCACAAACCACCTGAATATTTGATATAAAGTAGGATAGTTCCTTGATGTCATGCTGTTTATGCCAATTTCTGATCCTACCATCCAAATATCGCAGCGAGAATCATCAGACCAGGCAACATTTTCCCAATCTTTTATAGACCAGTTTTGGTGAGCGCATGTAATACAGAGTGGCATCTGGTTTGGTCTTTTTTAAGGTTTGATGTTTTGTGCTTTCAGAGATGGTCTTCGGCATACCTTGGTTGTAATGAAATTTTAATTAAGTTACTGTTGCCGTTCTATCAAGTCAAACCTCAGAAGACCACTCTGGGGTCCACTCACAGAAGACCACAGACGACTCTGGCCATTCTTCTTTGACTTCTGTCGTTAACAAGGCATGTTTGCCCAGAGAACTGCTGTTTACTAGGTATTTTCTCTTTTTCAGACCATTTTCTGTAAACCCTAGAAATGGTTGTGCATGAAAATCCCAGTAAATCTGCAGGAACCTCCATGTACAGTGGCATAAGCTTTCTCAAATTTTTTAAGGCAAGGGGGTTGGGGCCAATCATTGCCTTAGAGAGATGGAGAGCAGGTGATTGGCCAGACTTGTGCCTTCAGCAAAGGTTACAGTAAGTGCCAAGGTGTCCAGGGTGAGGTTTAATGGACTGTGCCCTGTACAGTGGTCTGACAAAAAGCCAATTGCACAGAGCACCAGTGTGAAACCAGCAGGGAGCCTTCTTATACCATGCTACAACAAAGGCACAGTTCAACACCGTACAACTCTGCACAAAGCCCCAGTCATGCTTCTGCTTCCAGCCATGTACCATGTTCAGCATGTACATGGCAGAGGAAGAGGTCCACAAGATAACCTTACACACGGTTTTAAATCATGTCTGAATCAGGTTCTTTTGACATCATGCCCTGCTATGGTTGTGTCATGCCATGTTATTTCAGAATCATGGCATCCTATGCCTGAATCATGTCACCGTTGACACCGTTTATTGTGAGCTTTAATCTGTTCTATCTCAACAATGTCATGATCTGTCCTAGCGCTGCTTTGCTTTGCTCCAGAAATGCCTTGCCCTATGTCCTTAGCATGTCCCAGTCATGTCACATCCTGTTTCTACAGAACTATGTTGCAACCATGTTTCAGAAATGCAATGATCAGTTTGAGCCTAAATCTTCTCCATCTGAGCCAGGGCCACACTGCCTAAGCCACTCCCTGTGGTCATCGTGGCCTATTCATCATGTTCTGCATTGTCACAGACAGACCCTGCATCATCAAAGCCAAGTCCAGCAGTTCTCTCTGTTGTGGAGGACACACTGCTGAATCTATCAGCTGCATTGGGGTGATCATGCTTGCTTCCCTGTGAATTTTTAAGATTGTCATGTCTGCTCATCACTCTAGCTTCAGTGAATTCATGGTTGCCAAACACACTCCCCTTGAGAATGTGTCTTCGAGAATTTTTGTGCTTACTTTTTTGGCCCAGACCAAGTATCAAATTGTTGCCCAGTACCCATGATAATTTCCATGTAACAAACCTCTGGCATCTGTACAAAATTCTAGCATTGTAAGCACAAACCCAATGCTTATGCCAAGTTCAAGTCCCATCAAAGTTCTTATGCCAAGCTCAGTCTCAATTCCCAGGCCAAATTCAGTTATAGCTAGTTCCTTTGCAACCCCTATGCCAAGCTCCAAACCAGTTCCTATGTCCCTTATCATAGCCTCTATTTTGAAGGAACCTAGTTGTTTGCTTGGTTGCCCTGGGTCATCAGTAAGTCAGGAGTCTAAGCTTGGGGTGGTGGTGGGCATGGAAGGGTACTGTCACAGTATACTGTTGGAAGGGTACTGTCACAGTATACTACTGGAAGGGTACTGTCACAGTATACTACTGGAAGGGTACTGTCACAGTATACTACTGGAAGGGTACTGTCACAGTATACTGCTGGGTGCTTCTATTCCCAGCACTCCTTGTTCTTATGTCTTTCTGTTTTGCATTCTGTTTGTTTCAATTTCAGTGAGTTCCGGTGTTTCTTGTTTCTGTTGATTGGGTTTGTTACTGTATATAAACCTCATGCATTTTTAGTTTCATTGTTGGGCTTCTCCTCTAATTCAGAAATATGTATAGATATCATGAAGAGATGCTGAACCTTCAGTTTCTTGTTGATGCTAAATGCTAGCTTTAGCTGTCATATTTTTGTGTTTGTATTTTTTGTTTGTTCATTAAGTGAAGTCTACACTTACATCCTATATATTCTCTGAGGTCAAGTATCTTGAATTTCTCTGGATTTTCCAGCTCTGTCAAGTCAGGCAATGGTGTATTTCTGCTTTTCATTGTGTTCCTGAATTTCTACTAAGATCATGAAGAGGTTTAAGCAGTTGATCTATTAATGAATTAGATAATTTTATTTTTCAATTTATTTAAAATGTGAAATGTTGTTAATATTTGTCATTCAACAATTTGCTAATTAATGTTGAATATTATTTTCCAATGTAAAGTAGTATGCAAATACTATAATTGAATATTTTCTTAGTTATAGTTATTGTTATATAATTTGGATGAAATTCAATACATTGAGAAGTGGGCAGAAAGGAAAACTGAGACATATTCCAGGAAGAGAGTAATCTCTAGGTGATGGGTAATGATTGGTTATTAATATTACAGAAAAATGTGCATAATTTTAGAGACAGAAAAAAATGAGGCCACTAAAACCCTTTGGGTCATTTGCCCTAAAACTTAGCAATACACATAATTTATTATTTTAGAGCTTTTAAAATTTCAAATCCGCAAAATAATCTCTATGTCTCTAGGCTATTATACGTTTAAAAAGCATGCCCCTGTCTAATGTAATTACCTTCCGCAGTAAAGCCCACATTGCCCTCTCTCTGCAAAAATGGCACAAATTGGATTGTGATGGACTTCCGCTCCCTTTGGGTTCATCACATTATGACATTAAATAAATCCAACAAACTCAACTACCTGCTTTGCTCCGCTCTCTATTCGTAGGAAGCTGCCAAAGCTTTGGCAGGAAATTTGAGCAGCTGGTTTTCCTTACTGTGCTGGCGGGTCTGTGGTTAACCACAGGTCTAAACATGGGTCCACCTGTCATTATGCTAATTGTTGGGTAATAATGGGTAATGGTTTGGCCTGTGGTGGTCTTTTGGATGGGTTTATTCTTTTAGCAAATATGGTAATGCAGTGCAGTGATGATTGTTATAATATGCTTGCACTTGGAATTCAGTATTGGTGCTCACTAGACTAACTGTGACTTAGCAAAACGTCTGCATGTCTGAATGCTGTGACCTTACAACCTTTTTATTCAAAACATTTTCGGATTTTTTCCCAATGAGGCCTGCTTCCAGTTCCCTTCCCCCATCAAAAATTTCTCAACGCTCAAAGTACTACAGTACAGTGGGATATTTCTTTTTTATCTTTAAAATTATTTGCAGAGTATTAGTTTATACTTCCAAAAAACATGGCATTTTATTTTTAAAAATAAAAGTGTGGTTTTTGACCATCACTAACATCACTAACAACATTATTATCCAAATGTTTATCCATTGGTTTTTAAGCATGCTCCACAATAAATGGATCAAATTAAATGTTTTTTTAAGCTGAAGGATTTCACATGCCTTTGACACCTAATTGCATGTTCTAGTCTGCTTCCTGTTTTTGGGCAGGGCAGACTGACACTGTCGGCAAGGTAGGGTGATGCTGGGACTCAACCAAAAGTACCTTAAAAACAAAAACAAATGTACATGCATAGGCAGGAAGATAATTAATATTAACTGAAAATGGAGAGATCGGAAATGCCAATGATAACCTAACCATTTTTTCCCCTAGGCTTTGCAGAGAAAGTGTAACCTACAGCCAAGTGGTAATCCAATGGTTCCCATTGGTAAATCCAATGGTGCTATATTATAGCACTAGGATTATACTAGTTTGTAAAAAAGAAAATAATCCCTGCCACACTGTCCCCTTTTGAGCATTTTAATGACATGTACTGTAAGGCCTCTTCTAGTGATTTACTTGCTATTTGTACTCACACAAAGTCTTTATGCTAATGCATTGGCTGATATTGTCACCATGGAAAAACTGCTGGACAGAATTGAACTAAATGTTTGGCAGTATTTAGCCATCTGCCAGAAATTAAACACACTATATATAAATAATAATAATAATAATAATAATTATTATTTTTTTTATAAAAAGCGATGTTATAAACAGTTATGTTCCGGATTTAATAATCTTTTTTAAAATAAGCTACTAATACGCTATTTGCTCAATTTAGTTAAACACCTGCACCAATAGATATTAATTAGAAAATCTAAACTAAATATTTATACTGGGATTAGTTCATATTATTTACCGCTGAAATAACGTGGTATTTTAATGGTCTGAGTTGTTTTAAGACAAAGCTTAATCTTTATTGGATCTACTTTTTTTTATTTCTCTTCTGTGATTTACTCTCTGATTACCGAGCAGGGAGTGTATTTGGCTGACAATAAAAGAAGTACAACTTTGCATAAACAAGTGTAAGATACTCAAGCTTACAAAATAAAATTTCTTTGTATTAATAAGTTAGGTACAGAGTTCTGCCATGCAGAAAGACAGGCAGACGTGTACAGTACATGCGCTTCAACCTGAAATAATAATATCACTGATTACATTAAAGCTGATCAGCTTATTTTTAGCTTTACCTCATAAAGCCATAGAAAGTGGCTGCTGGTGCGGCAGAATGTACAAATACATAAAATTACAACATTTCTTATACAGTGAGTGGAAAATGTAAAATAAATTAAAGCATACAAAAAATGTTATCTAATTACCACAGGTATGAGCAAATAACAATTATGCCATTTTTCTATTTTGAATTTTACCAGTATTTCCAGATTTACCTCCCATAATCCAAAGACGTGAAGATTATGTTCAATGGCATTCCCAAACTGCCTGTGGTGTGTGTGTTCTGTGATGGACTGGCACTCTGTCCAGGGTGTACCTTGCCTTTGCCCTAAATCTCTAGGGATAGGATCCAGGCCCCATAAACGATGTACTGTAGAAAGTGAATGAGGATTCAGCATTACAGAACACTTTTCTTCCTGAATGAATGTTCTCATTTCCGTCCCAAACTCATTTAACCAATAAGGAAACATTCTCACATGCATTATAGTGATGCATTTTGGTTCGCTCTTTAGATATTTGGATATATCTTTGTGTGAAACCAAACCGACTTCTAAACAGAAGTAATGATTTGAAAAAAAAAAAACTAGTAGAAAGTGGTCTGAAACAGTCATTTCTTCTAATGGAGCAGAATTTTGCGATCAGTATTATACAAAATGGATGTTCTTTTCACACTGAAATGTGAAGGGAAAAAAACAGTTTGAAAAGTTTTTTGAAAGTTAGTGGTTTTAGCAATTCTTTTATGGATGCAGCTGTATCTGGAATTTCAGCTGTCAATCATAGGGTTTAGCTTCAGGCTTTAGAAAAAAGTGATACATTTGGGAGAATTTTAGTCCTTTTTCCTCAATGTCTCTTTATCTCCATTTTGGTGAATCACATACCTTTGTTTTCTCTTTATAGCAGAAAATAAAACTATACTAGCTTTTATCCACTGCTAAGAATATTTTTTTTCTTCTCAGTAAAATAAAACCTTATGTGGAAATATACTGTATTTCCAAATGTAAAATTTTTTTGCGTGTTTTGTCTCTTTTAATAATATATATAAAATTTATATATAAACAGTTTACACACACACACACACACACACACACAAACTAAATTGCCAAAGGTATTCACTCTATTCATTGTATGTGTAAAATCACTTCTACAAACATTTGTGAAAGAATGGGTCACACTCAGAAGCTCAGTGAATTCCAGTGGTATTATAACAATGGGGAAATGATTAGGAATGACAGCAACTGTGGTAGACCACGTAAAATCACTCAAGAACAGTGTGTAAAAACCTTTGCAATGCAAAACATCAAATTCAGTGGTGTAAAGGCCTGCAGACGCATTCTCTGGTATGATGAATCACGTTTCTCTGTCTGACAATCTGATGGACAAGTCTGGGTTTGGTGGTTGCCAGGAGAACCCAAAAATCAGTATCTCAGAAAATTTTAATATTGTGGAAAAAGTTTAAAATTGGAGACTCATGGTGTCACACTCTAATCAGCTAATTAACTCAAAACACCTGCAAAGGTTTCCTGAGCCTTTAAATGGTCTCTCAGTCTGCTGGCTGTGAACAGACTGCTATATCAAAGCACATTAATGGAAAGTTGAATGGAAGGAAAAAATGTGGCAGAAAAAGGTGCATAAGCAAGAGGGATAACTGCAGCCTTGAGAGGATTGTAAAATGTCGATTCAATAATGTTAGGGAGATTCACAAGGAGTGACTGCAACTGGAGTCAATGTTTCAAGAGCCAACACGAACAGATGTTTCAAAGACATGGGCTACAACTGTCGCATCCCTCGTGTCAAGACTCTTTAACCAGAGACAACGTCCGAGGCATCTTACTAAGGACAAAAATGAAAATCAAGGTCGCAGAGGAAGAGAGGAGAAGCAAAGAATCCAAGTTGCATGAGGTCCAGTGTAAAGTTTGCACAGTCCACAGTTTGGTCCACTGTGTTTTATTAGGTCAAAAGGTCAGCATAGGCATATACCAGGAAGTTTTAGAGATTGTCCAACCCCTGTGTATATACCAATGAAACTGAAATGCCTGGTTTTAGACCACCATAATTCATTAGTATGATGTAGGGCCTCCTTTTATAGCATCAATTTGTCTTGGAAATGACAGATACAAGTTCTGCATAGTGGACAGATACCATATCATCCTGGTACATGGCACCATTTTCAGGATACAATGTTGAGTGCACATGGTCCTCCAGAATGGTTCAGTAGTCCCTGGTAGTGACGCACCCATCTAGCACAAGTATTGGGCCTAGGGAATGCCATGATATTGCAGAATCCACCCCCATGCTTCACTCTGGTCATGCAACAGTCTGGATGGTACGCCTCTTTGGGGCTATATATATATATATATGCATATTTTTTTATCTTTAATATATTATCAGTAGTCTCAATCATTTGGTCAGTATGTAATTACCACTATAATTATGATTTTTTTACAAATCCATCAAAGGAATGTACTGTATCTGTTTAACTGTTAAAGGCTGTAATGAAAAGCCATTTTGGTATGTGTGTGTGTGTGTGTGTGTAATAGCTGCCCTTAGAGTATACTGATGTTTAGAGCTGACCTTTCCCTTGAAGTAAGAGAAGGCCATAGGGTTTAAAGAGAAAATCACTTGTAGCAGAGACCAAGAAAAAAAAAATAATTTATGCAGAAATGCTTCAATTTATTTAAAAAAGTCACACTCCCATGCACACACATGCCCATTTTTCTTTTGCGAGATCGGCTTATGAAAACAGAAGTATTATTAGAGAAAGAGAAAGACAGATATTGTGGCACACAAAGTAGCTTAAATGTTAGACACATGAGAGACTACACTCTCTAAAATTTCAGATTTATTAGAGTATTGAATGCAGTGGTTGTCAGGAAAGACCAGGCATACTACTGTGCAACCTAAATTTTATATAAGTGGCTCGCTGTGAACAGAATTTTCTCCCACATATAAACACCTCTACACACTGATGCATTCTAAATGTCACAGCCAGGGTTTATATCTATATTAATTTAATGAAGTAAACCAGTTCAAGGCGTTATAGCATCAGTTTGCCACGATTTGAAATTTTGAGGAATTTCATGTCAGTAAGAATTTCATTGTACTTTCAATGCATATTAAATGTTTTCCCCCTCAGTAGGCCAGGTTGGTAAAGTAAGGACAGGAATGTGGAAAGAAGAAAATGAGTACATTTTAGAAAATGTAACCTAATTAGAACACACGGTTGAGCAAGCTAATAGACCACAGTTCTCTGCCAAGTTAGTTCCTGTCTGCACTGTCATGTGTGACGCCATGTGTTTGTTTTCAGTTCTACTCAATTTGGCATGGATTGCTGTTTATTGATGAAACGTGCCAGACTCTTTGTGATGAAATGTTTGGATGGAATTATTGTACAGTGAAAGTGAAAATTTGAGACAGAGTACAGATGGTTTATTGTGAAGACTAAGCCACAATAGCACATATACTTTATATCAGCCTGATGTGTGCAATTACAACAGTGGTGCAATGGACCTCTTTGCAAATTAGGAAGATGTTAGCATTTTAGACTATCTATTACTTTTAACCATATTTGACTGCACGTCATCTAATTTAAACCCATCAATGTTGTTACACAGCATCCAGTCCTGCTAATGATACATTTTGTTTACAGAGTTTGTCATCTGTTCCCAGCTCAAGTTCCCTTCATGCAGCCTTGATGTTTGACACAACCTTTTATGGCCATTGGATAACTGTATAACATTGTATAACATTTATTACTGTTAGCAACTATCTAAATACGCCATCTATATACAGTATCCTGTACTGTAGTTACAGTACAGCAATAAGTTTCACTAATAAATAATCCCAAATGCATATTATCAACAGCAATTTATATAATTGATTTGACTTCCTGTTCAATTATTATTATTTTTTGCAAATAATGCAAAATGCAGTTATGTATACTGTAGTATAGTTATATATACACTACGTTCCAAATTATTATGCAAATGATATATTTCTCTGATTTTCATAATTAGTCAATGCAAATGACAGTCA
>JAQMYJ010000011.1:19806078-19828256 GCA_030014305.1 Clarias laeviceps | reverse complement strand
ATCCCGCTTCTGCGGCCAGACGATATGCAATCGCTCGATCGCATGCATTACTTACCTGCAGTAACTCCTCCATATCCACGGAAGCAAGAGAGTAGGTCTCTCCTGCCCATTCACAAGAAGCGCTGAGGCACGCTTGAGAAGTGGACAGAAAAACTTCCTGATCTGACGAGAGCACGAGGGAAAGGGGGAATTCTGTTTCGTGCGTGTCTGCCAGATCTGCACTGTTTAACCCCAAGAATGCGAGCCGCGCGCGAAGCACTCGAAACAAAAAGTGTGTAGATCGTGCTCTGAAAGAGATCAATCACGCGGATGCACGGATCTCCTAACAAACTTCGCCATATCAGTGAGTCTATTTGTCTATTTGGTCAAAGAGGAGAAATCCTTCATTTTTTGCAAAACTTCAATTGTCTATTATTAACTGGGTGAAAATAAACACAGCAAAAAAAGAAATTACATAATTTTGTGCAATAAACTCATTCAGCAAACTAATTTATTTTATTTTATTATAATTTTTTTGTTGGTTTGACACCAAGGAGGACAGTACTTAATTTCGTTGCACTTGTGTAATGACAATAAATATTCTACTCTATTCTATTCTAAATTAAATTTTATACTTAAAAAAAATTATGCATTTCAGTTCACTCATTTTATTGTAAACACTATGCCTACTTACTTTGGATTCAAGATGGCCAGTGAAGGGAATCCAGGTTCACACAGTATAGTGTATATTAAGAGCCAAATAGCAGACAGTACCTCAATACTTGTTTTTACCATAATTTAATAGTCTTGCTGCATTTTCAACAACAACATATTTGATGACTGGCTGTTGAACTGCATCTCCACAGATCTGTCATTTTACAGTTCAATGGATTGTTCTAAAGTCTCATCAACGGTAAGAGTTTCTGTTTTGATATCACTTGAAAGACTTGCATGATCCAATCATTCTATTTTGTGCTAAACTCTGGAAAGTATTTGTCCAGGCTGCACAAATGATTTCTCATGCGATCATATGAGGAAAATGAAATTTGCCATCCTTGATTTTGGTTTCCCACAGCTGACTTCTTTTCCTTAAACACTGTGACTTTCTTCTTTAAGTCTAAAATTGTTTGCCCTGTTCCTTGCACTGACAACATTTAATATGTTCAATTTATAGAAAATGTCAACCAGATATGCCAAAAGCATAATCCAGTAAACTCTCACCTCATTCTGAAACTTACACAGCCGATGCACTGTTCCTTTGCAAAAACACCATGATTTATTTTGTAGGCCGAAGTTTAGTACATTTGGCAACATTAAAAATGTCACTGCACACATGATCCAATGCAAGAGTAGTAAAATATTTGTGAATGATGTGGTAGTTCCAGAGAAGATGGGGAACTAATTTCTTTCATTTCATCTATTATGGAAGGTGTCCCACCAGTACAGATAGCCAAGAATGACTTTGTTTGGCGATAAAAGGTCACAAAGAATTCATTACAAATGTGAATGAATGTTAGTTTTTTGGGCATCATATTGGATATGTTAGTACATACTACTACAGTCGTATGGTATAGTATAGGCAGTACCATAATAAGTATAACATGCAGTATTTTTGACAGTATACTGGTAAGTTTTCTAAAGTACTATACCTGTACAAGGATACATGGTAGAACCATGTACCATAGTGTACTATTTCAGCAAAAATACCATAGAACTATATACCATGGTAGACCACAATGGTACCTACTGTATACCATGGTAAAATTTCTTAAAGGATTTACATTAGAAGTTTAAAAGTAAATACTTTGACAAGCCATTTGAACTTGCCGCAAGAAATACTTGTAAGTGTAGAGAGACTGAGATGGGTGCTTTGGAATGTCCTGGAGAAGTAACTGAGGGCATTGATGGATATCCGCTGACCAGCAGTTGGACAACCAGGTGGATATCACCCAGGATCTGGTGCTAAAACCTCAGCCTATAAAAAAAAAATACTTCTACACAAAGTGTTGTAAGATGTGCACAGTTGTAAAAAGTGTGCGTTCTGGCAAATAAAACTGCATTTCTCTGTTACAAGTAAATAATTCAATATATTATCACATAATAAAAAATTGATTTATTAAAATTGAAGTTTCCATCTGAAATTTTATGTCAACTGTGAAGCAGTTTTGCTTCAATAATGTGCGTGGAGAGAAAGAGAGAGAGAGATCTTCATGATTTTCAAGTTCTCATATCTCTTGATAATGAGGTGCTTGCCTTAGCCAGAATGATGCAGTAGAACATTTTAGTTTATGATGTTGAGGCAGATGCAGCCAACAGACTGGGGTCATCTAGACAGTCAGGTGTGGGTGACTGGAAGCTGATTCTTTTTCCGTGGTGTGTGTGTGTGTGTGTGTGTGTGTGTGTGTGTGTGTGGAAGTCTAAGGACAGGAACCCTGTTCTCTTGAGGCAATTCAAGCCTTTTCATTTGGGGATGAAGTTGTAAATAATTTTTATATGACAAAAAAAATGTGGGGCGGCATTGTGGCTTAGTGGTAAGCCCTGTCGCTTTGCACCTCTAGGGTCTGGATTCGATACCCACCTCTAATGCCCTAAGTCTCCTGGGATAGGCTATAGGCCCCCATCACCTCGTGATAAGCAGTATAGACGATGAGTAAATGAGTGAGAGTGAGTAAAAAAATGTGTAATGTGTGAACTTTTTGTGTTACGCTGATACAACAATCTAATGTAATTATGTTTAGGGAACGTTTCGTGTTCTATTTGAAGCCTTTCTTCGAGGAGAAGTTATCATTTTATCTAATGTGACAGACATATTTTCCAGCGTTCTACAACTGTACTACCACTTAAAGATATTTAATAGAATTGTATTTGATTTAAATATTTAAACCTGTCTTTATCAGAAGAAATACGGCATGCTTCAAGTTAAATTTATTTGGTTCCTTGGTTCTGATTTGTGTTGACAAATGTACAGAATAATTTCTGTTGTATATATCTGTTATTATATAATAATCTGTTATCAGTTATGACATATACAATGTAGTGGGACTTGTTGTTAAACATTGTTGGCTTTTGTGTATGACAAGATTAAATTAAGAATGTTTTTTTTTATGTATAACGTGGAAGCATGAGGATGGACAGAAAACAACCAATGTTATACCTAAAGATTTAAGGTGTTTTTTAAATATATTTTATTTATGTAAGGAAATGCTTCAAAATATACTTGAGAATTTGTCTGTTTGTGTTCATTTATTTTGTTTTAAATAAAAAAAAATAAATAAATTATTTCCCACTTGGTCAAAGACCATATGGGAACTCTTGGAACTGCTTTTGTGTAAGTGCATCTCTGCATGCAACATCTTAAATCATGACATGTGAAAAATGTTAGAAAATAGGGAGCAATTTTTCATGTCACAAAGAAATTTTACATTTTTGGATGGTTTATTCTACTTTGCAGTATATTTTCATATGAGGACATTGCCCAACTACTGTCTGTACACCGATAAGCCATAACATTAAAACTCAAAACATTAAGCCCAATATTGTGTAGGTTCCCCTGTTGCTACAAGGACAGATCTGGCCACTCAGGACATGACTCCACAAGACCTCTAGGGGTATGTTGTGGTGTCTGGCACCAGGATATTAGCAAAGGATCCTTGATGCTGTGAGTTGTGCGGTTGATCCTCCATGGATCCGACTTGTTTGTCCAGTGCATTCCATGAATGCTCAGTCAGCTTGAGATCCAGGAAATTTGGAGGCCAGATCACGAACTCTTTACATGCTAAGCCCCATATGCAAGAGACTGTGAAGCGCTGAGCATTCTGATGCTTTTCTATCATGTCCAGCATTGACTTTCTTTCAGCAATTTGTGCTAGATTAGTTTTTCTGTAAAATTGGACCATATATGCTAGCCTTTGGACCACAGTGATGATCCCTGGGGGCCCATCATTCTGTCACCAATTTACTGGTATAGAATTGATAATCAGTGATATTTAATTCACTTGGTGGTGGTTTTAGTGTTCGTCCATGTGTGATCCTCACATGAGGCTCGTTAGGTATTATTCTTTTGCCAAAAGTCTGTTTGATAACATTGATTAATTTCTAATTTAGAGAAACAGTGCAGAAAAAATACAATGGTCTCAGAGTTTAAAGTTAATAATTTTTTTTTGTTAAATTAGGATGTGAAAATTAGTATTTGATGTGTAGAAAATTCACAATTTGATTTACATTCCCCAATACTTTTAGGTGCTTGTATGTAGAATTTTCTATGAAAGTGGTATAACATCTATTCAGTTCAATTCAATTCAATTTGAAATCAGCTATACACATTCAAAAGAATAATTTAAGTTTGTATGGAATGTGAATGTGTGTAAATCAAAATGGTCAAATAGTCCTTGATGAGCAAGCTGAGGGCGACAGTGGTAAGTAAAAACTCCCTGAGATGGCAATAGGGAGAAACCTTGAGAGGAACCCCTCCTCATCTGGGTGAAACAGAGAGCAGGAATTGATCTGCATTCATACTGTGTGTTAGGTGGCAGGCAGTTCAGTATAACAGTTGATTGATGTTAATATGGAGTCCAGGTAGTTATTGGAGGCTCAAGTAGACTCGTAGGAAATTCCAGTCCTGAACTATCGAGCAACTGCAGCCAAGTCAAGTCCTCATCTAAAGTCAAGTCCTTTTTTTTTTTCATTCCAAATTAGTCTCCTTTTAATTGCACAATGTATAATATTTTTTTAATGGTTCGTTCTCATTTTGGTCATTTACTATAGTATACAAATTCAAGTGCATTAAAATGTTACATTGTAGCTGAAAATGCATTAAAGAGAAAACAACTAAGTGCATTAAAAAGAAAAGAACCAATTTTGATACATTCATTAACAAATTGAGATTTTGCATCATGCAGTTCCCTAGAGGCATAATAAACTTGAAGTGCAATATTTTCTCTTGAATGACTACTTGTTGGTTGGGTGTGCTCAACTAATGTGACATTAGATGAGATCCTTCTTGAATCATGTGCATCTAGTTCTTTTTTCTTCTAGTCTTTTCATTGATGCAGATCACATGGGCATTTGTGAGAACATCTTTCACATAGATTCGCAGGCAGTCCATTCTCCACTTCTCTTGTTGTACAGCATCTTCAATCTGACAGTCCCATCAGCACTAATCACGAATTCTCTGCCCACGTTCATATTATGGTCGATGGCTACAGGGAGATTTCGAACTCATAGACTGGAGGTGAATAATAAAAGCTCTTTGCACAGAACATTAGGATGTTCTGGTGGAATCCCTCAAGCTGTGCTGTTCTTCAAAAGTTCAAGTAGTCTTCTAACTTTTTCCAAGGGGCTGTTTGTTCAGAACTAAAATTGACAAGCCCTTGAGCATGCTCTAGTGGATCCTGCCACAGCTTTCCTATGATTTCATCTAGCTGAATAAGGTCATGCAGATATCATGGCAGGCCATCACCATGCAGGAGTATCCACTGATTTAGATTTATTATGTGCTGTAGGACGCCACTCCAGATGCTGAAAACTCATTGCAAGTGTTGACTTCTTTATGCACAAACCATAAGTAACTGACAATCTCTTTTAACCACTGTTGCAATCCTTAATTCAATTTCATCTGAGCCAATTTAAAAATCTTGTTTCTTTTGGCCAAATCTTTAGCCCTATGACATATGTTGTAAGAATGGTTAATATGAGGATACTTGGACTTCATTAGAGCACAAATTCCAATATCTGCATTTCATCATAAAACATTTAGTAATTGCTTTATAAAATCCAAACTTTTTCCATATTCAGACCTTTTGCCAGTTGTTCACTTGTAAAAAGAACATATCACATATCATTTACAACATGTCCTCTTCAATGACACATTTTACTTAACTAACTTCATCAGTTTATATGAAAAATACTAGGAAGTCTGGCCTGAAGAGTTACTGTACCTGTGACAACTATATCTTTTTTAAGCTGGTAAAAAAGCTGTTTTTTATGTTCTTGACAGAGGTTAGCAAAATGTTTTTAATCTTTTCATAGCTGTTGGCTTATGTGAGAATGGTAGCACATACAAAGAAATCACCACTGTAAAGGCATATGATAAGAATATGTTGGGGATGCCACTCATGGTTAACATGACCGTAGCTGTAAATCTACTTCAGATTAAGCTCAGATCAAACAAGACTGTCTTCTACATAATTGTACCATTGCACTCTGTATTCAGTGGCTTTTGAAAGGTTAGTCAATGACTTCAATTGCAATAGTAAAGCCATACAAGTAACTGTCTTTTCTAGGTTCTTGCACTGTGTCAGTTGCTGCACAGTGCGTTAGTGGTTATGAATGTCACCTTCAAGTTCAATTCCTGTGTCTGTGTGCATGGAATTTGCGTGTTCTCCCTGTGCTTGGTGGGTTTTCTCCGGGTACGGCGGTTTCCTCCCACAGTCCAAAGATATGCAGATTAGGCTAATTGGCATTCCCAAATTGTCCATAGTGTGTGTGTATGTGTGTGCCCTTCGATGGATGGCACCCTGTCCAGGGTGTACCCCGCCTCATGCCCTAAGTCTCCTGTAATAGGCTCCAGTCCTACAACGACCCTGTGTACAGAATTAAGTGGTATAGACAATGTGAGAGTGAGTGCACTGTTATTAGTTATATTTTGAACATGTGGCAAATGCTCAATGCTGTGGTCCCCACTTTGCCCATCAATATTATTTTTCTTCACCTTTATGTTTACTTTAAAACCTTTAAAGACAATATCATCTGCTTGTCTTTGTATGGTACCCAGAAGTATATCAGTTTGATTCCTAGTCATTGGTTTTCCTTTGACATGCCATTGATTCAGATCCAGATTGAATGGTCTCAACACCAGACAAAGCAGGCTGATCCATCTCTCAGTGTTCAATGTCAGATGAAGATGATGGGTGGGACACAGGCATGCCTTGTGGTATAATTCTGATGCATTGAAGCGACTACGCCTGAACAGTGATGCTTCTGCTCAAGACGTCCAGCCGATTTCACAAATTGGCACAGGTTTTACACCGGATGCTAATCCTGGCGCAATCCTTATATTTTATCTAGGCACAGGACCAGCATTGCATTCAGTGGTTGGTGTGTGGGCATTAGCTGGGAATTGAACCCTGGCCTCTCACAAGGCAGACGAGAAACCTACCACCCAATATTAGTTTCTGTACATAAATCATAATACTATACTTGGGGGATTAGTAGTAGTCCATTTTTCCCAGGCATAACTTTTCAAACCAGAGGATTAAAGCTGTTATTTTAACCTTAAATAAGCACTGTGATAAATGGCCTTGTTCTTCCTCTTAGAATTATCCCTAATGTAATTCATACATAATGTAATTCATTTTGATACGGACATATCCTTTGAGAGCAGCATTCATGTCTGTATCAGTAGGCGTCAATCAGGGGACTCATTACATTCCATTAATTTCATATTGACATTTGGCCTGCATATAAAACACAGTCATCTCACGCCCTATCTGCAATGATCCCTGATTCCTACATCAATTCATTTAAAACCAATCCTAGTCATAATTTATTGCTTGGCTACGGTCATAAATATACAATCCTATTTCCTCCTGTACCTAGTTTTTTCTTAGTTTAAAAAGATTTTTTTTGATTGCTTCACTCTGATCACTTAGAACCAACATTGCCCCACTTTTAAAGAAAATAACTAGGAGGGAGGTTAGCACCATGCTACAATGATTATATTAGTAAACCACCCATAATTTAGAATGTGACAGTTTCAAAATAACTTAGCAGTAAAAAAGTTTCATGTTACTAGATGAGCATATGCTTCCACATTCAATAAGAGAAGAAAAAATATTAAATATTTTTGTTTAGTACATTAACAAGATTATTAAGTCATAAATAAAGTACTTGAGGGAACTTCTGGTCTGTTATGATCTGCAACATCTGCTTTAATCAACAGTGGCAGGTTTAGGGCAGACAGACAAAATAAAATTCATCTATTTGGACATGTTTGGCATCTCTAGTTTTAATGGGCATAGAGAGTTTTGTTAAATTGGGATGTTTTTAATGCTGCTACCCTCAGTCTCTCGGGTTTGCTTTTGGTCTAGTGTTGGGTGTCCTCATGCCCAAGTTAACTTTTGGCTATCCTAAAGTCTGGAATGCCAGACTTTTGAAAGGATTGGCGAGGTTCAGATGGACTTTTATTTCTCAGCCATTCTGAACTAGATTTACTGGCAAACTTCAAATCATTGTTCTGTTGCATGACGTTTTTGAGCCAAGCTTTAGCTGACAGGCAGATGGCCTCACATTTGCCTCTAGAATGCTCTGATACACAGAGGAATTCATGGTCAACTTATTGACTACAAGGTTCGCAGGTCCCGTTACCGCTCCATGACTGTGCTTGATAATGTGCTGTGCTGAAATGCTGTTTGGTTTTCCCCAGATATGGTTCTGGGCATTAAGACCAAACAACTCCACTTGTGTCTCATCTCTTCAAACGTCATCATAGGACATTTTTCCAGAAGGCTGTGTTCAGATGCAGTTTTGTGCTTCCATGTTCATTTTAGACAGAAGAGGCTTCCTCCTGGCAACCCTTACAAACAAACTGTAATTGTTTAGTCTTCTTTTAATTGTGCTGTCATGGACTTTGACATTTAACATGCTCAGTGATCCCTGTAAGGTCTGGGATATAGATCTTTTTTTTTTTTTTGTATTTCTCTGAGCACTGCACAGTCTCACCTTCGTGGCCAAGATTTGCTACTATCTTTAATTCTTTCCACTGAATAATCTCTCTCATTTGTAGAACGCAGAGCTCAAAATTTTGGAAATGGTTTTATAACCTTTTCCAGATTGATGTCAGCAACAATTGCTCCTCTAAGACCATTGCTTATGTCTTTCCCTCTTGGCATTTACACACACCAGATCAGCAAACTGCAAAAACTTTATAGAATTCTCCACACCTGCTGGTGATCAATTAATCAAGGAATGATGATTAGCAGTACCTGGGTGCAACTTACTGCTTTGACAGAAGTTGGGAAAGTAAGTGGGTACTTAGTATTGCCCACAAGTTTTTTTTTTTTTTGGTTTAATTTATGATTAATGGCAATAATGGCACAGTAAAAAGAAAGGTTGTGTTTTGTTCGTCTGTGGTTGTATTTGCCTAATTCTAATACCGGCTACAATATGATTAATTTTATTATATTTTTGCATAAAACACACAACATTAAAAGAGGAGGTACTACCTTTTTCACATGACTGTATAATAAACGTGCATGTGGTGCATGTTTCCTGGGGATCATAATTTTATTGCAAGCGTTCTCTAAGAGCGTTCCCTTTGAGCTTGTAAAGCATGTTGAAGTGAACTTATAAAAACTGCATGCTTGCTAGCAGTCAACTTATAAAAACTATAAGCCAGTAACCTCAATGTCTTGACAGAAAGAACAGCTTGCATGCCTGGTTTAAATTACAGGACTTATGGAAACCCGAGCTCCTTTGAAAAACACCATTGAGACATTTAGGAGCTCTAAAAAATTGACCACTTTCTTCTTATAGGTTTTATTTTATTTTCCATGAATTTTATGAAAAAAAGGATAAATATGTCAATGTGTTTATTCACTCATTACATTCCATTTTTCAAACATCTGTCTCCACTAATTAGCACAGTTCTCTGGCTTTTCCTGCTGTGGCCATCCATGCATGGCGGCACTGCACTTGAGTTACTAGATTTACGTAGCCACCTGAATTTCTCATCACTAATTGGGTGCTGTGCTTCTATTTGGCTTTTTGGGCAGTTTATGAAATTATCCTTATGTTGCTGTTATTGTGCCTATATGAAATGTTACTGTTCCTGTTGCTGACTGTGCTACTACACATTTATATGTATGCTCGTGCATGTGACTTGAAAAGTGTATTTTAGAATCTTGCTTGCATGCATTGGTTGGCAAACAATTTGGGCGTTAACTTGTAGCAAAACATATGATGAGTAGTGTCATGTCCCACAATTTTTAAGCCATATATTGAACATCATCATTGTCAATTAAGTTGAAGTATTTGGTGTGGTGCAATCAGTAAAATAGTAAAATTGCTTAATACAATAAGACAATAATGGATTAACACATTTTAGCTCAAATTACTTGCTGCAATAATGCTAAGTCACCAGTGATACACTTTGAAATCATGAGCTTATAATCGCTTCCCCTTTCTCTTTTTCTCTGACAAGCTAAACAGGCTACTCCTGAGTGATCCTGACTCCTTCTGCTCTCTGGACCTGCCTGATGCCTCACTTCCGCTTAGAGCTTTCATCACCTGAAATCTCTCTGTGCTGCTAAGGATGGTATGGATGGTCTAAAGATCACACAGAGATTAATGTTTATGGTAGCACAAAGAAACCATAAAGGTGACTGTGGAAGTTCTTCCATGAATAGCCTTAAGACAACAATTTTTAAGAAATAGTACTAGTAGCACTACTAGCAGTACCTGCAGTAAGAAACATAAAGGAAAGTTTATTTTCTTGTCTTTTAAACCTGTTCATTCATTTGCTGAATTGTCTTAGTATGAGAATTTATTTGTTCTGTGTGTATCATTTAAAAAGTGTGGAGGACATTTACAATAACTCTTTTTATTGTGAATGTCCTCCACATTTTGACAAATATTCAGTTTGGTACAGTAGGTTGAAACCTTAATCATGCTCATAATTGTGTTGACAAACATACTGTAATTATCCCTTTTTACTATACAGTACACTGTAGAATTCAAGAGAGGGGTACAAGAAGCCATCAACATGCAAGTGGAAAATTCTACAGAGGTGGAGGCCTTTGGCACAACCTGTCTCCTAACTTTTATGCTGCTCTTTCATTCATCCCCAGGAAGATCAAGACCTCTTCACAGGTCCACCAGGAAAGCCACGCTTAAGGACTTCCCTTACTCTCTCTGGTTGTTACAAATTAACGACTATCCCTAATCTCTCCCTGTTGCTGTTTCTTCTTAACAGCTCTCTGTCTGCTCACTCTCTAACGACCCTTCATCCTATTCTCGCCTTCTCCATTGTTAACGTAATGAGCCTTTTCAGATAGGGGAGGATCCTTTGACCTTGGAAGACTCAAAAATGAGGAACTTACTTCCTTATGTAGTTTATTCTGTCTGAGATGAGTAGTGAAATGTTTTTACCTAACAAGAAAGAAGTCCAGTTGACATGACTCAACTTTCAGATATACAGTACACATTTAAAGGAGACAAATTATAAAGGACATTCATGTCAAACTTGGACTTCTTTTTTATTAGGTAGAAACATTTCACTACTCATGTAGCTTCTTCTGTCTGAGGTAAGTCAGACAGACTGACTAAAGTATAAAACTGATTGACAATTACAGGAGACTTTAAACAAAGTACAGTGATGAGAAACGTACGTAGTCGTAGTTCAATTCACTTTAATTTAATTTGTATAGCGATTTTAACAATTGACATTATCGCAAAGCTGCTTTTCACAATCAAAAGAAATTAAGTTTGTATGAAATGTGAATGAATCAAAATGATAAGATTGTCCCTGATGAGCAAGCTGTGGACGACGGCAACAGTGGCAAGGAAAACCCCCCTGAGATGGCAGTTAGAAGTAACCTTTAAAGAAACCTGACTCAACAGGGAACCCATCCTCATTTGTGTGATAACGGATAGCAGGGATTGATCTGCAGTCATATTGTGTGAGGCTGGAAGTTTAGTATAACAGGAAATGTGTTTACGTTAATATGGATTCCAGTTCATTATTGGAGCTCAGGTAGACTGTAGGAATCCCCAGTCCTGAACTATCGAGTGACTGCAGTCACGACTCCTCAGAGAACAGCTGTCAATATCAACCGAGGCCAGGACCGTCTTCGTGGAAAAGTGGAACCGTCCCCAGTCACCACAAGATCTCTAACCAGATGTGGGACACCCAGACAAAAGAGAGAAAGAGAGAGGAGAAGAGAGAGGAGAGGAGAGAGCAGAAGAGTAGCAAAATGGCAGTTAGGTATGGTCACTGTCACACAATGTATAAAGTGAATCTATATTTATTGCAGAGTGCAAGCAGGGACTCCGGCAGGACTAAATATGACAGCATAAGTAAAAGGTAGAGCCAGAAGGAAACACAGACATGAAGGCTCTCTGAGATGTAATGCGGGCAATCATGTCAACAAACCTGAGTGATCAATGAGAGTGGGTTGAATACTTTACATCCATGAGTCCCCCAGATCTGCTCCTTTACCTAAGGCAAATCTATTTACAAAAATGCTTGGCTAAATAAATAGTTTTTTAGCCTAGACTTCAACAAGTCCCGACCATTAATTGGAAGACTATTTCATAACTTTGGGGCTTTGTAAGAAAAAGCTCTGCCCCCTGCTGTAGTTTTCATAATATATGGTATTGACAAGCAGCCTGCATCCTTTGATCAAAGTAGGCATGGCGGATCGTAAGACAGTAGCAGTTCTGCTCGTATCTTCTTGTTCTAAGGTTTTAAGGACTCTCAGTGCTGCATTCTGAACTAGTTTTTCTGCATCGTTTAGTGACAATATATTTCTTATCTGGACAATATTTCTGACATGAAAGAATGCTATCCTGGTAATATTATCTACATGTGCTTCAAATGAAAGGCTGGAATCTATAATCACACTGAGGTCTTTTACTGTTGCACTTGATGGAACAGAAAGGCCATTTGAAGTTACAACATGATCAAAAAGCTTGCCTCTAACTGCTTGTGGCCCTATGGTTAGAACTTCTGTCTTATCAGGATACAGCAGAAGGAAGTTAATTAACATCCAGTCTTTTATGGCCTGCACACATTGCTCAACTTTAGTAAGCTGGTTTATCTCATCTGGTTTTGCTGAGACGTATAACTGTGTGTCATCAGCATAACAATGAAAACTAATACCATGCCCAGAGGAAGCATGTAAAGAGAAAAAAAAGCAGTGAGCCTAAAATTTAACCCTGTGGAACACCAAACTCCACTTGAGAATATGCAGAATAGTCACCATTTAAATCTACAAACTGATAACAATCAGTCAAATAGGATCTGAGCCACGAGAGGGCTGTTCCCTTAATTCCCACTACATTTTCTAATCTGTAAAGGAGAATACTATGATTAATGGTGTCAAAAGCTGCATTGAGGTCGAGTAACACCAGTATAGTGACACAATTATACTGAGGCCAATAGGAGGTCATTTACTACTTTAACAAGTGCTGTCTCTGTGCTGTGGGGAGGCCTAAATGCTGACTGATACAGATAGTTTATGCTATTTCTATGTAGATATCAACATAGCTGCTGCGCTACTACCTTTTCCAGAATATTAGAGATAAAGGGGAGGTTTGATATCAGCCTGTAATTGGACAGCTGACAAGGGTCAAGGACAGGTTTCTTAAATAGCAGTTTAATAACTGCTAATTTAAAGGATTTTGGAACATACTCACTGCTGTGTGAAGAGTTAATTATTTTTAACAGGGGTTCAGTTATTGCTGGTTCTGCTTGAGAAAATGTGTTGGTATAGGATATAATTCACAGGTTGACGATTTTGAAGAAGAGATGAGTGAAATTAGTTCATTCTCTTCAAGGAGATTAAAGTATTCTAGGTTCAGATGTGATATGGTTAGTTTATCATCTGTATCACTTGAATTGTATGGTTTTTGTTGTCGAATATTTACGATTTTGTTATTAAAAAAAGTTCATGATGTGCTCACTACTGTATGTTGTTGTTTTGGTGATAAGTTAAATATTTGAATGGCACAAGTGTTTTAAAGAAGGCTCTACGTCTGTGAAAAAGATCCTTCCGGATGTGGCTCAGAGCCCACTGCATTCATTCAGCAAGTGCCTGATGCTTGATCCTTGAAAATCTATGCATAATGTGTCACCAACATGTGGAAGAGATGCATCTGTCTGTGTGAACTGTGCACACAATCATTTATCAACACCGCTTGCACATTACAGGAACTTCACTATGAATTATAGTGTACAGTGCACTAGGAATTATTACAGTTTTTAAAAGAAAAGGACCGACCTCTTCACGAGCTGAGTGACCCTCTATGGTTGGCAGACCTGGTGTTTTCAGTTGATCTCACTGAATACCTCAACACACTCAACAAAAACCTACAAGGCAAAGACCAACTCATACTGCAACTTCTCGTACACATGAAAGCATTCTGTGTGAAGTTCCGACTGTTTGAGGCACAGTTGCACACTTTCAATGTCGTGCACTTCCCCACACTGTCTGAAATCAGATCTGCGTTTCCAAAGGCCGATCTCTCTCATAAAAAGGGGAAATATGTGTCTGTGATCACATCTCTCATGACAGAATTTTCCCAGTGCTTCCAAGATTTTTCTACCATTGAGAATGATATCAAGCTGTTTGTGACTCCCTTCATGATAAATGCAGAAGAAGTGGAAGTGAGTCTGCAATTAGAACTTGCAATGTGATTATTCTCTGAAGAATCAACATCAGCTTCTCTCCTTACCTAACTTCTACCAGAGCTTGGAAGAAGTCACGTTCCCTTTCAAAAGCTACACTCGATGCTGTGTGAAAACGCTATGGGAACGCTCTTTGCGTGATCGGTTGTTGAAGCATGTGTGTCAAACACGCCAGGTGACGTGTTTTGATTAGGTGCACCTGGAGGTTATAAATAGGCATGAACCGGAAACATCCTCAGATCTCTTTGTCTTCAAGGACCGCATTGTGTGTGCATGTGTGCAAGTGTGTTTTTTTTTAATACTGTGTGGCAGTTAAAAGAAAGCAGAAAGCGAAAGTGAAATGGCGGAAGTAGTAAAGAGATGTTTACCTTCATGCGAGGGACTTCTCGATGAAGGTGATCGCCATGCTTTTTGCATTGAGTGTTTGGGCGAGCATTGTGATCTCCTCTCAATCAGAGTGCTTCGCGCCGGCTCGCGTTTTTTAAAGAGAAATCGCAAGCCGCGGCGCTCTCATGGGGATTGCGTGCTGATCTGGCGGAAGCGCGTGAGGAGGGTTTTCCCCTTTTCTCTTGCGCTCTCGCCGGACTCTTGTGTCCACTTCTCAAACACGCTTGGCACTTTTTCTGATCGGGCGGAAGAGACCTCTTCTCTTGCTTTTGCTGAGATGGAAATTGCCACCTCAGAACACTCCTCTCATGACGAGCGAGCATACGAGGAGTTATTTGAGGTGATAACTAAGGCGGTTGCATGCCTACACCTCGCCTACATCTCTTGGAGTAAACCTAATTCCTCCCGTGTCTTTGTGCCTTCAACATCGACTATCGTTGATGCAAAGGCACGGGGCTATATAATGATGACCCAAATTGAAGAGACGCTTGTGAGCTATCTCTCTCCTGGGAGCTCATCATCATTTAGGAAAAAAAAAAAAAAAAAAAGCATCGCTGGTGGGGAAGGTTTTTCAAGCAGTGGGTCAGGCTGGTGCCGTCCTACTCATCATGGCATTCTGCAGGCACACCAGGCTGTCCTTCTGAAGGACTTGAGCACTGGCGGGTCTATCGATGCAGAGCTGCGCCAAGCCACGGATTTCGGGAGGCAAAACACGAGGAAGCGTTTGTGAGGTTTGGAACCGCTATCTCAGAACATACAAGTTCAAAATGTTGACGGTCAAGATGATTGTTTCTCAAATCCAATCAGAGGATTGGTTTGTGACAATTGTCCTGAAGGACGCATATTTCATATAGAAATACTGCCACAACACAGGAGGTTCCTGAGGTTCGCTTTCAGAGGCGAAGCTTACCTGTATCGGGTCCTTCCATCTGGCCTAGCAACCCGCACATATACAGGTGATATGGATGCAGCTCTGGTTTCTATACGGTTCCAGGGCATCCATAATCTGAATTATATACACGACTTGGTCAGTCTCTGGAGCTAGCGCTTTGACATCGGCATGTCGTCCTAGCTCATCTCAAATCTCTAGGGTTGAGACTCAACGCTCACAGGACAACGTATTTGGGGGTCGTATGAGATTTGATCAGAATACAAATCTATCAAGTCTCCTGTACGTATCGAATCCATTTTAAGTACCCTAAGGAACATCAAGCTAGGCCAGAAAGTGACTGTTTGTTACTTTCAGAAAATCCTAGGTCTCATGGCAGGTGCATCCATGGCCCTCATAAGACCCTTGGGCATATGAGACCCTTTCTGTTGTGGCTGAGAGCCAGGGGATTTCATTCAAGGGCCAATCCCCTGAGGGAAACAGGGTACGCGCCAGGGGCTTCGTACCCTTTCTATGTGGTTCAGACCCCAGTTTCTGACCTTGAGTCCTACTCTAGGTCCGTGTTGTCATCGCAAGATGCTAACGACAGACACTTTCCTTATGGGTTGGGGTGCGGCCTTAGATGGCTGTCCAGCCCAAAGGATCTGGAGAGGTCATCTTCTCGCATGGTACATCAATTGCCTCGAAATTATGGCTCTATTTCTGGCCTTGAAATACTTCCTCCAGCAGTTGAGAGGCTACCATGTCCTAGTGCGGGTGGACAACACTACGGTAGTCTCTTACATAAATCGCCAGGGCGGATTGCGTTTGCGCTGCTTTGGGCACAGAACAAGTTCTTGCCCCTAGGGGTGATTTACATTCCGGGGCATATGAATATGGGAGCAGACTTGCTATCCAGACAAGCTGTGACACATGGGGAATGGAAACCCCACCCGAAGTGGTCATTAAAATCTGGGAGAGATTTTAGGTAGCAGAGGTGGATCTCTTTGCTTTGCAGGTCATGACACAGTGTCCCCTTTACTGCTCACTGAATCCTCTGATAGCTCTGCTCCCCGGAGTCCTAGCAAAGGTCCGTCAATAGGGATGTCGCCTCTTATTGATAGCGCCTCGTTGGCCGACCAGAATATGGTTCTTAGATCTAATATCCCTCCTCGACGTCTCATCATGAGCAATTCCGGTCAAGAGGGATCTTCTGCCTCAGTCGCAGGGAACAATATTTCTTCCCCGGCCTGAGCTCTGAAACCTTCACGTTTGACCCCTGAGGGGGCCCAAATAAGAGGTGCTGGTCTTCCAGCCAATGTAATAGAAACTATTCTTTGTGCTAGGCTCCCTTTACTAGGAGAACTTATGCCCTCAGATGGAAAGGTTTTGAAAATTGGTATATGGCAAACCATGTAGACCCAGTCCACTGCCAGATTGTTTCAGTGCTGGAGTTTCTGCAGGAGAAACTGTCCTCAGGCATATGTCCTAGCACTCTCAGAACATATGTGGCCGCCATTTTGGCTGACCATGTTCTGATTGATGAGGTTTCTGTGGGAAAGCACCCGTTAGTTGCCCGCTTTATTCGTGGAGCTAAACGGTTGAGGCTGCCCACTAGAACAACAGTCCCTTCATGGGACCTAGCTATTGTGCCTGAAGGTTTGGCTGGGCATTACTTCTCTGAAGAGAATTGGGATTTGCAGGCTATGTCAGTCTCGTCATCCTTCCTAGACTTTGCCCCTGGGCTGGTCAAAGCTGTTCTGCATCCTCACCAGAATTATCTTCCAAAAGTTCCATTCTCGACCATGCACCCAGTTGTTCTCGAAGCCTTCTGTCCTCCGCCATTTAATGCTCCGGAGCAGGAAAGACTTCACTTACTGTGTCCAGTACGTGCTCTACAGATTTACGTCCACTGCACTAGTCAGTGGCGCAAATCGGAGCAGCTCCTTATAGGTTATGGGGGGACCACAACCAAGGGGGCAGCTCCCGCTAGACAAACTATGTCACATTAAAAGGGTGAGGGATGCTATTGCCCTAGCCTATGAGGTGCGTGGTCACACTTCACCTCTACGAATTAGGGCTCATTCAACTAAGGGGTTTGCAAAGTATCCCCTTGCAGCAGGTGTGTGATGCGGTAGGTTGTTCCTCTCCACACACATCTGACAGATTTTATAGTTTGGATGTCCCACAATCAGGTCTAGACCTCTTTGATGATTGTGCACACACCCTAAACAACCCTGGGGTCCAGACACTTCCAGTGCGTCGGCGTTGGTATTCTCATTCCCATAGCGGTTTCTCGCAGCATCAAGTGTAGCTTTTGAAAAGGAACATCTCAGGTTACTTTGCTGTAACCCTGTTCCCTGAAAAAGCGGGAACGAGATGCTGCGCTCCAATGCTGCACTGTACGCATGCCTGGATATCCTTTCAGACAAAGTTGACCTGAGGATGTTTCCGGTTCATGCCTATTTATAACCTCCAGGTGCACCTAATCAAAGCACGTCACCTGACTGAGGTTATATAAGCCAAAGATTTTGGCGTGTTTGACACACATGCTTCAAAAACCGGTCGCGCAAAGAGCATTCCTATAGCGTTTTCACGCAGCATCTCGTTCCCGCTTTTTCAGGGAACAGGGTTACAGCAAAGTAACCCAAGACGTTTCCTCTGATGAGACGCCACACAAAAAATTATGATTCTGTTCGGCTCAACATACAGTACATACAGTATGAGAACAAACATTTTCTCTAATGACGCTGAACAACAGCAGATTGAGAACCAAAATGACCAACGACCATCTCTGTGACATCCTTCGCATCTCAATCCTGCAGGCCAAAGCGCAACTTCATTGTTCCCACATAAAATGATTACATTTATTAAGTAATAGAGCTTAATAACACATGGAACGTGTAATATATTTTACCGTAAAAATATATTACACGTTCCATGTGTTATTAAGCTCTATTACTTAATAAATGTAATCATTTTATGTTGATAGCATTTTTAAGGCAAATATTAGTTGATCTGTTAACAATACAAACTTATTTGCATAATTTGCTTGAAACTCACTCACTCACCTTCTATACCGCTTTATCCTGTATTCAGGGTCGCGGGGACCTGGAGCCTATCCCAGGAAGCTTAGGGTACGAGGCAGGGTACGCCCTGGACAGGGTGCCAATCCATCGCAGGGCACAAACACATACACACACTCACACACTCATTCATACTGTATACTACGAGCAATTTGGGAACACCAATTAGCCTAACCTGCATATCTTTGGACTGTGGGAAACCAGAGTACCCGGAGGAAACCCACCAAGCACGGGGAGAGCATGCAAACTCCATGCACACAGAGACGGGAATCAAGTCTGGCCGGCAATCCAACCCAGACCCTGGAGGTGCAGGTCGTCAGTGCTAACCACTACACCAGGTGTGGAAGGACCATCCAGAAGGAATCAGAGGCAGCTGTTTTGAGAATGAACTGCTAACCTTTTTTGTTCTAAAAAAATTCCCATTCATGAAAAGCAGTGTTGTAGGCTGATTGATTTAGTTTACTTAAATAAACCAGGTGAGGCAATACGTACTTCACCTGGAGCGAGTGGCCCGGCTGTTTATGTATTTTACTATAGTTGCTCTACCCAGAGTTGCGTTCCTTTCCAGGTTTCCTCCTCAAGGTTGATGCTGCATGTCCAGTGAAAAGAAAGAGCTCAAAAGAAAGAGCTTTTCCCAATTTGCAGTAATATAGTGGCAAAAAACATACAGACAGGTATGTATTATTCTAATATATCAACTCTCATAACTGTGCAGCCAACAGTTTCTGTCTGTCTGTCTATCGGTCTATCTATCTATCTATCTATCTATCTATCTGACAGGAGGTCCTACCCTAGTCGTAAAAATGGGAACAAATACAATGGTCACCGTTGGCCTCTCTGGTCCCTACTTGGGGAGGAGATTACTAGGTGGATGGATCCATAGACTTCAGTAAGTAAAGTACACTTTATATTGTTAAGTAAAGTCTAGTACTTAGAGTCTTGAGACAAACCTTTCATCAGCTGTGCAACAAAACTGTTTCTAATGCTGTGGAAATTATATTTTTCACATTTAAAGCTCATTTCTTCAAAAAGAAATTGTAAAGTATTTTTTTTGTTTCATCATTAAGCTTATCAAAATCTAGTTTCATCTTATACAGCTATCTGTAATTTTCCTTTCATCACTTAATTATCACTTCAAACATACAATTTGTTTTTAATTAATATACTTGCATTATAATCAATTTATTTATTTATTTATTTATTAGCATTTTTTTAATGTGCATGTCGTGTTCAGAGCTTCAAGGTGCATCATATTCGTTCCCCAAGGACTGCGCTGTTCGTCTATCTGTTCTGCTGCGTTCTCACATCTGATCAGATCCTTGTGACTCAGATAGGAGTCATTTATATTTGTGTGTGCATGCGTGTGTTTGTGTGTGCGCGCGTGTCTGCCTCAAGCATTTGATGTTTATTTCTAGAGGTTATGAGAAAATCAAACTGAGAGATGGGCAGCTGACATTCCCTCATAACTCTGTCTGACCTTTTCTTTTTCAGACACACACACACACACATAGACTCCATCAGATGCATCAACAGCAGCAGGTGTTGTGCATCCCCTGAAAATGAAGAGGAAAATCAGATTCACAAGAGCACACACACACATGCAAGCGTGTGCACGTGCACATTCACACCCACAGGTAGTAGAGACAGCAAGACTATACTTTCTGTAATTTACACACACACAGAGAGAGAGAGAGAGAGAGAGAGAGAGAGAGAGCGTATAACCATTTGCAGATGCTGTATGACCTGGCATATTCTTTCTGACACATAGCCCCATAGGAAATCCCAGTTACCCCCACACACACTCATTTTATAACCACACTAGCACATTTGTTCATCCTCTATGGTCTGCCATATTCTTTCAGATACAAAGCCTCCCACAGGAAAACGTGACACCACACACACACACACACACACACACACACACACTACATGTTGTTCTTCTTGTTTACACAAGCTGTCCTGCCTGCCCGTACAGTCTATTGTTTTCACAGTTCTTCAGAAGAAATAATGGATTGAACACTCCTCAAAACACCATAAAAGCACAAAATCCAATTGTTTAAAAGTTTTTAATTCACTTTTAGGAAAGGAAACAGTTTTTGCATGTTTTCATGTCAACTATGCTTATTATAATTATTCTGAAAAAAGGAAGAAAAAAAAACAGCAGCAACAAGAACAAGAGTATAGTAACATATGATATAATCTGGTACGTGTTAACATTTATTTCTGCCATATGATGTTTAATTTGCATTAAATCTCATGCTTTATTTGCTCACAATCTTAAACCAAAATATTAAACCATTCACTCCCCACCTTTTTTCCAGTTCATGCCTAACCTCATGTTTGACTAGGATATTGTACTTCTTTTCCCCATTCCCCATTACTCCGTGAATCAAACACTGGTCCCTACAGTATGTTTTTCCAGTTCTGACAAAATTTTTTTTTTCATATGCTGGACATTTTTACTGTATTCCTATTGTCATATTGAAATGGTAACCCTGTGGGTGAAAGGGCAAATAAATGTGGGAAGAAAATGAGGAAAAATACCAATTGATTTTATTCAGGGTGTGAAAAAATCCTCACCACCAAGGAGAGATCACTCAGACTACTAAAGCCTGTAAGGCTTTTTCAGCAGTCCAAGTTCGTGACATGAAAAATCCTCAAATCAATTCCAATTTGTCATCGGGACATCAGCGGTTCATGTTCTGTGGTCTTATAGACGTAAGATGGAAAGAAAAAAGGATACAATATGGTATTATATACAATACAACAAATTATATTTTTTGTCTAGTTGCTGTATAAAGTGTGTAGCATATGTGTGTGTATGAGGGACATATTGTCAGAAGGTCAGAAGTCCTATGTTCCTGACCTTATGATCACTAATCTATGGTGGTCTGGATCATATAAGTAAAAACAATTACTAAGACATTGAGGTTTGTTAAAAGATAATTTTTCTGCAAAGTGAATAATAGTAAACTACAGCATTTTACTTTACGTTTGGCACTTCGTGACAAAAATACAAACCTGTCGATAACTCAAAGCTTTGCTTTTATATAATTCATCCATCCATTATCTATACAGGATATCCTGTTCAGGGTCACAGAGAACAAGATAAGATAAGATAAGATAAGATAAGATAAGATAAGATAAGTCTTTATTAATCCCGAAGGAAATTGTTTCTCCAGTGGCTGCATATTTAAAAAGATACAAATACAATAGGATACTGTAACAAAGGCGGACTCACACAGGTAGGTAAATATAAGGATGAGTAATGCTTATTCACAAAATGGGAAATCAACGGCAGTTTTCAAGAGATGTAATGCTTATCAGGTAAGACTTTAAAGGGGTCCTATTATGCCATTTTAAAGGTTGCTAATATAGCTTAATGAGTCTCTAAAAACAGGTTTACATGTATGCAAGGTCAAAAAACACTTTAGTTTTCTCCAAAAATAGATTT
>JAQMYJ010000011.1:19778201-19794826 GCA_030014305.1 Clarias laeviceps | reverse complement strand
TCCAGCTGCCTGCGGCGCTCCGGATCCATCCAGTATTTCACATCTCTCAACTGAAACACTTCACCACCTCTCCCATGCTTGGGTTTACCATCCACGCTACAAAGGGCTAACCGCTAAAGCTTCGTCTTCTGGCCACTTCAGGTTAGTTCCCTGACAAGAACATGCTAGTGATGGGTCATTCATGAGTTATTCGTTCTTTTTTAACGAGTCTTAAACGTGACTCAGAAGTACTACTGGGCGCGCATGCGCAAAGCATCGCAAAACCTCCATAGGTTATGTACAGGAAACAGAAATGAGTAGTTACTTTTGAGTCTTTTGTTCCAAATCATTCGTTCTTTTGTCACGTGACTGTTTGACACTATGCAGTGCAGTACACAGGAAACAGAATTAAATGGCTCTTCTCAGTAAGTCTTCTACTCCTAGTTGTTAGTTCTTTTGTCACGTGACTCCTATAGACGCTATGCAATGCAAAAAATTCAAAAGAACGAATGACTCGGAACAGAAGATATAAGAGGTAAGCTGCTCATTCTGTTTATCACAATATGTTCTTAGCTGCATCGTAATATTTTCATTCCTGGAACTATAGCCAAAATGTGTGTATGTAAACATGTTGAGGATCTGTTTATTGAAAATGTAACATTTTATTTTATTTTTGATCAAAAGAATGAAATAAACTAAATGCCTTATAAAAATGCAAACTGTAGGAAGGAAGGAAACTGGAGGACAACGAGGAAAGCCAGAGAACATGCAAACACGACTTATACACTACACCACCATCATGCTATTAAAAAGTTCTCCCAGGTTTTTCTAAACGAAATATGTTTCTCTTTTCGTATGTTTCTCAAAGACTATTGTTGCTCAAATCCTGCCTGATATATCCCATTGCAATGCTATTTTAATTATAAAATTATTGAACACTGATTTTATTATTGCAGAGCACCATTTGCACTATTTTTTAAAATATTTTTTCTCATACTTAAAATGCAGCTTTGTTAGCCCATATTAAAGCCAGCACAAGCTTTGACAAGATGAGAAAAGCACCTGATCTACATCGCCGCTGTTTACAGTATATTGTCGTCATTAAATCCGAATGAGATTAGAGTCCTATATACAGTACTCTGCCACTGGCAGAGGCTTTTGTCTAGAGGATCATTAATCTGTCAACGCACTAGCAAATCATCCTAATAAACACCAAGCCAGTGAACAATACACTAAGCTAATCATGGCAAATGACTCTGTGAACAAGAAAGCTGCTCCGCTGCATAGAGATGGGATTTGTTTCTGTAATATCATGCTAATGACACGTCGAAAAAGCAGGTTACTCGCCTTCATGATTTGATCATTTCATGAAAAAAATAAAGTATTAGAAATATATAAAGAAAAGATTTGAAGTGTTTATTAAGCAGGATGCTAATTATGAGCTTTTTAGCATCGGTAGGAGTGAAGGGTTTAAGTAGATGATCTATGAATATGCATGTGAATGAACATACACTTACTGCTAAATCAGCTGCAAAATATGTCCCATATTATCATGATGAAAATACAGTAATAACAAAATACTGTTTCATAGAGGACTGATTAAAGCAAAGTTTATAAAGCATGTTTTTTTTTGCTAACATGCAGCTACTGTAAGTAAGATCCTATTTTCAGTTGAAAAAGTATTACTTTTGGAAATGTAGCTATCATATTCTCCAGCTAACAAAATTACCGTTCCACAATAATGATACTGATACTTATAAAACTGTCATCCTACAGATGAGAAACTCGGCCCGAGGCTGCTACGTATAATGATTCCAACCTGCATTTTTAAAAAGGAAAGTAGTACTTTAGACCCTAATCCTTCACCTTATCTTCACCCACACTGTACACACTGAGATAGCAGGTGGGGTCGGGATAAACATGCACAAGGAAAGAAAGAAGCGGAAATAGGTATTTTCATCTGCCTTATTTGCCTCATATCATTTCTCACGTATTGGTATTTCAATTCGAAAATGCCTAAAAGGATATTATTTACTTTGAAAAGGGCACTGCACATGCCAGGACCATATCGTAGTACAGAGTATGATGATAGGTTATACAGTACAGGTTGAATTGTGTTTCATGACTGGCACATGCACACAAAGAAAATAAGCTATTGCATATGTATCTGCGGAGTAAATGTCAGGATAATAGCATGGTGCTATCTCCTGTCTCGGAATCTGCGTGTGTGTTGGTGTGTGTGAGGGAGAGAGTGAGAGAGCAGTGACAGACTGTAAATCCACTGTGCTGCTGTAGAGATCTACACTAGTCTGTCATGTTATTCCTCAGAGCCAGTGAAAAACTGGCAGGCTTTGCCATGCTGATAAATTTGTGTGTGTGTGTGTGTGTGTGTGTGTGAGAGTGAGCAAGTGAGACAGTTCTTTTTTTTATGTATCTGCAAAATAGTTCCAAATATTGCTTTCAAAGCCCAACCTTGAATGTTCTGTCTAACAAATACATTCAAAAATAGATCCCTTTTCATCCTTAGAGATTTTTCTGTTTAAATAAGCGACAGAGCGCATGGGTCAGTAACTAAACTTACCTATTTATTTACCAAAAATAGTATTTTATCCTCCTTTATTGGTTACATAAAAAGAAAAAAAAAATCTAAATCCATCCATCAATCATCTGAACCATTTATTCTGTGCAGGGTCTCAGAGGTCCTGGATGGCTGAGTACACCTTAAATGGAGTGCCAAACAATCACATGGCACAAACCACATGCACACACACACTCTCCCACTCAATCATCCACCATGGTCAATTTAGAAATGACAAAAAAAATGTACAGTGCATGATGCCTTTAGACTGTAGGAGGAAACCAAAGTACCCAGACGCACACGACACAGGACCAGAAGTGAGATTCTAATGCCAACCCTTGAGGTACAGTATGAGGGGACATTGCTAACCACTAAGCAACCGAACCACCTTTAATCTCTTATTTCTAAAATGATAAAATATCAAATGAACCAATATTATCGCATTAAAGCTCTCTCTCCCCTTTTGTCACAACACATTTTAATGTCATATTGATGTGTATGATTACTGATGTTCTCTTTTGTTCTATTTAATCATTTTTTTCCTACTGTGTCTTTATCGCTTTGTCTCAATCGCTTTTTAGTTTGTCTTCCCATCCTTGCTCTTTCTCTTTTATCAGAAAATGAAACTTGAAATCATGAAGGCATTTGCAGATGTTCTCTTTTGTCCTGTTTAATACATCACAAATCTTTAATTATACTATGAAAAGACAGAGGATGCCTAAAACAGGAGAAGACAGATGAGTCATGACTAGAATAAGAAACTAGGACATCAGGCAACGAGAAGAGAAATAGGTTACTTGCGATACACGGAATCAGAAGCCTAGTCAGTTTATGACTATAGCCAATACATGAGTAAGCAACCTACATCCTGTAGAAAATTATCGGGAAAAAAAAGAAATATGTGAGAAATATCACATGCTTCCTCCAGAGGTTCGTGAAGCCAGCCAATGGCGCCTTATTAAATTGCTGATCATGTAATAGCTGTGTATATAACACACTTGGAGGAAGCGCTACCCAACCTTTTAATGCATTAGGTCACATGGGACAAAAATTATAAACCACTGTCTCCCTGAAATCATGGCCAAATTTTGTTCTGTTAGGCTCCTGATTATGGATGGCTGTGGGCGATGTTGAGATTTGATCTCTGGATGATAGGGTGAGTGGTTTTCTGTGTAACCCTCAGGAGCCAATGGGCGTTGACTAAACAAGAGTAGTAATGACATAAACGAGTCAATATTGAGTAATTCTTCCTCTTTAATTCCAATAATATGGAAGTATTGTTATTCCTTTCATAAGCTGCTAGAAGCTAGTTGTTTGCTTTCATTGGAAAATATAATGGCCTTTTGATGGCATCAAGTGTATCCTTGATGTGACTATTGATTTACTGGTTTAAAGCTCATGGAGAAAACTATCTGAGAAGGTTTTTCTTCTGAAACAAATATTGCATCTTTGTTCGAAACTTAAAAAAACACAGCATTGTGGAAAAGTCTTGAGCCACCCCTCATTTTTTCATATTTTGCATCCAAAGATATAGAGTTTTTTGTATTTTTATGTAGTCTTGAGAAATAGTTCTCTAATCCTGTAGCACTTTTTTTTGGGTTCCCAGTCCCTGTAACTGACCAGTTTCAGAAAAATCTTTTGAAAAAAGGCACTTATGGCGTTGAACCAATGAGAAACAGGTGCAGATGATGACAGATGATCGGGTTGGTAAATAATATACTTGTGATGCTGAATGCCGAGTGGTTGGAACAGATGAGAGGGGGAATGAGGTTGCTGCTAAGGTTGTTACATAAACAACCATTTTTTAAAATTTGATCTTCAGGCACTTTTCAGCCTGTCATAGTAAAACACTTGTTCCCATTTCTTTAATTTAATCTACATAAGTTTAAGTTGACAAGAAGAAATAAGGATGTGGCTTTTGTACATTACTGTACTTTTATAACAGCATGCAGACGAAATTTAAAAAGTACATATTAAGCTCTAAATGTTCTTTCAACAAAGTACATGCTTAATTCCTTTCAACAGATAAAGATTCATATATGGCTCACAGGCCATCTTTATGACATTTATGCAGTCAAATACCCTAATACATGGTACATTGTAAAAATTGTGCTTAATCTTTGTTGACATAAGGTGCAATCCTGAAATAGCTTCACATTCTTCACTTGCTTTGCATGACACAACTGTGTAGGATAAACAATTTTGCACATATTTGATTTATTTGTTAGGCATAACTTAGAGTTTATGTACAATAAGGATCATAAATCTGAATCATCTACCAAGAACTCATTATTTCAGTTACCTTGATAGATTACCTTAATAGTGTTAGCTAGTAAGAAAATTAACACTGTGCCTGAATTCTATGTGTGTTATGCTGTATATGTATTTGTGTACATATTGTATATACTCCACATAAACATGAAACTTCTCATAATTTATTTCCATGCTTGTGGATGGTTTAAACTGCAAAACAAGGTCTTTTGATAAATTTTAAATGATAAAATCCATATAATGCATTTATTGTATGTATCTATATTTGTGCATTATGGTGACTGCATCAAAATATAACAGCTCTATAACGTTTTAAATTAGCCTGCACTCTTTTTAACCTTATCATTAGTTCTCGAATGTGTTTGAAATAACATGGGAAAGAAGGACAGGGAAAAAAATCAAAGCTAAACCACATGGGAGTTTTATGTGAAATATAACTCCATACAAAGTGTAAGTAAATGTGCGGGCAGGGTGTGTGGGTGTCTTTATTTACTTCTTGAATTAGAACTACATCACTAAATATGTCACACAGCCAATTTTCGGTGTAAGATTAATATTTATTTTCTGTTTTAGTGGAAACTGCAGCTCATAGATTTAGCTGCCAACTTTTGTTTATTTCTAGTCTTGGCAAAGAAGAGAGATTAAGAGGGTTGGTTTGCAAGCTTTGTGAAGACAAACATTTAAGATTTATTTCCTCATAACTGAAAAAAAGCTTAATGTTTAGGCATGTACAGTATAGACTGATTAGCTATAACATTACAATACAAAACATTAAGCCCAGTAATGTGTGGGTTCCCCCTTGTGCTGTGGTGGCAGCTCTGGTCCCTCAGGCCATGACTCCACAAGACATCTGGGGGTGTGCTGTGGTGTCTGGCACCAGGACGTTGGCAGTGGATACTTTGAATGCTGTGACTTGTTTGTCCGGCGCATCCAATGCTTGCTCGATCAGACTGGGATCTGGGGCATTTGGTCTGCAGTCTTGGACTCTTTGCCTTCTGTGCCCCGTGTGTGACGGGCTATGGTGCAGTGGGTGTTCTGGTGTCTTTTTTCTGGTGGCCAGCATAAATTATTATTATTATTATTTGTATTTTTTTAGCAATTTCCCAGCGAGCACACCACTGAAAGGCCAATATGTTGGGCCAATGTTGTCATCAGTGAGTGGCCCAATGTCATTTTGTCCAGTGACCCAACTTTGGCCCATTGGCGGGCCTAACGTTGGTACAACATTCAGTAGATAATGGCGAGTTTGGAAATTAGAAATTAAATTAGACTCTTTTCATCATCTGCAATAATAAGAAAACACATCTATATCACCAGAAATTTATTTGCGAATGTGATAAAATGATTACAAACTAAGAAAATATATGTAACCATTATAATGATATACTACAAAATAAACATATAGTAAATGCATACAAACACTCACTCATCTTCTATACCGCTTTATCCTGTATTTAGGGTCGCGGGGACCTGGAGCCTATCCCAGGAGACTTAGGACACGAGGCAGGGTACACCCTGGACAGGGTGCCAATCCATCGAAGGGAACACACACATACACATTCACACACTACAGGCAATCTGGGAACGCAAATTAGCCTAACCTGCATATCTTTGGACTGTGGGAGGAAACCAGAGTACTCGGAGGAAACCCACTAAGCACGGGGAGAACATGCAAATTCCATGCACAGAGACGGGAATCGAGCCTGGCCGGGGATCGAACCCGGACCCTGGATGTACAAGGCGACAATAACAAAAATAGAAAAAATTACCTCAGACTGTCTTTTATATCAGGTGGCTCTGCATCTTCCTCATCATCATTCACCTCGGTACTTTCACCATCAGCTTGGTCAGCTGTTCTTTATTCTCATCATTTTCATCATCATCAACATCACTCTAGTCTGTGTAAATACATCAATAATTTGAACACTGTACATTAAAATGTACTTAGAAATATGTTCTTCGAAATATATAACAAGATATAAGAATATAATAATAAGAATATAATAAGAAAAACATTTTCAACATTTGGCTCAACTCAGTTCAACAACAGTTTTACAGCACACATATTTTCCTCCAGATGAAACAAAGTAAACACAGCTATTCAAACAGTAAATAACCTAGCAAAATTGTTAAATAATTTGTTTCTCATGCGTTAAAGGGCTAATATACAGTACATATTGTTTTGCTTTAGTGCGTACATTGCATTTTTGTATGTTTATGCAGTATGCTTATCCATAATAATTTCCAATTTCCATCCTTGCCATTATCTACTGAACCAACACTGGGCTCACCTTGTGATTATCTACTGAACCAACATTGGGTCAACCTATCTTTGGCCCCACCAATGGGCCAATGTTGGGACAACAGACAAAATGACGTTGGACGAACCACTGATGCCAACATTGGCCCAACGTATGCACTGTTGTTGGCCCAATGTTGGCTCTATATCGGAGCACTGACAAAAGGTTACCAAAATTTTGTTGACTTTGGGACAATAAAGTAGTGCTATCTGGGTTGTTCTGCATTGGCTTTTTTGTGGGATCAGACTGGGTTGGCTGACCTTTGGTACCCACAGGCGTAAATGAGCCTTTTCTGTCTTTTCTGTCTGTACTTAGTTTACTGTACTTAACATTACTAAACAATGTTAAGGGGTTAATGTTATTGTTTATCGGTGTACAGTGTATACAGTTAGGTATGTAAGTATTTGCTTATTGTCAGGGTGAACCCCTAGAGGGTGCCTTGCACCCCAAGACCTTTCAGTTTGTAGACTCCGTTTCCTAGGGTGCATCTCAGTCAGGTGATGGGACCTCTCACCAATATCGTGAGACTTATGATACAATTTTCATGATTTTGCCTCCGTACACTATCAAAATAGATTTCAAGCAATGAAGACTTTCATCTTAAATTCAATATTGTAATTTTATTTATTAATATTTTCCGGAAGTGTGTTCGTATATATCAAAACACTCGTAACATCAAAGGAAATGTAATTTCTCCATAAAGAATGAAAATTCAGATTATTTGTTTCACAACCCAAAAAAATAAATACATAAAAATAATTAATACAAAATAAAAAAAGTTAAAAAATAAAACAAATTAACCTGCACTTTACCTTTGAAAAAAGTAAAAATAAATCCCGACAGAAGTGTTTCCCTTAGTGTTTGTGTGCACACGCGCTGTGTATGTGTGTTTGTGCGCGCATGTGTGTGTGTTTGTGCGACAGCCTCTCCCTCTTCTTGTCTTACACAGTAACTCTTGAGGTAAACATATCTGCTTGAGGTAAACATATCAAATTTTCATCATAAATTTTAATGTTACTGTGTTTCAGAAGAGTCGAATTATTGTCCTGCATCAAGCAAAGAAAACAAACCTGCTATTATTAAAACTTGGATGGATATGGCTGAACCATCAACTTCATGGAAGAAATGGGTGGAAACATTTCTTCCATGAAGCTGTGAAACACTTACAGCTAAGCTTAATATTGAAAGTAAGAGTATTTCCAAACACACAATGTGATGAGAACTCACAGGATGGGGACTAAACAGCTGGTTAGCCATAAGAAAACCATTTGTTAGTGAGACTGATCACAAAAAGGCTTTAAAGCAGTGAAAAAAAAGGTTACAAAGCGATGGGTGCATCAGGGTGAGATGGGAAGTGCATGAAGCGATGCACCCATCATGCATAGTGGCCATTGTATGCCTATGGAAACAAGTTTATGATCTGGGGTTGCTTCAGTTGATCAGGTCTAGTCAGCTGATGACCTGAATGTACTGAATGACCAGGAATTTTTATTCACTGATTGCATGGGCATATTGTTGGCGTTGCTAAGGTTTTAAATCATCATTTTGTGTTTGTGTGTGTGTGTGTGTGTGTGTGTGTGTGTGTGTGTGTGAGTAAAAGATATTTTACGTATTTTTGAAACAGTTATCATTTTGCTTATTCACTTAGTTTTTTTTCTGTTTTTTTCTCTGCTTTTGTTTATCTTACCTATTTCACTCTATTTCTCCATTATTTTATTCACTCACTTAGACTCAGTGGACAAAGATGGCAATCCTGCCCAGGGTTTATGCTGCCTCGCAGTTGATTAATTGACTTAATTACAGCAAACTTTCTACACACACCCTGGTTAATTAAAAAAAAATGATGAAAAAGAGATTGTGTATGCTGTAAATGACTTTGTCACTCCTGTGTGGGTAAACACACGTTCACAGACAATTTCTCTCTCTCTCTCTCTCCCTTAGACTTACACCAAACAAAATCATCCAAGGACTTAGGGACAAAGTGCATGTGTGTGTGTGTGTGTGTTTGTGTGTGTTTACGGTCACCCACTTCTCAATTCTGAAAATTCACCATGGGAAAAAAGAAAACAAGGTCAAGGAGAAGAAACTCAAGTTCACATCTTTCACACAAACCACACGTACTGGAACACTGGGTTTTTTTTCTACAATAAACTTTTGAATTTGTATTACTTGTTAGTTGTAGAGCATAGAGGATTATCAATCTTTTTTGCAAATAGGAATTGTTTACTAATAAAATATTAATGTATTTACATTTTTAGATATGTACAAAAATATACTGATATATATTCCCAATTTTTCCGTCCCGTAATTTAGTCATTGCCGATTGCCACCCATCTTTTGAGCACACATATTTATGTTACACTATATTCTGTGAAAAAGATTAAGCTGGCAGACATTGTTTTTTGTGCCTCTGTTGAGTGTCTTTAACATTATCAGCCTGAAGTGACTCAAATCCTATTTTTATCTCAACGTGACACAGATCTCTCGTTTAGGACTGCCTGAATGCACAAATCTGATGTTTATCAAATTGGATCTGTGTCACTTTTGTATGTGCTCCTAGATCGGATACACATCTGGCACACGGCCATGCACTGTTTTGCCTCTGCATGTGCATAGAGCACTTGCTGATGTCAGCCATCGTCGGCAATGGAGGGATTTCATAGTAGTGTTAAAAATAGCAGCTAGAACAGCAAAAGTCTGGCTTTCTTCCTTCTTCTGGACATCAACAAATACAGCCAACTAACTGCTTGCCATCCTCCAGAGCAAAATCCCAAGCATATGTTTTTGCTAAAATTGCATTCATTGTTTGAAATTTTGTTGTCTTTGTTCAATATTTTATCTTGAAATGGATCCCTGGATCCCAATGGATTTGTCTCAAACAGAAGAAGAGAGTTAATGTGTGTTAATAGGAAAAAATAACTAGTGAACATAGGGCCATAGGAACATATGTACAGTATGTTCCCATATGATGCTTTATATGTCACAAAAACAAAAGTATATGAGAGCCACTTCCTTGTGTGAATATAAAGTTACTCTTTGGAAGCTAGAAAAGAATACCAAATGTGACTTAGCCTCATTTGTTTCCATGAGCCTTTAATAAACATACAAAACCATCCCGGGGAAAACTAAACTCATAAGATGGAAACCAGACGAAATGAGGTCATGAGACTCAACAGAGTAGAGAACTTGGGAATGCAGGATATTCAATATTGCTTATTAATGCTGCACGAAAATATGCCTTTCCTTAATTTTTCCAGAGTTGCCCCTCTTAATTCGTCATTAAATCTTTGAAGCATTGACTAAAGCCCTCGATCCCTTTCATGCTCCAGACGTGTGCTTCATTAATCTCGACTTGGAGAGGGGTAAATAAATGCTCAGAATCTCTCTGCACACCATGCTTATGTGAGTGCAAACTCTGAATAAAGACACAAAGGACAAGGATTGACACTTATGGTGATTACCATTTACCACCTTCATCAAATTTCTCTATATATCTTTCCTTCCTTGCTTATATTATCCCCTGCTTTCAATTTCTCTCTATTCTTTTACTCGGTCTCCTTCCCTTTTTGCAGTATTTAGAAAGTGAGCTCCGTAGAGGATTACTGTCAGATCAATTCACTGTCTGTGGCTACTTCAGTGGAGCTAATGTGTGTTTGTATGTGGCCTCCTTTACTTTCATCGGCTATTTTCTCAGCCAAGCCACCAAACCACACTCTTTTTTTTTAATAATTTGCAGCGATTTAAATGAACACAAATTATGTGTTCTACATATACATAGTATAGTATAGTATAGTATAGTATAGTATAGTATAGTATAGTATAGTATACAGTATATAAGTATAATAACAGGCAAATATTTTTTTTTATCAAATTAGTCAAACTGTTGCTCTGTTGATTTCATCAATGGTGGAGTGAAATTTAAAAATGTTTCATCTTTAAATATCTGCTACTTTAATGTTTAATTTGATTCAATTTTTATTTCGGGGTAAACAAGTGTACAGTACTATCTGGAGCAAATCCACAAAGCACGAGGAGAGCATAAAACTCAACGCAAAGACAAACTCAAACACAAAGACCAAGGGAAACTTTTAAACTTTAAACATGAATAGGCACGAATTCCCACAAAAACACTCCAAAATCTATTGGACAACCTTCCAAGAAGAGTGGAAGCTGTTATAGATGCAAAAGGGGGACCAACATTATATTGAAGTACTAACTGTAGGCCTATATGTATTTGGATGCAATGCGATGCTTGCTGACATCATCAGTCAGCACTGGCAGTGCAGGGATTTCATTGCAACTGCTAAAACAGCTAAAGTGAGGTGTCTGGCTTTTTTAAAATTTGCATCTACTGTACTGTTTGAAATGAATGAGCAGTCACACAAACTTGACTTGTTTTAACCCGGATGTCATGAGGAAAGACGTATCGGTGTGCACATACGTTCTGATTAGAGTCAGATAAAAGACACCTATACTGTAGGATGTGTACCATCATGACATGCAAATCCAATCTAGAAAAAAAAAAAAAAATTTTTTTTTATATATATATATATATGGCTTGTAATGTGAATGTAGCCTACAAATTCTTCTTCTCTCCCCCCCTTCTCATGTCACTTCCTATCAGAGCCATCTCTCACTAAATTTACATTCTCACTCTCACTTTCTCCCTTAACAGCAACCCTGTGTGTTTTCTTTCCTGCGCAGACTTTTTCTTTGAGAGTGAGAGATGCAAAGAAGATGTGTGTGTGCTTGCTTGTGTTTCTCAGATTATTTATAAAGTTCTGCTGTCCTCAGGGACCCAATCATCCTCCCAACCATATGCTCAGTACAGATCCCATTTACAGCCACAAACTAATGCAACTGGACATCATTAAATACAGTATTAAAGTCAATTATTAGCACACTAGTGCTCTGATTTCCTATTTACTTACTACTTAATCAATTAGTTTGTAAGTTCAAGTGTCCTGACAGCCAACAAGCAGCTAGAAAATGACATCACAGTTGAACATAAGATGGTTCCCTTCACGCGAAAGGGTTCAGAATGACAAGAACTTGATAGAAAACAAACCAAAAGAAAGCCAAACAAATCATTAAAAAAAGCTAGCTTATAACACTTTTCATCCCATTGTTAGTAGGCGTTTGTTTTTGGAGGTTATGGGGTTTTTGACTATAACAATGCTTACAACAGTTAGAAAACACATACACTGCACATAAGGATTAGAATTTGTTTTCCCCCTCATGCCTCAGTAAAGTGGGAAAGTGCTTTTCACCTTATTTTCACACTACAGAGTGGTAAAAAACAACTCCTTTTCAATGTAGTGCAATGGGACAAAGCACACCTACAAGCAACAACAGTAGCTGTTGCGACACACTCACAAGAGACAAACTATAAGTGATGTGAGCAACTTTTCTCCCGCTAGTGTCACCATAGGGATAGTCAGCATTGTTTTCCAATTAAGTCTGTGATTCAGTCTGTTCTCTCCACCAGCCGAACAACAAAAACGTCCATCAGCCTCCAATTCTTTCGACCCACAGCACTACCCTGCTGTTGTGATGGATGACACAGGTAAGTAAAATCCACACATCAACAGAACTTTCATCTGAACACATGTTCTAATATGAGGGGTGTTCAGGTCAACCCGGGATTTTTAATTGTGCAGAATAACAACACAGTTATGAGAATAAAAAGTCCCTTTATTTCTCAATATAATCCCTTGCTACATTAATGCACTTATCTGAACATTTCACTAGTGCTTGGAAACCATCAAGTTAGAAAGATTTCTAAGTACACTGTAGCCATGATCGGACTGCCTGCTTCTAGGAACTCCTTTAATGGCCAAACTGTGGAAATGGCTTGGTGTGAGGTCAGGACTATATGGGATATACCAATAACTCCTGTAACGAAGCAAGTGGTGTTTATGCATTATTGTGTGTACAGACAGTTCACACAGTCAGATGCATTTCATCTGTAAGTTGATGACAAGTTATCCGTTAATTTTCAAGGATCAGGCATCTGACTCACAGAATATACAGTCATCTGGGCTGGTATCGTCATTGACATACTTATGGCCGTTCTTAAAATGTTTAGATCATTCAAATGTTTTACAGCAGCTAAGTAAGTCTCATGACCATACTTTGCTTAAAGCCTTCTGTAAATGTCAAACGGCTTTACACCTTCATTCATGAGAAATGTCATCAAAAGGTCCTGATTTGACTTGAACATGGTTGATACCACAATGCTTACATTTAAATTAGCACATGGAAATAATGCTAAATCTTGAATATTAAATATCAAAACTCTTGTTGATTTCCAAATAATAATTAAAAAAAAATCCAAATGATGTATTTCACACTGTAAAATATCATTCATTTCTGACTTGCTGTCAAAGTGTGTGTCAGCGTTGACCACTTCGGTCAGAGGGTAAAGCAGAACTTTCCTTCTGGACTAAAAGAAAAATAAGAAATTAAAAAAGGTCATTAGAGAGAACTATGTGAAGAGCAATCAGGTCGGCTTATGTTCTCTTCTTTTCAAATTTCCATGTCAGTAAATAACACTGAAGTTACTGTAAGTTGGTGCGCTAATTTGCATTGCATCGCTCTCTAGTCTGTCTGGCTGGCTAACCTAGCTTAGCAGTGCATCTCATGAACAGGCAAGAGTGTTGTAAAATTGAAGCTTGGATAACATAAGTGTGTGGCATCTGCAAGTGTGTTCATATGCAAAGTTATGAAATGAAACTCACACTTTACAGCAGCAACCTCTGTGGAAAGCAGTCGAGACAATAAACTGTATGGGTGTGATGCAGGTCTCATTGGAGCATTTGATTCCCCTCTATAATTTACAGGTAAATGGTAAATTTACAGTGTAGTTCGAGTCAGATGTGACTGTGTGGCGTGGTAAATGGTTCACATGGCTCAGTGAACCATTATATTCGTTTGGCACTCAGGACCATCTCCTTTTTAGACCTCAGGTTTTTCATACGGTTGTCACTTCGCCGTGCTTATGGTTTAAATCAACTGCTTCAAATGACGTGAAAGAATGTAGTAGTGTTGGGGGAGCATTATAGCCTTGGTTCACACAAGCCCTCATGATAATTTCCTGGCATCCTCAGGCATACGGGATTAGCATGTGGTAATGAATCATCACTGTCGTCATCAACACTATAATCAATTGCATTACTTTATCCTGATAAAAATTATTTTATTCACTGAATCATGTAGTTATTTTACTCGTACCATTTATGGGTAGAAGCATGTTGGAAAATGAAACCTGTTCAAGATGAGACCATTGAAGGCAGATCACAGGTGTTAATTTAAGATTGTGTTTGTGTGTGCATTTCATAATATGCACTAATTACTTTTAAGCATTTAAGTATCTCTAACACACACACACACGAATAGGACTCAGATTTTAATTAAGTGCAGTGTTGGATGAGAGATTCTGTTGTAAAAGGAATCTGGGAATCTGGAATGAGAGTCTGTGTAAAAGAAAAAAAGAGCTTCTAGGGGTGGGTTGTGGTGTCAGGCACCAGGAAGTTAGATGTAGCTCCTTGGAGTGCTGTGGGTTGTATTGGCTGAGGGATTGGTCCAGTCAGCCTGGCCTTGGTCCCTGTGGCAGTGGGTAAACTTTGGGTGCCCACAATCATGTCACCAGTTTGCTGGTCCATATTTGATCATTAATGTTAGTCTGTTAATGTTTTGGCTCATCAGTGTATATTCTGGTGTGGTCCTCACAAAGATTGCTAGAAATGTTCCTTTTTAGCGTTTTATATTTTATTATTTTTATTTATTTGATTAGATTTTTTTGTTAACCAACTTTGAAATAAGATAATTGTAGCTAATTGTAGCTAAATAAGATAATTGTAGCTAAAGGTTGCAAAATTAATTTGTTAGTGCCACAGGTAAACATGCAAACAAAAGAAAATAATCTTGATTATTAAAACTAGGTTGACCATAAGTTAAATAAAACAAACATTATGCAGAAACAAACAATACAGGAATCACGTCTAGTAACTAAGGCTAAAGGTAACACTAATTCTAACAGTACAAGACACCGTCTGTGACCAAACATACTTAACAAACGCAAGACAAAGAAACCAACTCAAATAAAGGCTAAATAAAGCCAAATCAATCAATGAAACAAGGTGCAGGTGTTCACAAAAACAACATGGCTGTTGTGCAGTGTATGCTGGGTAATGCAGTCCTGAGGTAACAAAAGTCTCGAAACACAAGTCACAAAATAGGTCAAACACAAAAACAAGGGACATATTTTTTTTTTATTTGATTTAACATAGTGTAAAGAGTCACTAAGCTGTGCTGTTTTAACAACTTTGTATGTTTATGTGTTTATTATGTGCTTATTTAATTAATGCACATTGGAAATTAGATTAACTTTCTCATTAAAATTCTCTTATTATTAACATAACCAAATTTCCTTTCTGATTGAGCTTTAACAGTGACAAGACTGCAGTACTTAGCTACAATGATTAACCAGCAAATGATTGGAAGTTAAATAATAAGGGAACTGGAAAAAGATCAGGGCTGAAATAACGATATCCAAGACTGTGGCTGCAGTCATATTTACCCTGTAATCATATCGACTGTGATATGACAAAGCAAAGTTTCGGAGGAGTCCACAGAGCAAATTTGATGTGACCCAGATGTTGGCCACAAATGACATTTTCTTGTGGCCCACATGGAATGTGGAATGATGGTGCAGATACATTTTGTGGAACTCACTCAGCTCACTGCCAATAAAACAAAAGTACAGCTATTCCTCAATTACCAGGAGCAATCTCAATTTGAAGGAGATTTATATATTTATTCCATTTCCAAAATGCTGGAATGAGCTAGTCTTATGTTTTTGAGTACTGCCTAGCTACATTTTCATTGACTGAATGGTGAATAAATAAGACATATAAACATGCACCTGTATTTGTCTACCTGATGACAGTTACTTTACTAATCATTTAAATCATTTAAAACTATTAAAATAAGAGAAAACTGTAAACTACCTATTTACAGTCATATAAAATAATATACTGTACAACCTGGCCAAAAAACAAAAAAATTGCTGTTTGAATTTAACCTACGGAAAACGGGGAGAGCAAAACCCACACTCAAAACCTGTCACAGAAGCACTTTTCAAGAAAACATCTGATAACGTTATGTCATCTTAAACAACACTTTGTCTCCTTAGTAATTGCTTCTGAGTCATTCTTAATGATCTCCGAAATGTCTGTGTTGTTCTGTTCACAGCTAATGTGAGCTATAAAGCCAACTAACTTCTAACACAAGACTGAATCCCAAATCCCTCTTAAACCTTGATCAAGGGCACTAATTGCTGTATAGAACAAAAGATTGTACTCTCTACACAGTGCGCTAGCTTTCCATTTAACAATATAGTGGGGCAAAAAAGTATTCAGTCAGCCACCAATTGTGCAAGTTCTCCCACTTAAAAAGGTGAGAGAGGCCTGTAATTTTCATCATAGGTTTACCTC
>JAQMYJ010000011.1:19759895-19769924 GCA_030014305.1 Clarias laeviceps | reverse complement strand
AAGGGTATATAACAAAGTATTGAGATGAAATTTTGTTATTGACCAAATACTTATTTTCCACCATAATTTGCAAATTCTTTAAAAATTCTACAATGTGATTTTCTGGACTTTTTTTTCTTTTCTTATTTTGTCTCTCATAGTTATATAGGTATACCTATGATGAAAATTACAGTCCTCTCTCACCTTTTTAAGTGGGAGAACTTGCACAATTGGTGGCTGATTAAATACTTTTTTGCCCCACTGTAAATTGTCACAAACTGGTTCCATGAACACAACAGTGGTTTCATTGTACATCAGTGGCCTCCTCAGCCAGCAGTAGGAAATTCATGGTACCGGTGTGAGCATAAAGGTTTGGGCGACTTTTGTTCTTATTAATGATATTTGTAAGATAGAAGTAAATAGAAGTAAACACACCCTCTACTTGCACATGTGAAACATATTATGCAAATGTTATTTCTCTTGTTATTGCAAATGTTATATTACTTTAAGTTCAATGAGCCTAAAAACAAGGAACATATCACAATAATTGTGGAAGATTAATTCTGCAAAAGTTTGGCCTCCCTTTTAGTTGTGGAGTCTCCAAACTAATTAACTTATTAGAGTTTAATTAAGCCATTAGAACTTCTTAGGCATGTCAAGAATTGTCATTAGGAATACCAATTCCAGAACATACAATCTCTGACTTAACAACCACAGAACCCTCTAAGCAGCTAACTGAGGATATGAAAATGAAATTAATTAATGTCTACAAAAGCAGTAAAAAAGACTATAAAAAGACATCAAAGCATGTTAGTGGCATTAAAAACAGTGCTTGAGGGAGACTGTGGAAGTCAAGGCAAGCTCTGGGAAAACTTTCAAATAGAAACGTACACTGCATGCGGTGAAGAAAGACATATGACACTCAGGACCTGCAGGAATGTTTAGCTGACACAGGAGCAGTCATGCATTATTCTCCTGCACAGTGTAACTAAAAAATGTAAGGTAAAACTTTTAGAGGTGTGAGAATCTGTGTGTACATCACAACCAGAGGCTGTCCATTTTGCACATGCAGATTGTTTTTTCCTTCAAAATTTGATGCAGACATTTTTAAAAAATCAACACAATATTATTGAACAATATTTTAACCATTGTTGCATAAACTATACTCAATAAAATGTGCTTGCTTTCAATCGGGACCAATATGGCACTTTAGGAAGGAAATGTGTGAATTGATCCAAACAATCTACAACCTCCCTAATGTTACCTCAGTATAGTTTGTTTCTTTTTTGGGAATGAATTGAATCATTAAATTCAACTGCCAAATAAAAGGAATATTGTTTCTTTGAAGCACAGGTGCCATGGTAGGGGAAAAAATCTTTAAAACATGTTTTTGAAAAAAAAAAAAAAAAAACTTCTGATTCATTACCAGATTTTGATTCATTTTGGAGTCCTAGTGTGATAATGCATTAAACATTGGTCAGCTGTATGAATAGTAAGGCAGGATGCATGAAAAAGAACAATGTAGTAATTTAGACTGAGACATGTATTCAGAATTACATCCTGACTTAGACATTTAAATCACATTTTTTGCACCATTTGAGTGCTTTCTAAAGGATTCAGCATGTGAAGGGTTAAAATGCCACATTCACACCACAATCCACTGATGATATTTTTTTTTTCTGTTTGACTGTAAATGTTTATTTTGTTCCAAATTAATCTTAGATGGTGTGTGATGCTCAACCTTGCAGAAAGACATCACTATTGGAAGATTAGCAGCAAGTCCAGAAAACACCATGGTGCACTTGACAGCTTTCACAATAACAAATAAATGTGTGCCTGAGGCAGGCCAGGTCTGATAACCCGCTGCTAGAAACTGATGATTATTCAGAGCAACCCCAGCTGGCAGCTCAATCAACTCAGCACAAAAGACTAGCACATTGGAAGAAGACAAAGAATGCTGTTCTTGTTATCAAAGCTGAGAACTAATGAATCTCTTTCTCTCTTTCTCTTTCCACTCAAAGTCTCCAGAAGAAGCCGGCCCTCCAGCCTGCACTTTAGAAGATGAGACCACCCTCGCTTGGCAAACCCAAACATGGCGCAGGCACAAAATGCACAATGTTTGGCTCTCAGGCTCTCGGCTTTCGACTCCCCCCCACCCACACCCACACACATTAGGTGATTTTCAGAGTCAGTGACTTAATTCCAAAAGCGATGTTAATATTTGCAGACTGAATGTTTTGTTTATTCAGTGCCGCTTTCGCAGATGCTTCAGATATAAATTAAAAAACAAGATTCAGACTCAGATTTAGTATCAAACAAAACTCAGATTCTGATTGAGATAAAGTGAGGCTAAGATTCATGTTGGATTTTGATTCATCATCAGATTCGGGTCTTTACTCCTCATAAAATATTTTTACTATGGTATAGTATGTACCTTTGATTAATGTGGTAAATTATATTACATACTGTACCTTAATATACCATAGTATTATTGTGGTACTTCAGATAATACCATGGTACACACTGTAGAGTACCACGGTATGTTCTATGGCACTTTGGTGGGTATCCACTGTACTTTGGTGACTACCATGGTACTTAACTATATTGGATATGCTAGTACATACTACTGGTATGGTATAATACAGGCAGAATCATATGGTACATACCACTCTGTGCACAAAAAATACTGTACCGGGGTCCTGTGTAATATGGTACAGAGAATGCAATATTAAGAATTTCACTCACTCACTCACTCACTCACTCATCGTCTATACCGCTTTATCCTGTATTCAGGGTCATGGGGGTTCTGAGTCTATCCCAGGAGGCTTAGGGCACAAGGCGGGGTACACCCTGGGCAGGGTGCCACACATATACACTCACTCACACACACTACGGACAATTTGGGAACGCCAATTAGTCTAATCTGCATGTCTTTGGACTGTGGGAGGAAACCGGAGTACCCGGAGGAAACCCACCAAGCACGGGAAGAAACTCCATGCACACAGAGACAGGAATCGAGCCTGGCCGGGAATCAAACCCAAACCCTGGAGGTGCAAGGTGACAGTGCTAACTCAATACTGTATACACTATGGTATTTAATTAGTGTTACATACATACATAAAATGGTGCTGTTCTATATAAATGTTACCTTTATGGTACATTGACAGTATCATGATATATGTTTCATTCTTATTGCGTGTATTCAAAGTTGCAGAATGTGTGTGTGTGTGTGTGTGTGTGTGTCTGTGATGTGTTGTTCTAGAATTTTAAGAATGCTAATCTCTTGTGAATGTGGCTCCACCCATGACTCCGGTATTGATTTCATAATTGAGAGAGAAAACAATATAAGTAAAACTTAATAGATGCAGTAGAAAATGCAGACTCATCATGTCAGTGCTGTTCTGTATATGTGAGTGAGAAAGAGAGAGACAGATAGAGCATCTATCTAGGGAGACAGTTGGCATCACTGTTTTTTTTTTGTTTTTTTTTTCGCTGTGATTGCATTTTGGTAACCTTGAAGTCAGCCAACTGCTTCCAATATGCTTTCTCTCTCTCTCTCTCTCACGCTCCTTCACATTATCTTAGCATCATTACCAAGCAAATACTGGCCCTACACCTACTGGCTCCTGCACCTTTAATTATAAACAATGTAATATAACGTTTTTCGTTTTTACCTTACCCTTTTCTCATTACAATTATTGGTATCTGTCTATCTATTTATCTATCTATCTATCTATCTAACCTACAGTATATACTCCTCACTCACTCATCATCTATACAACTTTATCCGGTATACAGGGTCGTGAGGGGCCCAGAGTCTATCCCAGAAGACTTAGGGCCGAGGCAGAGTACACCCTGGACAGGCTGCCAATCCATCACAGGGCGGGCACACACGCTCATATTCAAATCTGCAATCTGCGGAGCACCCGGAGGAAACCCACCAAGCACATGGAGAACATGCAAACTCCATGCACCATATCTCCATATCAAACACGAGGCGGAGGTGCAAAGTGACAGTCCTAATGCCTGAACCCCTATAAACCCCCATTGCTCTTTTTTTCTCTTCTAAATGATTGCAGGGCATTGTTAGATCTTAGTGATGTCAGGGAACAAAAAAAAAATCTCCAATAATGTTCCTAAGCTGATGTAAGGCATCCTGGCAAATCTGTAATAGTAATTTATATTCTGATGATAGGTCTTCCATAATTATGAATTATGAAAGTGTTAGGGTTTCCTGACATGTTCCTGTGACTGTGTGAACTTTACCAGGCTTCACTTTCTTTGTTCCCCCTCTTCCTCCTCATTTCTCATATGGCAGTACTTTCTATGGTTCATTTCCCCTCTCTTTTGTTTGCCTGCTTTTTTAAAGAACATGCAAATGGCTCATGATCAAGCAACAGAGGGACGTGACAAGTAAGTACCTAGGGAACCTTCTTAAACTTCAATACTCCTTTATGTGCATGTGTGCGTGCGTGCATGTGTGTGTGTTTCTCTTCTGACCAGAGCCGACCGGTAACCTTATCAAAGCTAGGCAGACTCATCAAGTGAATCATCCTTCGACTTGGACCTAACAAAAAGTTCAGGGAAAGAAATATTCACACCAGAAGTGTGTTTTTTTTTTTGTTTGGCTTTTTTTTGTAGCTGAATTTAAAATTCAAAATTTTGCTATTTATCTGCAATTTACCTGACTAATTACCAATAGCCTCAGCGCTCCGTAATGCCCTGGAAAACCAAGACCATGAAGATCAGAGTAGAAGGAACAACTTATTTTTGCTGGACACTGTTATCTGGCAAACTCAGTCTTCTATCCAGCCAATTGTAGCATGCTAACTAAAAGACAAACTCTGCCAAGGTAGCTGCAAATTTGAGTCACATATGTCTATTAATTGGTACATTTGGCTAAAACATATTATGACTATGTTCTTTTTTATTATTATTATTTCACCTAGAGTGTACATTGTATATGTACTATATGGACAAAAGTACTTGGCCAAACCTGCAATGGCATTGTATCTAAATTCATAAACTTCAATATGGAGTTGGTCCCCCATTTTGCACTCTTGGAAGGCTGTTCACAAGATTTTGGAGTGTTTCTGTGCCCATTTATTCTGTAAAGCATTTATAAGGTCAGGCATTGATGTTGGATGAGATGTCCTGGCTCACAATCTCCGTTCCAGTTCATCACAAAGGTGCTCGATGGAGTTGAGCTCGGGGCTCTGTGTTCGGGCTAGTCATGTTCATCCACACCAAACTCATTAAACCATGTCTTTATAGTCTTTGCTTTGTGCACAGTCATGTTGGAATAGAAAAGGGCCATCTCCAAACTGTTGACACAAAGTTGGAAGCATAGCATTGTCCGAGATGTCTTGGTATGCTGAAGAATTAAGATTAAACTTCAATGGGGATAAGTGGCCTGATTAAAACACCTGAATTCAATAAGTAACAGGTTTGGCCCAATACTTTTGTCCATATAGTGTAGATTAACTTGGGAGGCCTAGATCTGGTATGGCTGGTATGGATATATCATAAACCCTATACATGTATACTTCTCTTAGCACACACATTAGTGAATGTAATTTTTTATCCATTAAATCACCATTTTCATTTCTGACAGCTGCATTTGATTATTTGAGGGGTTTTTTCTTACTTCAATAAGTCAAGGGAGGAAAATTGAGGATTTGCTTGCCTCACTGCTTCTGGAGGAGTCAGACAGGAAAGGATTAATTCATAATCACTGATGCAGACAATATGGTGGATAAACTCAGGTAAGAAAGTTTGCGGCACTAGTGTTATGAGAGCTTTTTTGAGCTGTTTTGACATTCCTGTCAGCGAAAATCTCTAAAGTACTGCGATGTATATTTATGCCTCAACAACAGCTCCATATTAAGGTACTTAGTCTTTACGCTACCATGGCGTTCACAAGTGGATATTTAAACACTGTTCAATTACCGATAAGCTTTATGACTTTGTGTCAGACTCTTGGTTTGATAAGCTTCTTTCTTACTGTTTCTCATTAAACATTAAACTCTCAGTCTTGACAAATGAATAATAAATGTTATAAACTTGCCAACAAGACTACTTAAGCCTATTATTTATATCTCTGTGAATAGATAGCCTTTTCCTTATCATGATGGTTCTGAGTGTATGAATATAGTATACAGTAGGTTCAATTTGAAGACAAGTAGTTAAAAATATTTGCTTTAGCATATAAGATTGAAATGGCCAAATTGACATGCCTACTTCTCAGACTTTAACATAGCCACTCACAACACAACATCATGTCCTCTTTCACGTTAAAAAGTGGCCCATTGAGCTATGTTCTTCTTTTGGACATCTAAAGACAACATTATTATTACTACTATGTCTCATGTTAATGGAACAGTTAAATATGATAGTCTATTATAGGCAAATTATGATATTATGATTGTTGACTGTAAAAAATATCTGGAGACTATGACCAACCTAGCAGACGACTGTCATCAACTAATTATATACAATATGTGAATGGTTTTGTTGTTGTCAATGTTGAGCTGCTATTCTGTCAGCTATCTGTCAACTTGTCTCTTTTGTTCTCTAACTTTATTTGGATGATCTTTATGGATGTTGATGTTCAATAAGTTCTCTATATGTTTCTATAGACAAACTTTAAAATTGTTAAAGAAAGCAATGTCCATATATTTTTTAGAGAAAACAAAGTAAAAAAAAAAATGCACCTGGTTAATCAAGCAATAGCAAATGGGAGGGAGTGCTGTTGTACTGAATATTGGCGCAGCTGTGATGCGGTTGTAGGCACAAGGGTGCAGCCAGACTGCTGAAGATATCAGAGCTGACCTTGAGTGTGATATCGCTTTTATACAGCAGTTCTACAAAAATCATATATTATCAACAGGATATGATTTGTTTGTTTATGTACAGTAGTCAGTTATTTCGCTCAACCCACACATACCCTTCAGCGGCAGGCACATTTAGCGACCAAAAGTTAGTGTAATTAATACAGGTGAACATAGTTTTTAACAGTAATATTTACTGGTACTATGTAGTCAAAAGGTAAGGAAGAGAATAAAACATGGAGGTGGTGGACAGTCCTGAGAAACTTCCAAAGATTTATTCTGGTTAGAATATCAGGTTAATCTCAGGGCTTCAGGTTGAATCCCAAATAGCATAACACGGAAAGCTAGTGCACAGTTTATAGTATTCAACCCCTTGTTCCACACACCAAATAGTGCCCTTGATCAGGGGTTAGAGAAGGATTTGGGATTCAGCCTTGTGTTAGAAGCTTGCACAAACACAAATGCTTTTGGAGCAATTTGGAATGACCTAGAAAGAATTACTAAGGAGATAAAGTCTTGTTTAAGATGACATAATGCTATCAGATGTGTTTCCATGCCAGGTTTTGTGTGTTTGTTTTGGCAGTCAAAATTAAGCTGCTCTCCCTTATTCCAGTACAGCAAACTGTACCAACCTACATTCACCCATGTAATTAATGAACACCTGTGACGTGTGAGTAATGCGTATAAACGCCCTAGTTCTGTTGTGCTCTATTATTACCACTCGTGAAATGCCTCTTGTTTTAATCAGATTACTGTACTGTACTTGGTCAGAACTATGTGTTTTTTGCTAATCAATACAGTGATAAATAGAAAGGGGCTCCAAAAGATTTGAGTATATTGAATGGCATGTTTTGGACAGGTAAAAGGAAAACAACCAGGATATTTCATCTGTCAGCAACATCTGTCATATTGAAATAATACAACATGTGGTGACATCGTTATTTAAAAACATCCAGACTTTTTAACATTTCAGCTGAGCATCTGGTGTTCTATATATGATATATTTTACATGATTTAAAAATGCTAGTATATTGATGCTATTGCATTCCTTTAACTGTACAACTAAACTACGCTTTTTTCTAAAGCTCATGAAACACAACTCTTTTCTACTGTGGAAAATGAGCTTCTTACAGATGTTGTTCACGAACCTGACGCTAATTATGCGCTTCCAAGTGGAAATCACTTTAAGACAATGGAAGTCAGAAAACACCTAAAATGTGAATCTGAGTAGACATGCATGCCTACCGAGGAGTGACATATCATTTGAGCAATGAGCAGAACAAAGTCTCTACCATTCTCATGGGGGTGTCATAATTTCCCGAAAGACACACAGTGGCACCAATAAAGGAGGACAAGATAACACTTGTCATGGGAAATAAAGGATGAAATCCTGTCTTGTCTGTTTACTAGCTTCATTGCAATGTTGTTGTTTTTTTTTCAGTTTTGTCTGTCTTAATGGTCTATAGTGGTAACTGTAATTTAGCTATATTCAATTTCAATTTTATTTATATGGTACTTTTAATATAACATTGTCACATAGCACAGAAATCTGATTAAATTTGAAATTTATGCCTGATAGGAAAGCCAGAGGTAATAGTGGGAAGTAAAAGCTCCTTGAGGCACCAAGAGAAAGAATGGAACGCTAAGAAGAAGCAGGCCCAGAAAGAAACCTATCCTTATCTGGGTGACACTAAATATTGCAATTATGAATTTCTTCTCTTCAGTAACTGTATGCCATATACTAAATAGACAAAAGTGCTAATTGTGTTAACAGGAATTTTACCTACTATTATTCTTTATATTCAAAACAAGAATAAGTACCTCTCATTGACAGGAAAAGAGTTTGTAGTAATAGTTAAAAAGTTAAAGCTAAAGTAACCAGTGATATTATTATTTCAGGCTGTAGCCTTGAAGACATGTACTGTACATGTCCGCCTGTCTTTCTATACGTAAGAACTCTATTGGTGCAGGTGTAGCACTGTTGCCTTGCACTTCCAGGGTTTGGGTTTGATTCCCGGCCAGGCTTGATTCCCGTCTCTGTGTGCACGGAGTTTGCATGTTCTCCCTGTGCTTGGTGGGTTTCCTCCAGGTACTCCGGTTTCCTTACACAGTCCAAAGACCTGCAGATTAGGCTAATTGGCGTTCCCAAATTGCCCATAGTGTGTGATTGAGTGTGTGAGTGAGTGTATGTGTGTGTGCCCTTCGATGGATTGGCATCCTGTCCAGGGTGTACCCCGCCTCGTTCCTTAAGTCTCCTGGGATATGCTCCAGGCCCCCGCGACCCTGCATACAAGATAAAGCGGTATAGACGATGAGTGAGTGAGTGGTGCAGGTGTTTGTTTACATTGAGCGAGTAGTTTATTATAAAGTAGATTATTAAATCCAGCACATAACTATTCATAACATCACTTTTATGCAACATTTTTATTTCATTTATGGTGCAGATTAAATGCCAGGCAACAATCTAAGTACTGCAGTCAATTTAAGACACACCTACAGTTTGACGAATGCGTAATACATTGTCAAAACTTGCCTTCTATTCAATATTTTGATTTTATTCATGGCTCAGGTTTAAATCCAGGCAAATATCAAAGTTTAATTAACATTTCTTAGTGGTTAGCACTGTCGCTTTGCAGCTCCAGGGTCTGGGTTTGATTCCTGGCCAGGTTCGATTTTCGCCTCTGTGTGCATTAAGTTTCTCCCTGTGCTTGGTGGTTTCCTCCTACAATTTAAGGACATGCAGATTGGGCTAATTGGTATTCCCAAATTGGCAGTAGAGTATGAATGAGTGTGTGAGTGTGTGTACAGTACGTGTTTATTCCCTGTGATGGATTGTCACTCTGTCCAGGGTGTACCCTGCCTTGTGCCCTAAGTCTCCTGGGATAGGCTACAGGCCACCCACGACCCTGTACTGTACATAGGATTAAGTGGTATAGGCAATGAGTGAGTGAGTAAGGTTTAAATCTAGGCAAATATCAAAGTGTGTGAGTGAGTGAGACAGATTTCGGGTCCTCCAATGTATAAAACAAAGATATAACTGAAAGACAGAGTTCTACATTTTGTTATGTCACAGCCTTATTCTAAAATGGATTCAATTCATTTCTTTCCTCAGAATTCTACACACAACACCCCACAATGACAATGCCTATATGGTAGAGTGGCCAGACGGAAGCCACTCCTTAGTAAAAGGCACATGGCAGCCCGCCTGGAGTTTGCCAAA
>JAQMYJ010000011.1:19749050-19759795 GCA_030014305.1 Clarias laeviceps | reverse complement strand
TTGCAAAAATCTCAAGTAAACTTTTTTCATGTTGTCATTATGGGGTGTTGTGTGTAGAATTCTGAGGAAAAAAATTATTTAATCCATTTTAGAATAAGGCTGTGACAAAACAAAATGTGGAAAAAGTGACGCGCTGTGAATACTTTCCAGATGCACTGTACAGACAAAACCTTTCTTTTATTTATATAGATATCTGTTCTTATTGTAAATGCTGCCCTATGTTGGCCTAGGCACATGGAAATCTTTTTTTTAATTATTATTCTTTGTATGCTTCATAAAAAGCAAAAACAAACAAACTCATCTAAGACATAAATGCACTAGTAGCTCAAGAGTTTCTTTAGTAATTCTTTTCACTGAATGTAGTGAGTGGTATTTCTGTTTTTTTTTTTTTTTTTTTTTTTTTTTTTTAAGAAGCATTGTTTGAGCAGCATGAGGCAGTGTCAGCAGTCTTGGCCTCTTTCAACACCCATGTACCTCTCTTAAAAAGTGGACATGAAGTAGTCAGCCCAGTGCCTCAAGTTCTTGCTCCTTTCAATCAAGAGACTATTGAACTGTTCTCAGAAGTGTGTTTCTGCATCTAAAATAAGTCCGGTAGTACAAATGCTTAATGAGAAATCAAAAAGAAGAGCGAAAAATTCACAAGTTTAAAACTGCATTAAATAAGGTGGTGTCTAGTAACTGGTAACTCTACTCTATGCCAGATTCAGTGTTCTGCCTTTTAAATGTTTGGAAAATGCACCCACAGCAGTGAGAACACAGCATGAGCTCTGAACATTCATTTGTTCAACATCTTAGGTGCAGAGCAGCCTCTGGGATTTATTTGACAGCGTAGTGAGTATGTCTACCCAGGGTCAGAGTGTCACTGCTGATACCACTATTGAGGGCCATATCTCTCAGCTCCATATCTGCCCAGAGGACAGGACGCTCTGGCTTTCCGTATCAGACATTATGTCATCTTCCCTCATTTGGTCCAGTTAACAAAATCATATCTCTCAATTTCAGCAATCTCAGTGCCTTGTTACTAAGTATTCTCCAACGCAGAAGAGATTTGGGGCAAAAATCTCAGTTCAATCACAGATCATGTTTCTTCATAAAACAAATTATTCAGTTATAACAAGGTTGATGACTCCAAGGACCAGTTAAGCACTCAATCACAAATCATATCTGTATAATTAAAAAATAAGACCACACTGACAAAACACATTAAATACAAGTGAAATGTCAAAGGAGACACAGCACAATTATGAAAGCAATTGATTTTATTTGTCTGTTTGTTTGTTTGTTTGTTTTTGCTTTTATCCTTCATTTAGATTTGTTTAGGCTAATCCAACAGACTAGCTGCGTTTTCCCAAATTTCACAAGACTGTTTTACCAGTAAAACCATCACACTGTTACTCTACCTTAACCATGCTTCACCACTTTACCAAATTAGTCCACCAACTCATAACCAGTTTAACCATCCTGTACTATCAGTAATCACCAGCACTCAATTTTTAGTGTAATTTTACCATGCTTTCCTTGTTTGTCTTTGTCTCTTTTGTCTGTCTTTCTTTCAGTCTTCATTCTCTATGTGGCAATACTTTCTCTCTGGTTTTCCCTTGATTGTGTGCACATGTGGACCATTCGGCTGCTCCATGCTCGATGAAACAGGGGCACATGGACATCTCTTGAACCCCTCATGTACTGTAGCTTACATGGTGGTCAGTGGACCACCTTTTACTCTGTGTTTACACATCACATTGGACATAGACCTACAGTATATGCTTTCTTCGCTCTGTAGAAAAAGCACGTGTATCAATTATTTAATTTCAGAAATCTGAGATTTATTATAGATAATATACACATTGTCGGGAATTTATGCAGAGTTACAATAATTTATTAAATATTTTAAATACCTTTGAGTTGATTACTAAATACATTTTAGCAAACATCACCTTAGTGAGATCATTTGTCCATCATGTTCTCTACTCTATGCTAGAAATTATTAGTATTTGTTATTAGCCTAGTTATATACATTTCAATACAAAACATTGACATTTTAATAGTTAAATATTATATTGCACTATGTGTCAAAATAATCTCAATATCTTTTTTTTTTTCATGCAGCGCTATATTGTATTATTAATTGTTCTCTTGTTCTGACTGTCACAAAGCATAACACTGAAGATCATGAGCGGCACAAGGAAACAAGACACTTTAGATGAGGAACACGCATGGCTTCTTCAGGGTTGTTTGTGCCAGTGTGCGTTTGTGCAACACACATTGTCAGGTTTATTTAGCTCTAGATTCATGTTCCCTGGTTAGTGCTGATCTTCCTGAGCTTCATGTGTAATCTTAGTCCTCAAGCCACTATGCTTGGTTCTGTTTTTTTATTGCTTGAGGTATGCAGTTCTTCAATAAATATAAATGCATTTAAGCTCTAAAAAAATTAACATGATGGTTTCGTTGGCTTGGGAATATTCGTACTGTATATTAACTTATAAAAACACTTTCTACAACCGTAGTGAACTAATGTATGACTGCAATAGCAGAAGACCACAGTGAAGACCTCTGTTAGATCACAACATGGTATCTGGTATCCTCGTGAATTTACTGCTGGTTGTTGATCCGAAGATGTTGAATTTTTATGGACTTAATGACTAACCTCATTTTCTGATTTATTCTGCTTAAGTATATGGTTATGGCACATCATTTACCCCTACAACTCTTTTGTTTTTGTATTAGTTGTGTACTACTTTGCCACATTAGCTCCCGCATCACCTCAGGTGGCAAAATGTATCCCCAAGACAGCATTTCCTTGCTGTAATCTGTCTAGCAAAGCATTGGCCTTTGTGCCTCTCAGATACTATTGAAGACATTTCATTCAAGCTGGTTAACTCAGCAGAATACTAATTTAGAGCACTGTGGATGGAATCGCCTCTGATTAACTGTCTTGAGGAACAGAGAACTTTCAGCTTAGAATTTAGTAGGTTTAAAGAAAAATTGATTAGCAGAAAATAGGTTTTGGAGAAAAACCTGTCTGTTTCATTTTAATGCCCCAAAGATCAGACAGCTATATACATAGACACAGAACATTTTTATCTAAATATGAACCGTTTAACTGCAAAATGAGAGAAATGACACACCAAAATAATAATAATAATCATCCCACAGTCCAGAGACATGCAGATTAGGCTATTTGGCGTTACAAAATTGCCTGTTGTGTGTGAATTAGAGTGTGAGTGTTGACCGGAGGTCATAAAAATGGGAATAAATACAATGGTCACCATTGGCCTCCATGGTCCCTTGTTGAACTACAGATGTTCCTAGATGGATGGATGGAATGATGATGATAATAATAATAATAATAATAATAATAATAAGTTTTTCATGGCATCTCTGAATCATAAGGGAACTATAAAGCACAAATGCCAAAATAATATGTCAAAGTTGTTTTGACTATACCAGAGATAAATTTGTATGATTTTGCAAAACTCCACCTCCGACCTTCTACAGTTTTGTCACAATGGATAATCAGCCTGCATTTATTTTTGTGCCACTGTAAATATGCAAATTGACATCACTTATGGTCACTTAGTGGTTAGCAATGTCACCTTGCATCTCCAGGTCCTGGGTTCAATTCTAGCGATATGTCTGTGTGCATGGAGTTTGCATGTTTTCCCCATGCTTGATGGGTTTCCTCCGGGTTCTCCACTTTCCTCCCGTAGTCCAAAAACATCAGATTAGGCTAATTGGCATTCCCAAATTTCGCATGTAGTGTGTGAATGTGCATATACTGTAAATGTGTGTGTGAATGTTGACCAGAGGTCCTATCAAGGTCATACAAGATGGGAATAAATACATTGGTCGCTATTTCTCCTCCACAGTCCCTAGTTGGACTATTAGAACTAGAAATTCCTAAAAAAAAAAAAGGTTGGAAATATGCAATTTAATATAAATAATACATCAGTTTCTGTATCAAGGTACAGTGCATCCGGAAAGTATTCACAGCGCATCACTTTTTTCACATTTTGTTATGTCACAGCCTTATTCTAAAATGGATTAAATTATTAATTTGTTTTTATTAAATGGATTAAAATCATTTTTTTTTTTATTAATTTAATCCATTTTAGAATAAGGCTGTGACATAAGAAAATGTGGAAAAAGTAATGCGCTGTGAATACTTTCCAGATGCACTGTATGTGTATGCCCCATATAGTAACATCTGTTCCAGCACCATCTGATCTCATATACAATATATCCAAGATCCCAAGGCACTATAAAATAGCTTAGAAATCCTTGTTGGAAAACAGAATGTAATGGATGCAGCATTTCCACATGTACAGTAGCTAACCCAGGTCTAGTGATGGGTCAAAATGATAATTCCTAGTTATTTTCAGAAGAAATAAACAAACAAATAACACTATGGTCATAAAAGGATGGACATGGTCAGCAGCAATAATCAAGTAGGCTGTGGTTATTTCAATGATACTCCATTGGAGCCCAAAGTTTTCCAAGAAAATATCTTGCACACCATTACACCATCAGCAGCAACGTAAACATTTGATTCAAGAATGGATGCTTTCATGTAGATTGTGCCAAATTCTGACCATACCTACCACCCAATTATTGCAGCAGAAATTTTGACTCATCAGACCAGACAATCTTTTTCTTCTGTTATCCAATTTTGGTGAGCCCATGCAAATTGTAACCTGTTCATAGCTGACAGGAGTGACAAACGGTGTGGTCTTTTGCTGCTGTAGCCCATCTGTTTCAAGGTTTGATGTATTGCGCATTCAGAGAGGCTCTTCGGCATACCTCAGATGTAACAACGTTTTTTTGTAGTTAATGTTGAGTACTTTTTATCAGCTCAAACAAATCTGGCCTCAACAGAACCGCCGCTCATTGGACATTTTTCTTTTTTAGACCATCCTGTGTAAACCGTGATGTTGTGTGTGAAAATCCCAGTAGATCAACAGTTTCAGAAATCCTCAGACCAGCCTGCTTGGCATCAATAACCATGCCACATTCAAAGTCATTTAGATCATATTATTCCCCAATTCTGATGTAGCTGTTTCAGCAGAAAATATTGGCCAAGTCTACATGCCTAAATGCATTAAATTGCTGCCATGCGATTTTGATGGAAATGTATGTTCCTGGAGAATTACCCACTCCTTCCCAAAGACCATGCCACCTATGTTTTTCTTATTAACCCACGTCACTTAATTCATTTTTCAGTAATCACATCATGCCATGCACACATTTTTCAGAGTTGGAAGAAAACCTAAGGACTTCTTGAATACTGACAGGGACAAAGGAAGAATGTGTCATTAAAACTCCTTACACACAATAACCTGAGCTCAAGATTTTGAATCTGGTTGGCAGCCATCCTACCTGCTGTGCCAAATTCTTTAGTTTTATTTTTTTGCTTAAGACTGATTTCTGGTGCAGCATTTCAATGCCTTCTTTTAACTTAATTAGGATCGACACAGTTGATAATAGTATTGTGCATCACCGACAGATCTATCATCATTCATCGCAATCAGTGTCATATTGGACCATTTAGATATCAGTCAGAAAATGTCACATCTGCAGCATTGAGGCTGACAAAAACAAATTGTTATGTATCTTGTAATGTGTGTTTCCTTTTAGTTTGTTTCTCATTCCTGTATTAATTTTAACAGCCTATGCTGTGTGACATTTGAGCTGAGCAACAAAGCGTTTTTCTCTAATTCATCATAACTTCCCTTGTTCAGGCTTGCCAAGCAGATAATATCAAGACAGCCTTCTATGCTTGGAATGTCTTTGCTTGCAAATCATTAATGGTTTAAATTAAGAAAATGAATTGTTGTGTTGTTTACACGGGCTACTTCCATACACAATTAATTTATTGCTCTTCAACTTCAGTTTTATAATGAGTTACAGTTCATTTCTCCTTAGGTTTATTCACAGTCTCAACTGGAATTTTGCAAGCTTTTTTCTTGTTAAAGGTTTATTGAGAATCATACAAAAACTTTTAATGAGTCTATGTTTTTTATCCCTATAATGAATTAACATATACACCATACACATTGTACAGTATGCAAAAGTCTTAAGCACCTGTTCTTTTTATTACTTACCAACTTAAATACTAAAAAACCTAAGGGTTTTTTATTATTACAAAAAAGAAAAACTTTCACATGTTAGGTTCCTTGAAAGCAGCAGGACAAAGATTCTTCATGAGTAGTGAGTCTTCATCCTCGTAGGACTGCTTTCAGGGGACCAAACAGGTGAAAATCTTTATTTGTGTGGTATACTAATGAATAGTAATGTTTGAAAATCAGAACTGTTTTGTACTGACTGAGTAATAAAACCCTAAAATAAAAATAAGAAATAAAAAATAATAAAAGTCCTTAGTCCGATGGAGTGAGATCAGGACTATGGGGAGGATGCTGTAACACCACGTTTTTGCAGAGTGTCAACATTGTGGGTAGAAATGTGCAATGACGCAAGATCAGGATGCCCGTGGTTATCAGTCTTCTGCATTTAATCCAAAGTTTAAGTTTCAGTTCTTCAGTAAGCATCTCACTGTAACGAGTACTGTTGATTGTTGAACCTTTTTCCTGATAATGTTCCAAAACTGGCCCTTGAGAATCCCAGAAATTTGTAGGCATCAATTTTCCAGCTGATGGTTGACTTCTGGCGTTTTTCTTGGTTGGCGATTAAGAATGTTTCTGTTCCATACGCTGCTGTTTACTCTCACGCTCATAGTGATGAATCCATCTCTCATTACCAGTAATGATCCTCTTTAAGAAACTTTCACCTTCCTTAAAGTATGCACTTTTCTTTTCTTCCTCAATGCACTTTTCTTTTCTTTTATGCATCTCACAAGTGGGGCAACCATTTTGCTTGAACTGCATTTACAAATGAACTGATGTAACATGTAACAGTAACTGATGTAACATGTAACTGATGTAACCTGCACAGCAGTGACTGGGAAGACAGGAGCTTTGAACGGAAAGCACTAATAAGACACTGCGGCCCACAGAAGTTTTATTATAACTAGAGTGCAGATCGTTTTTGACTCACCCTCATATATTTGTATGCCAAAAAAGAAAACAGTACATTATATAAGCGACCACTTTTCAGATGAAAAAACAAAATGGAAGCTACTTGAATTTGAACGCAAATAAAGATTCAAAATAAAATTTATTAGATAATTTCCTTATAAAAACTGCACAAATTGTTCCCGAGATTAAAAGTCCTCAAAGTGTTTTCACACTAAATACTGACTTTGTTTCATTCATCACCATTTACTGGGCTTTATAGTTTATAGTCCCCCTTTTTGTCTTTTAAAAAAATTTTTTGGGTCTACAGCATTTATTTTCACATGCCTTAGACTTCTGCACAGTACTGTAAGTCTATCCACACCTACTTCTTTTTCCCAGGGTCACAAGTGATGCGGTGATACTCTCCATTAAATTGTCATAAAACTGGAATATTTTTAAACATGCTCATAGACATGTGTGTGTGTGTGTGTGTGTGTGTGTGTGTGTGTGTGTTGGACTATTTAACCATAGATTTCCAAAGAAAATAAAGGCAAGGCTCACTTTGCCTCACTTGGCACTAATTATCTTTGACGTAGCCTGGGTGTGGCACACAACACATCCACTTTATGTTGAATTTTATAACAGGCACACACCTCTCAGTAGGGAGTCAGACACATATCACACTCCTCCCAGCTGTTTCTCACCCACGCATTTCCAAATATGCATCCTTCTTGGTTGGAGCAAAGTTAAGGACTCGTTCAGTACAAAACAATTCCCACATCACACACACACACACACACACACACACACAGTGTTGCTGGAGGTGCAGATCACTGCCGTCGTATCTATCCTGAGCTTTATATCTTAATGAGCATGTACAAATTCAATACACGGCTCCTTCAGCCTTCTCCATATTTACACACGTACACTCACACACACACACAAAAACTGGAATGACTGCAAAAATGACTGCAACTTATTTTTTTTGTCTCCAGCTAAATGATGACTCCTTTATTTGACTCTAAGCAAAAGTGAATCCTTTTCATTGGCTGATTAGAAGAAAGCAAGAGAGAAAGAGCGAGAGAGAGCGAGAGAGAGAGAGAGATCTGTCGGAAGAAGAGCACAAACACATACTGCAAGTAATTACAGCATGTATAGGTCAAGTTGTTCTTATTCATATAACATTTTCATTTATTCAATTTTCTACATTTGCTCAGTTCAGATGTGTGTGTGTGTGTGTGTGTGTGTGTGTGTGTGTGTGTGTGTGTGTGTGTGTGTGTGTGTGTGTGTGTGTGTGTTTGTGTGTGTGTGTGTGTGTGTGTGTGTGTGTGTGTGTGTGTGTTTGTGTTTGATTTCTACAGAAGCTATGAAGCTCATGAAGGTGACAAATATTTAAAATCTCATTTGAAGTCAGGTTATATAACTAGGTGTATCATTACATCATTGCCCCACTGACTCGGGGGCGGGGCTTAGTATGAGCACATTTTATGATGTCAAAATAAAAAATAAAATAATTATGATGACAAAGTAGATCAGGTACAAGATTAGATGAGGACGATGGAATCTAATCTAATCGCCTGCCGCGTGTACATGTTAGGATAAATAATAATAATAATAATAATAATAATAATATTTTTGTGTATGGTTAAATTTAAACAAGTGGTGGTTGCCACGGTAAACTTGTAATTCAGGGTACTGACGTTAGCACGTTTACTAGCAGGTCAGTAATGCTAGTGATGTTGCGCGATTCTGATCTGTGGGCGTTTCCTCATTTACATAACCATGAATATGTAAATATGTTTTAATGTGACTAAAGTCTCACTGATTTAAGACTTCAGTGATCATGTCAATGAAGCTCATCTGTTTTGATGAATGACTTTCTGAATGCAGTCTTTTGATTAAAATTTCACACACACAAAAACACACACACACACACACACACACACACACACACACACAAACGTTCACACATTAGATGTTCAGCTCTTACCCAGTTTCCTCTCTATCACATAATCGCCTAAAATCTCCAGCTCTACCCCACATTCCCCGGTCATTCACTACAACCCCGGTGTCTCTACAGCCCTAAATGCCCTGCTGCCCTCAGAGCCCACGCGGTGTCCCTGGGACAGAGAAAATATCTTAACACTAGTCGAATATCTACAATTCTTCATATAAGATTCCAACAAACCAAATATAAGATTATTAAGCCTCTTTCTAAACATTTTTTCCTAATTTATTTTCTTCTATTGGCAGATAATTTAGTTTCTTTCTAGAAATTAATGCTTAAAACTAGAAACATTTGCCTAACAAGAAATTTATGCTTAAGAATTTTGTGAAATTTGTTTAGAAATATGTTTAATAATCTTCTATTTGGTTTATGAACTTGCATTAGATTAGACTAGAAATGTAGTGTGATTATAAAATAAATGAATTTATTAGATTAGACTAGGTTTAAGTCATTTTCAGATATTTTAAGCCATCACTTTTTGCAGTGTAGTCCCGCCTCCTCCACGGTGTTCCTCAGGGCTCAGTTCTGGGCCAAACCCTTATATTCAGTTATTCATTGTTTGGATAGATATTTCTCTTTTTCATTTTGTGGGCACGTTGTAACATTCTCTCTTTAACCGCTCTGTTAAAGTCTCTCAGCTTTGGCTCCTGTCGTCCCTCTCACTCTAAATGTCACACATCGAGTTCACCGAGGCCTTTAAAGGGAAACCAAAATGCTGAAGACGGTGAACTTTAAAGCAAACGATGTCAGGACAAAATCTGAGCGACGGACATTAAAACGCGAGTGTTGCTGTTAGAACTGCGCCAACTGCACTAGCTGTTTTATTTATTTTAACTTGTTTTGCTCAGTTTAAGGTCGTTCATTTATTTTTATTCAAACCGTTTATTGCTGTTTATTGTGCATCATGTTGTTAGGACCGAACTAGCCGCACTACCTTCATCATAATAGTTATTTCAGCTCTTTTTCTTCTCCGTAAGACACTTCATTCATTTTTATTACATTCAGCTCAATTTTACGTCTGTAGTTCTTCAGTGATAAACGTGCTGCTGTTCTAACGGTACCAACTGCACTTCGTGTACCTCATTGTCTCTTCAATAGTTTTGTGCTCTATGTGTCCATTCATATCTTTTTATTTCAGCTGATAACGTATTTTAAACGCGTCTTTGCTGCAGGTTTAGTAATGGCACTAATTATCCCTGTGACTTTATTTTGTCCATTACAGTTCACTAGTTCTCTACAAGGCCATGCTATTTGTTACTACATTGTGAAGTCAACTGATGAATATATTGAAATGTGTGGTTATAACTTTGCTTCTGTATTGTGTTTAAAGGATTTATTTATTAAGAAATGTAGTGTCATTATAAAATAAATAAATAAATAAATGAATAGGCAGTGAGTAGCGACGGCAGAGGTTATGAATGCGCATGTTGCACTACAGCACGTGTCTCCCTCTCTCTCTCTCTCTCTCTCCCTCTCTCCCTCTCTCTCTCCCTCTCTCCCTCTCTCCCTCTCTCTCTCTCTCTCCCTCTCTCTCTCCCTCTCTCCCTCTCTCTCTCTCTCTCTCCCTCTCTCTCTCTCTCTCCCTCTCTCCCTCCCTCTCCCTCTCTCTCTCCCTCTCTCCCTCTCTCTCTCTGTCTCTCTCCCTCTCTCTCTCTGTCTCTCTCCCTCTCTCTCCCTCCCTCCCACGCACCCCCGCTCACTCTGTCGCTCCCTCACGCTATCGCTCACGC
>JAQMYJ010000011.1:19705766-19719455 GCA_030014305.1 Clarias laeviceps | reverse complement strand
ACCTCTCATCCCTCCCCCCTGAGAGAGCTCGGCCAATCAGCTCTCTCTAGGCCTCCGGCTGTGAGAGGCAACAGCATGATAGGGCGAGCGCTTTACCACTGCGCCACTCGGAGGCTGAAAATAAGAGTATTTTCAATTAAAATACTCGCTAGTTTGAAAGACCACAATAATAATTTCAGGACTAAAATCATATTCTTTTTTTCTCTTTTGCGATGTGTGGCCTGTATCTAATTTTAAATAGTTGATTAATTGGTCTGCCTGTGAGATATCAATAACTGATTCACTCAAAATTAGCTCCTTTGAAGATGCTGAGTGCATTTTATTACCCTTGATGGTGCGTGTTCTCATTAGGGACATGTGTTCATGACAGTATAATAAAGTGGACAGTGAAGCAGGCCCTAATTAGCGAAACTAGGAGGGCCTGTATTTTTATTATTTTTTTAAGGAAATAGTGAACAGCGGATCACAGACTTTGGCCTGTAATGATCTCACTTGATATAAACTCAGTGTATGAGTGTATGTGTTTACTGATTATTGAAAGAGTGAATATTAAAATGCTAATGTTGAATACTCCAGTCAAGACCAGTGTTTAGTCAAGATGAGACAAAATTGAGTACCCAGAGTGTATGATTGAGTGTGTGTCATACTTGTGTACTGTGATGGGTTCAGGCCTTCCACAGGATAAGTTTAGATAATAGATGGATAAATTAATTAGATGGATGAATGGTTTAATATCAGTTCATGCATATTTCCAACTTTACATTAATGTAGTTTAGACATTGAATTGCACAATTTTGTCTAGACAATACTGACATGTAAGTTATTGCCTCACATTATTTAGTCACAGATTTGGCCTACTTATCCTCACCATTCTTTATTTATAACAGTGCTCATTGGGGACCAAACTATAAATGCCTTTTTCATTGTTTTAACACCAAATGCATTTTTTTTTATTTTATCCTGCATATGTTTTTCATTCATTTACTAACACCAGCAAAGCTGTGTAGCTCTAAAACCCAATTTGCAAATGTTTACATATTTTGTTTCAGAACTGCATTACTGTCACGAACTGCTAGGTGTTGGACTGTGGGCATGGTGTTGAGGCATAGATGCAGAGGGGGATGAGGTGTAACCGAGTCTTTTAATAAATGAACCAAACAAACAAAACATGAACAAAGGAAGTTGGCTGTACTTGGAGCATACTATTAACAGAACTCAAACATACAGACTAAGGATTACACAGACTAAGATACAGTACCGACATGGGATACAAACCAGACGAGACAAGACACACTAAACAGCCTAGCGGACTAAACACTAGGGACTATACATGCAAGAGATAAACACCACAAGACAGACTTGGCTAGGCCTACTAGCTGTTATGCACATTAGTAGCTAAGCAGGCTAGTGGCCAGAGACCCAAGGGATGAACAGACTAGGTACTGTACACAGCAGACAAGGTATGAAACAGACTAAGAACTATAAAAGGTTAGTGGCTAAACAGGTTAGTACCTAAACAGACAAGGAGACTAGACAGACTAAGATCTAAGCAGGTTAGTAGTGCACTGATTAGTATTTATACAGACTAATAACTAAAACATGCAAAGGGGGTTACTCACACATTAGGGTAAACACACAAGGCTAATCCTCCTAGAGGCTAATCCTGCTAGGAGACACAGAGACATACTAACTTAAGACAAATATAAACTTAACTTAAAGCTCCAGACACCAAAAGGCCAACTATAATTAAACAAACAGAACATAACTAGACAAACCAAAACCCACTTAACAGAACTGAAATTAATGCTCGACCCAGTTTCCCAGAACAAACAGGTATTTATAACAAAGCTAATGAGCTTCCTCGGTTCAGGTGCGCACCCACGTCACCTGACCGAGGTGCCTTCTGGGAAACTGAGTCTACAAACTAAAACTACAAACAAAACATTGCCCTCTAGTGGTGAACCCTCACAATTACAATGTCCTTGTGCAGTCACACAGCGTTTCACTCTCAATTACAAAAACTCACTTTTCCTTTTACTATCGCCTAATCACTGAGATGAAGGAAAACTACATAATCATGATATTTTATTTTCTCTTGAAACTTTTCTTCCCTCTTGCAAATTTTGTGCCCCTGTGATGATAAAATGTGTTAAGAGCCTTAGTTCATGTTTATATCAAACATCAGAATAGGGGAAAAATGTGTTCTTCATGAATTTTACCTGGGTGTGATTGTTGGTGTGGGACCGGCAAATGGAAAAGTTTCATTGATGACAAATCAAAGTAGAATGGCCAGACTGATATAAGCTATGTCTTCCATGTTGAGCTGAAAAGCCTCTCAATATGTACAAAACCTTGTCCCATTTGGCCTACAAGAGCAGAAGACTAGATCAGGTTCCACACAATTCAATTCAATTTTATTTGTATAGCACTTTTAAGAGTGGACATTGTCACAAAGCAACTTCAAAGAAATAAAACACTATGGATATAAGTAAAAAAAAAATGAATGAAAAGAAACAATGAGCAAGCCAGGGGTAACAGTGACAAGAAATAATTCCCTGAGAATCATCATTTGGGTGATACCTGCAAGTGTGTCCATATTTTTTTTTTACTGGGGCAGTGGTAGAAAAGCTCTAAGGTTAAAGCATTAAGTTACTGAAGGTCAGTGATTCAAGCCCCAGCTCCACTAGATTACCATTGTTGGGCACTTGAGCAAGGCCTTTAACCCTATCTGCTCCAGAGGCACTGTATCATGGGTGACCCTATGTTCGACACCAACTACAGGCATTGGAAAGAAGAATTTCACTGTCCAATAATGTATATGTGGCAAATAAAGACTTCTGTGTGCTATAAGGTTGAAAGTTAATAGTAAATACTGTATATCAATATACTGTTAATAGTACTTCTATAACAGAAAAATAGTTTAAGTCCACTTTCAATGAGGTACAAAAACTTGACAATTTCAGTCCTAAAACTATTCAGCTACTGCAGCCACAAGCCATTCCAGATAAACTGCCTGCATCAGCCCGGTCCAGGCCTCCATGTGACGAGGAGTTTCACTCCTGATGGTAAGAATTTGAAGTCAATATCATGAATTCATGAATCCAACATGCCTTGTGTCAACAGTTCATGATAGTGGTATTAGTGTTCAGTGCTGGGAATGTTTTCTTTCTAAAAATTTTACCCTTTTAAACCAGTCAAGCATTGTTTGAATGCCTAAGCCTCTCTTAGTATTTATAGTACTGATACGCACATTCCATTATGGCCAAATGTTCCAATCTGCCTAACTTACAAAATCAAAGATTTATCATCTCATAATGGCTACTTCTAACATCTCTCTCTACACACAGAAGTTTCATTAATTAGAGTGAGTGTTTTCTGGGTAATTCTTGCAAATAATGCTTGTATTTTGCTAAAATAATTTTTCTTAAAATTTATTCATGGTAGTCATGTTTGTTTGTAATAAACTTTTTATAATAAAATGACATTATTTTTGAATATTTTCACACATTTTATAATGATGGTCATGATCTTAATTTTTGACAAGTGGTCCTCAGAGATGCATTTGGGACACAAAAAGCAGGTATTAATAGAGATGCATGTGAGTAAGTACAGTAGGTTTTTTGTTGTTGTTATTTTTGTATATACAGTAGTCTGTATACATTGGAATGTACAGGACCATAGTGCAACATGTAGCGGTATGTAAGGGTGCATAAAGTGCAAATACACAATAACTTTAGATGAATGCAGGACAAAAAATGCTCAAAACAGAAGAATAAATAGACAGGACAAGGTATGTAAAGTGTAACAAATAAGAATCAGATGTAGCTTTGTAAAGTGCAGTGTGTGGGGAGGTGAGGAGTAGGGGGGTATGTAGACTAAGCAGATGGCTGTTAATACCATGTCGTCACAGTGTGGGTAAAAATGGGATGACAAGTAAGATAAGATATCTCTAGCAATGAGAAATGATGATGTGAGAAAAAAGGATGGTGTGCTAACCGTTGTAGAGGGGTATAAGCAGAGCAGAAAAGATCTAAGAAGCTCTCCATCTGACAGGGGATTATAATCGGAAATCCAACATACACAGTTTCAAGCCTCCTCTAGGCTTATGATAACCAAGCTGACAGGAGTTATTGGGTAGCAAAAAAAGAAAGCACAAACTCTACACTGCCTGTCTGCCTAGATACATTCACTAGCCATTTTATTAGGTACAACTGCTCTTTTACCCACATATCTAATCAGCCAATCATATTGCAGCAACTCAGTGCAGTTAAGCATGTAGACATGATCAAGATGAACTGCTCAAGTCCAAGAAAAAAGGTGATCTAAGTGTTTTTGCACGTGACATGGTTGTTGGTGCCAGATGGGCTGGTCTGAGTATTTCCGAAACTGCTGATCTACTGAGATTTTCATACACAACCATCTTTATCGATATCCAGTTAGCGTCAGTGCTCTGAGTGAAAAGAAGAGGTCAAAGAAGAATGGCCAGACTGTTTCGAGCTGATAGAAAGACAGCAGTAACTCAAATAACATCTTGTTACAACTGAGGTATAAAGAAGAGCATTTCTGAATGCAGAACCCGTGAACCTTTAAGCAAATGAGCTACAGAAGCAGAAGATCACACCAGGTGCCACTCCTGTCAGCTAATAACAAGAAACTGAGGCTACAATTTGCATGGGCTCACCAAAATTGGACAATCGAAGATTGCACTATTGGATTGAGATCTGGTGACTCTGGTGGCCATTTGAGTACAGTGAACTTATCGTTTTGTTTGAGAAACCAGTTTGAGATGATTTTAGCTTTGTACCATGGCACAGCACCCTGCTGGACATAAATGGATGGACATGGTCAGCAACAATACTCAGGTAGGCTGTGGTATTCAAATGATGCTCAATTTGTATTAAGGATAATAACTCTCCCCACACCAATACACCACCAGCACAAGGCAGAATGGATTCATGATTTCATGTTGTTTATGCCAAATTCTGATCCCACCATCTGAATGTTGCTGCAGAAATTGAGACTCTTCAGGCAATATTTTTCCAATCTTCTATTGTCCAATTTTGCTGAGACGATTTGAATTTTCCTGTTTGTAGCTGACAGGAGTGACAATGGGTACAGTCTTCTGCTGCTGTAGTACATCTGCTTCAAGGATCGACATGCTGTGCATTCCTTGGTTGTAACAAGATGGTATTTGAGTTATTACTGCCTTTCCATCAGCTCAAACCAGTCTGGCAATTCTCTGCTGACCTCTGGCATCAACAAGGCATTTTCACCCAGAGAACTGACGCTCACTAGATATTTTTTCTCTTTTTCAGACCATTCTGAAAAACCCTAGAGATGGTTGTGCATGAAAATCTGAATAGATCATCAGTTTCAAAAATACTCAGACCAGCCCGCCTGGCATCAATAACCACGCCACGTTTAAAGTCACTTAAATTATCTGTTTGATCCTCGGTTTGAACTTCAGCAGATCGTCTTGACCATGTTTACAGTCCTAAATGCTTTGAGTTGCTACTCATCTGCTTCCTGATTAGATATTTGCATTAACATGCCGTTGAACAGACGTACCTATTGAAGCGGCTGGTGAGTGTAGTTCTCCCTTTGCACAAAACAGGTGATTTTAGTAATTAGTTCTAGCTTATCTGGCTGAAGAGTTGTGCTAATTAACTGAAAAACCTGGTGGAAAAACTGCTTATGTGACAATGCTATTCAGCTTCTGGAGCTATTGTCTTAGTCATCTCAGCTCCAGACCTTAAGCCAATAGAAGACTGTTGGACAATGGTGAAGAAGGCAGTAGATGTCAAGCAATCATTTTCTGTACATGATCTTGAGGAAGGCATTGTTTGCAGGCAAGTGAGCCTAGAGTACTGAGTACTTTTTTTTTGTTTACAATATCTCCAGCCAGATGCAGCAGGAATCGAAGAATAAAGGATTTCATATTAAATATTGATTGTTGTATATCAATTCCACTGCATGAAATACCAAATTATTCTTATTATCTTAACTGTTACATTCATACTTTTGGCCTCTTCCATTCCCTTCCATTACATTCCAAAATGTCCATCACAGACGCAACATCTACATACTTCTTCTTCTTTCATCATATGAATTAGTTTATTAATCCTTTCTCTCATCTTGGACTCTCATTTTGTCTACCCTTCTGTTATCAGTTCTACACTTCTATCTATCTTATCTAATTAATTTTAGGTTTTCTCTTTCCCTCTTTTGCTTTTCTGCACCTTTTTTTTAAACTGATGGCCTCCTCTGCGTCCCATGTTCTCAACAATTGTTTCGCTTATGGTAATGTCTTACCGCTTCACCTGTATCACACATCCCATGAATTTGTTATCATTCTCTATTATATCTCTTAGAAATCCTTTCACCTGGGTTCTCTTCTCTTTTGCTCTTCTGCTCTGCTTCTTTTCCTCATCATATTGTCAATACTTTAAATCAGCACTTCTTAACTTTTTCTCTTGGTTGTTTAATCGTCTCCTTTTGTTTCTTTTCCGAGTGAGCTGGAGTTAAAAGCACACTCTTGGGATTCAACTCGATCTCCATCTGCCTGTGTTGTTTCCCTAAAGAGTACCTAGGAACGCTCGAACATTGAGTCGGGTTACTTAACCGTGTTATTCAAACATGACCCGAACATCAGCGAGACAAGGCTGTGTGACTGAAGCGTTCACAGCGTGTATTTGGAAATATTCAGAACTGACGTACATGGGATTTAGTGCAGTACTCAAGCAGCCTGTCGGAATAAATGCAACACTCCTATATAATTCTGGTTAGAGGCTGTTTTTGTATTCCTTCTCTTTCTCTCTTAGTTTTTTGAAATAGCTCCCCAGTGTGTGTTTTTATAAACTTGGATACAACTCTTTTTTCTCTCTATCTCTCTCTCTTGCTCTCGCTCTCACACACACACATATACAATAAGTACCATCGTACGAGCAAGCAGGCAGTGAAGGTCAGATGTTACCAGGTACTAGTGCTGTCACTCTGTGAGTGTGTGTGAGTGCCTGCATGTGGATTCCCAGGAGTCTCGTTACCTCAGAGGTCTCAGAGATCGTTTAGCGGTCAGGGTTAAGGTCAGTGCTGATGCATACATACAGGAACGCATGCGCACACACAGACACAGCATCCAGTCTGCTAGTCAAAGGTTATGAGCATTATTATTATTATTATTATTATTATTATTAAAATCTGCTATGTTTTTATTGTTTCGCTTGTGTGCATAGTTGTAAATGATCCAGTAATGTACACACAACCAATTACATAAAGTAAGGTGGTCATATTTAGATACACCAATGAGCCATAACATTATGGCCACCTACTTAATATTTAGTATCCCTTCCCTTTTGCCACCAAAACAGTAATGCACTGTGTATTCCGACACCTTTTTAAGGAAACCAGCATTAACATTTTCATCAATTAGACATACAATGTCTTACAGCATATTGCATCAGACAACATGTGCTAGGCTTTGCTCCCCATGTATTGTCGCTGAAGATAATGTATAGGAGACAGAAAGAATAGGCAAACATAAGGATTTGAGTGACTTTGACAAGGACCAAATTGTGATGGCTAGATGACTGGGTCAGAGCTACTTCGAAACTGCAGGTCTTGTGGGATGTCCCGTCTTCAGTGGTGAGAACCAACCAAAAGTGGTGCAAGAAATTAAAACCAGTGAACCAGCAAAAGGGTTATGGGCAGCCAAGGCTCACTCATGCACATGGGGAGGGAAGGCTGGCCCGCTCTATAGCTCTGACTGCACAAATTTAATGCTGGTCTTTATAGAAAGGTGTCAGAACACACAGTGCATTGCTGTTTTGTTATTACGACCACCGATGGATATTGCTTATCATTAGATTTTGTCATAATTTTTTCTCATCTTTTTCTTCAATTTGATTTGCTCATCAGGTTCCCAATGATTTAAATGATTTAGATATTGTGCATGTTGCTAAATATGGTAGTAATGCAAGCAATTTTAAAGTCTTAAAGGTATTGCTAGAATATGCAGTATTACAACGTAGTGTGCTATGTTGAGATAAAGATTTTGAACATTTGTCAAAATTTTATTGTTCCAATAAAATGAAAGTCATTTCAACATTTATTAATAAACATATCTCATTTCACTTTTACCTATTACATATTGCTTTTTATTTTAGATTATAAAAAAAAAAAAAAAAAAAACATATAAGGTTGTCGGATCAACACCAAACTCTCAGAACACAACTCAGCAAAAAGGTTCTCAGCAAAAAAATAATAATTGGGGCTCAAAAGTCTACAACTTTAACAAAACACTCCTGAACTCCATTTAACAGTACAGTGCGCCATCATATATGAAGTATATACATGAGAAGTGTACACGCTGATTCAATCCAGTATGTGATTGCTATCTGTGAATGACTCAGCTTGTTGTTTGACTTCCGTTCTTAATTCACCTGAGTTATGTTTTTTAATCAGTTACAGTGCTGAATTAACACTGCTTTACATGCAATTTCGTCTGCTGCTCCTTGTTTCCTGACTAGCGTGTTCAAATAAGTTTAATTTCACCCAACAGTCCTTATTTTGTAGGAACGTCGTTATTATTGTATCTTTATTACTCAACTTCAGTGGCGGCTGGTGCAAAATATTTTTTGGGGGGGCGCAAACAAAATTAAAATTAAACTTTTAATAATCACCTGTAAATCGCCTTGCGAAGGGGTATTTTAGCAAAGAAATTACTGAATTTCCTCTTAAATTTAGCTGGCTTCCACATTAATCACTATTTAATACATTAACTAACAATCTGCTGACCGTTAATAAAACTCGTTGAGAATGGTCCAATCACATGAGCCCAAATATATAAAAACAATATTGATTCGCTAAGAATAAAAGTGGGAGGGTTTTTGACGCAGCACTGTGCACCCCAAACCCTCCCACTTTTAAGGATGATCTAAAAAAATCCAATTAGAGCTCAGCCTCAAGTCACATGTTTTTCAAAAATTTACATGCCCATATAGACACTTGTTTGTCGGGCGCCCTGCGTACACGAACACAAATGAATAAATAATGATTATGTTACATAATTACATGTTAAAGTAGCATTCATCTCTGCGCCTCTTATTGACCGGCCGCCACTGCTCAACTTCCTGCTTATTTCTCACTTTTTTTGGAAGTTGATCATTCTAAGCAACGTTTAAGTGAGAATTTGCACCTGACAGAGAGCGCACTTAAGGAAGGAATCAGTGATACTGGCGAAACATTGTTGATCTTTGAACTCAACAAAAAAACCCTTTTTTAGTACTGTTTCAGAAGCTCCGCCATCATGGATACACCTTGCAAAAAACGTTGGCACTAAGGACGAAAAATATACTCGCTTTTACTAATACATAGTTGCATACATAATGGCTGCCTTGTGTATCCTATGTTCATTTGGTGCCCTAGATTGAGCACATCCTCCGAAATTAATGTGAAGGTCCCATATGTGCCTGCAAAATGCAATATGTGTCAGTGTAGTCAGCAGGCAGGTCAGAAATAGTGGAAAGTTTTAAGTTTGTGTTACAGTACGTTCCCTGGCTACGGTCTAGGACTAGTTAGGGCGAGTATTATTTTAGAGCCAGGCTGTGGAAGTAAGAGAAGCCGACCAATATTTCCCCAAAGACTCTTGAAAATACTTAAAGTTAATCTGGCAGTGTTTGATATACATACATGTGATTTTTGCAATCAGGTCTGCAATTACCCTCACCAGTATTTTTTATCTTACATAATACACTGCTTCACAGTGACAAATGTGAGTGTCAAAACAGTAGGTGTGAGATAAATACTGACTTAAATGTCGACATGAGAACTGTTTGTTTATTTTATGCAAAACTGTCTGGCTGAATTCTCCACTGTGCCCCCTATTGGAATTCTCTGGGAACATGCGTAGTATATAAAGTAGTTAAGTATGGCAACAAGTATGTTTCCGCCCCAACAACTGGGCTAGGAGCTTAATAATAATATAAAATTTCACTGCACCCGGATACCTTCTGTTGCTGATTGACTGATATTGTGTTGTGTTTGTATCACTTTCTCCATTGTGTTTCCCCACTTACAGAACCATGGTTGTAATTGATGTGTAATTGAATAGAAACACTGACTGTTTCTCTATGACTTGCCCGCCCCACAGGCCAAAGAATGATATCTTATCATGTAATCAAGTATATTTCACAATATTTGGAGACGTTTGTAGAGGATATTTTCTCACTCCTCGATAAAACGTCCCTTATAGTTTGCATGTGTGGACTGGTCTTTTCCACAAAAATTTGTGATCTTCCAAAAAAAAATTCCTTCAATAGCATTTAAATTGAGCTATTGATGTTTTTGAATAAAAGCATTAATGGAATTAATTCTAAATAAATAAAGTGGTTAAGCAAGTCAAGTCAAGTAGGCTTTTGCTGTCAATTTAAAAATATACAGTTCAGTACACAGTAAAACCAAAACAATGTTTCTCCAGGACCAAGGTTCTACATACAACATAAATTAACAAAAACTAGCGGAGAATTATACAAAAATACAATGCACTTGTGCAAATTTGCAAACAGTAACAAACATGATACAATGCAATGTATTGCCGACCAGTATACAGACCTGAATTGAGGTAGTGCAAATAAATTGTACATGAGATGGTAAATGCAGTAAACAAGACTATGGTGGCAAAAAAGTTCTTATGCAAACAGCATCATTAAAACAAGTGTGCAAGCAAAGGTTATTGGAAGACCCCAGAGGGTTTTAAATATCTTCTTTTTTCTAGGTTTTCCTACCAAACAAGATCTCTACTCCCGATCATGATGGGCCGAGCGGTAAAATACACTGACGTCATAGCTACTGTTATATACCATTATCATAAAACACATTCAGGTATGCTGATAATTATAACACATTGCAGACCCAGAAGTCAGTGAGTAGTAAGGCATAGTCAGACGAGGTGGATTGAAACCAGGATTAGTGATTATATTCTCGTAAATGAAGGCATACAACTTTTAAAGAGCGCTGTACATCCGTGAATGACGATTGCAGCCAAGGTGGCTTCTATCCCAGTGCAGTCATTTCCATGAAAATGTAGCCAGTGGAATGCATGATCCTTGACAATCGACGGATAACTTGTTGCCATCTTCCGAGGAGACACATCTGTCTTTGGGAACTGTACAGTACATGCAATCATTCACGAAACATCACTTGCAAATTACAGGAACTCATCTGGGAGTTATTGCCACATCCCCAGCACAGTCCTAACCTCACTTCAAGCCATTTCCATATGAATGGGCCATTAAAGGAGTTGCAACATTTCAGTCGTAAAGCAGGCAACCCTATCATGACTACAGTGTACTGAGAAAACTTTTTACCTTGATGGTATCCAAGCTCTTGTGAAACTCTGGGATAGAAGCATTAGTATAGCAGGGGATTTATTTAGAGAAATGTTTTATTATACATGTTATTATAGACCTCTGTCCAACATGGTCATACCCACTTCTGTACAGCAAAGGGACATTACTTACTGAATGCCATTGCCAAACCCCCAGCCCACATTCAGAACCAGTTACACAAGCAATTTAAGCAATAAAATATGTCTGATAATGTTATTTATCTTAACCAATACTTTGTCTCCTTAGTAATTGCTTCTAAGTTAATTTGAATCATCTGTGTTGTTTTGTTCATGGCTAAAAAGCTATTTAGCTTCTAACATAAGGTTGAACCTGAAATCCCTTTTGAACCCCTGATGAAGGACACTACTTGGTGTGTGGAGCAAAGGACTGTACATGCTACTGTACATAGCGCCGTAGCCTTTGGCCAAAACACAGTATTGTTTTTTTATGGCAAATTATATTTGCTTAGGGATGACTTAGCCCAACTTTTCATCTACTCAGAAAGGTAAGTTGTCTCTCATTGATGTAGTTTTTTTTTTTGTTTCTATAAAAACAAATTGGCCTAACAATACCCTAAGAATTTAAACACAAATATTACTTAAAAAACTGTATTCTTTCGAAACTAGTCAAAATTAAAACAATCTGCATAAAACAGGAGAATACAGGGTCTATTTCTTTAAAGATCAATTAAATACCTGGGTAACACCAGATGCTTATATGTCTCTTATTGATTCATTTACATTACAATATCATAACAATTGATTTATGACTACAAAGATGAACAGTTCTTTTGTCAATGTGCCAGACACAACAAGAGTTTGTTTCTCAACATATGCATCTGAGGGGAGCATATCTCTCCATGTCCATTAAAAATCTTTTGGATGGATTCATATCTGTATACTGTATGCAATCCTTTTGGATTTCAATCTACAGAGCACAGACCTGACCAAACTGAAACTGTCGCATACCTCACCCAGGCCCTCAAAGACTACTGCAACTTCAGCAGCTTGTTCACGTTCAGTAGCTCCAAAAGGCCATCTGTCACCCCTCTGACCCAATCCTCCACAGCAGCCCTCTGGTTAAAGAGAAGAGAAGTCTTGTAAAGACAAAGATAAACAGAATTAAGAGAATATCTAGTTATCTAGTAATTAAATATATGAATGAGGCTGTATACTACCAGTATACATGTATGTAAAATCTTGTTTCTGGAATTCTACTGATAAAGCTAGGTATTGTTTCATATTTAAAAGCGTTTGATATTTTCAAGGCAATATGGTCAAGGCAAAGTGGGGGGAAATAGATGCAGTTAAGAAGGTTTAGCTCCAGTCATGTACAGTACAGTAAGGTGGGTGTGGCCCATAGTAAAGGAAACTCCAAGATGAGATCTCATGTTAATCTCTTCTTTTTCTCCTAGACAGAAATGAGCCATCTTCAAGACTTGAATGAGATTTAGGCGTTTTCTGCATCTTCTCAAAGGTGTCTCAAATGTGGCTCATTACCTGTAAATCTCAGAGATAGTTAATATTTGTCTTGTGTGCAACTCACATATACAGGAATGAGCTGTCTTTGAGACTTGAATGCAATTTTAGGCGTTTTCTGCATCTTCTCAAAGGTGTCTCAAATGTGGCTCATTACCTCTAATGAAAATGTTTCCTCAAAGCAGGGTTTCCCACACATAAAGTATACAGTGCTTGTAAACTGTGCAATTGGGTATTCTGATATGTCGTGTAGAATTAAACTTATCATTACTTTAATATATATATTTTTTTTACATTTTACTACTACCGGAATGACAATGCAAAAATGTAGAACTCACAAAATGCGCATATTATTATATACATCAACAATTGTATATATGTTTTATATATTTTATAAATGTGTATTACACCTTAATGAATTTATTAAAATTAATCTGCCAAACTTACTTTTCATTCTGTATAAATCTCATTACCAATAAAGAACTAAAATATAATATACATAATATACAGAATCAAGAAGTGAAGCAATGAGATAGTTTGTGTTCAGTGACTTTTGTATGCATTTATTATTTAAGGCCAAACCTATTTTTGCTTATACATTTATGACTAAATGTTCAACATTTTCGCATAGCCAACCGAATTATGGCTACAGTACATGTAGATTCTAATAAAGATATAATTTCCCACAATTTCTCCCACACATGCTCTAAGCCTGCAAATGATTAAGTGGCCAGTGTGTTAGAAAAAGTGCAGGGGTCCGTTCTTCGTACGTCGCTAACTCAGTTAGCCGGATTTGATTGTTGTGGATTTGTCCTGATCTTGGATTG
>JAQMYJ010000011.1:19670948-19686296 GCA_030014305.1 Clarias laeviceps | reverse complement strand
AGGTGGGGTCTCAGCACAGTAAGGAGAAGAGCCCTAAGAAAGCAGCTGATTGGGCTCCTTCGAAACACGTAGCAGGATTCTCCATTGCACATCCCCTTGCAGCTCCATCTCTTCTCCTGGTTCCAGTTACTGTGCAGGGAAAGAAAGTAAAGGCTGTGTTGGGTACAGGAAGCTCCTACACGCTTATGAGGGAACATCTCTGGCGACAGCTCAGCGAACAGGAGGCCACGTGTAACGTTCCTTCACCCCAGAAGTTTGTCAAGGCTGCCGAATATGAGCTGAACACCTACATCATGAGCGACTCTCATCTGGCTTTCCCTCTGATCGCGGGGCTGGACTTCTTAAGAGCCATGGGAGTCATCTTGGAAATCGCTCGGGGAAGATACGGGCTGAAAACAGAAGAAGGTGTCACCTATTACCCTTTCATAGCTCCCCAACAAAACCCTTTTCCTTCTACGGCAGCTGTCAGGAGCCGCACTCACCTCCCTGCTTCAATCAACCTGTATTACACCTTACCCATAACACCAGATCTTCTACTACGCACAGATGGAACCACTGAAAGCATGACAACCTGGGACACCGATAATGAAGAGGAGCTGCTGAAACTAATGGCCGCTTGGCCCCGCACCACCTCCAACATCCTGGGGAAGACAGCGTTAGAAAGACACAAAATCACCTTATCAAATCACACACCGTTTAGATCACGAGCATATTGAGTTTCACCTTTAAAGAAAAAAATCATTGAAGATCAAGTCGACCAGGTGCTACAGGACCACATCATAGAACCTTCTTGTTCGCCATGGTCCTCACCTGTTGTACTAGTACCGAAATACGATGGGACTTACTGTTTTTGTGTGGACTTAAGAAAACTGAACAGTAAAACCAAACCAGATGCATATCCGATGCCCTTGATTCACGACATCATCGAATCCCTGGAAGGCGCCTCCTGGTTCAGCACATTGGATCTGCAATCTGGTTACTGGCAGGTGGAGATGGAGAAAGAGAGCCGTGAAAAGACCGCCTTCATCACCACCAAAGGCCTCTTTCAGTTCCGGTCCATGCCCTATGGTCTCAGAAACGCAGCGGCCACGTTCCAAAGACTGATGGAGAAGGTTTTGGCAGACCTACGAGGGAAATGTTGTTTCGTATACATTGATGACATCATTATTTACTCCCAATCACTGGAGCAGCGATTTTGAACATCTGAATGCAGTGTTTTCGAGACTCACCCAAGCCAACCTCTCCCTCAATATGAAGAAGTGCCATTTCTTCAAAAGACAGCTCAAGTTTCTGGGTCATATCGTCTCTGAAGAAGGTGTGCAGCTGTACCCAGAGAAAACAAAGGCAGTGTTTGCCTGGATGCCATAAAGCAAGCCCTTCAGAACCCACCTGTAATAGTACAACCAAACTTAAACCTGCCATTCCAACTGCACACGGACACCAGCGAAGTGGGCCTAGGAGCCATCCTCACCCAAAACTCAACTGAAGGGGAACGAGCAGTAGCTTACGCCTCACGAATGTTGAGAGGAGCGGAGCTGAATTACTCCACTTCAGAAAAGGAGTGTTTGGCTGTAGTTTGGGCAGTCGAAAAAAGGAGGCACTTCCTAGAGGGCAGGGCTTTCGAGGTCTTTACCGACCATGCCGTCCTGTCATGGGCCGTCAACTGCCCGAAAACCAGTTCTCGCCTCACCCGGTGGACATTAAAATTATAGCAGTTTGTTTTCACTGTGCATCATAGAAAGGGCTGTTTAAACCTGGGTCTGGATGCCCTATCCCGAGCGCCTCCGCCGCTAAAAGTGGGCGCCGCCCCATGACTAGCCTTCACGACCACTAAATGTTCTTCCGAATTACCCAGCGACCTGTGTGAGATAACCCAAGCCCAACAGAAGGACCCTACGATCACCAAACTGCTCTCGAAAAACCATCCAAGAAGCGCACAAGATCAGAGGATCTCCTTCGAACACCACCAAGGGGTGTTATATCGCCGAGTACCAGTGAGACACGGAGAAAAATTTCAGCTGGTAGTAAAGCTTTCTCCACTGTTTCCATGACAATCCCTTAGGTGGACACCTAGGGCAACTAAAAACATTGCTGCGGCTGCTAGATGTGGCGTGGTGGCCGACTGTGCGGAAAGACGTCTGGCAGTACGTAAAGACCTGCAGCGTTTGTCAAAGATACAAAGCCGAAAACACCAAACCTAGCGGGCTGTTGCAGAGTACTGAGGTCCCATAGCCTGGACACACAGTGGGATTGGACGTCATGGGTTCTTTTCCCCTGAGTAAAAGGCAAAATGCTTACCTGCTGGTGGTGGTTGATTATTTTACTAAATGGTTAGAGATGTTTCCCCTTAGGGACGTAAAGACTCAAAAACTGGTACAATTCTACGAGAGGAAATCTTCACTAGAGGGGGCGTCCTCAAATATCTAGTTTCCGATCGAGGACCCCAGTTCACGTCTCAGCTGTTGGCCCAACTCTGCCAAACCTGGGGGAGCGTTCAGAAGCTAACTACAAGCTATCACCCACAAACTAAGCTGATGGAACGAGTTAACAGGACTCTGAAAACAATGATAGCATCGTACGTTGGGGACCATCACCAAAACTGTGACCAATGGTTACCAGAACTCCGCTTCGCCATCAACACAGCCCAACAGAAGACAACAGGAAAAACACCAGGAGAGCTCACGCTTGGCCGACAACTAAAAGGACCACTCGAAAGGCTCATCAACAACCTACCAACACATGATCACACAGCGTACACACTACTGGACAGACAAAGACTTATCACGGAGGAGGTGAAACGAGGAGTAAAAGAACATAAACAAGCCAGACACTACAATGCCCGGAGGAAAGATGCGCAATTTCAGCCGGGAGTACTGGTTTGGATAAAGACTCACCGACTCTCCTCCACAGCAAAAAGATTTTCAGCCAAGCTAGTGCCCAAGTGGGAGGGACCTCCTCAGACGCCGGAGGCTTGGGGGGGGTGTCTATGTAGCACGGCCACATAAAGGGTCATTTTATATAGTGGGCTGATAATTAAGTAGCTGATAAAGCTCAACTGCATTGGGAAATGAACCCGATATGGTTTTAAGTGTCCCATGACAGTGTTTGGGTCACAGGGTTAAGCTCTCGCGAGCATGCGGGATCGCTGCGCGAGGGAACCCGGAAGCAGAGTCGGGTCATGTGATCCGGCTTAAAAGCAGAACCGGCAAACATGCCGGGGAGGAGAGATGATGATACGCAGCGCTATTTGTAAAAGAGAGAGAGAGATAGTTTACTGCATCCAAAGGATTACTTTCCCCGTTGGATTAATCTTTTCTGGACAACAACTATACACCTCTCATTCCGTTTCTCGTGCTCCCGGACTAAACATCATATACCGGTGAGGTCGAGCCATCTCTCCCGTCCACCATTACACACACACACACAAACAATAACACGGACTCTCACACACACGCATACATTACATACATTGTTTATATTTGTATATATTTTGTATATATTGGTTTTGGTGCACCTTGTTTGTTTGTTTGTTGGTTTGTTTTCACTCAATACACTTTGGTTTGGTTTTGTAGTTGTTATTGTGTCGCAACACCGGAAGTGGCATTTACTATCCCTTATTTAGATTCACGATCCCGTAGCATTGTAACTAGCTTTAATAACAAAGTTGAACGTTACACAGTGTTATAGTAAACAATACACACGTGCATGGATGTTGATTATACCAGTAAGAGACAAGCACTAAGACCCAGCAGGGGAGTCGATTACCCACAATTCCGCAGCGCAAGAGAGAAAAACCGTTGGCTCAGTTAACACGTGACGCTCGGCGTCAAAACAAGAAGCACATGCGTGATACATGATACTCTGTACTCATAAACCAAGACTTGTTCGTTTTCCAAGTCAAATTTTATTGAAAATCTTTGCTCGTCTTGAAGAACACTCACAAACCGCGTTACTTGCAATCCAAGGTTTTACTTTGTTTATATAACCAGTTAATTTTCTCCACCAACAGATATTATTCCCCAACTTCTGTAACTAATCAACCGCAACTGGCGGAGATTATGTTGTTTAATATTTAAAATTTACACAGTCAATGTTTTCTGTTTTCTGTAAGGTTTTCTTACCCCTTTTCCAGCAAAGTGTACCAGGTGCAAGTTTTTGTCGATCCGGTTCAATAGTAAACCTGCTAAGAACAAGTTTTGTTTCTCCATTTGGCTGTCTGAAACCAAAGAACTGTTCGAAATTGGTCACCCTTCAGTCAATGAAAGAAAAACTCATAATGGTCACAGAAATAACTTTAATCTGACAAAAGTAATAATAAATAAAAAATCTATGAATGTTAACTAATTAAAGTCAGACATTGCTTTTCAACCATGCTTCAACGGAATTATAAAAAAAAATAAACTCATGGAACAAAGACAAAAATTATGGTACCCCTAAAAAAGACTGAAAATAATGTGACCAAAGGGACATGTTAATTCAATGTGTGTCCACTAATTAGCATCAGAGGTGTCTACAATCTTGTAATCAGTCAGTGGGTCTATATATAGGACTCCAGGTAGTCACTGTGTTGTTTGGTGACATGGTGTGTACCACTCTCAACATGGACCAGAGGAAGCGAAGGAAAGAGTTGTCTTAGGAGATTCGAAAGAAAATTATAGACAAGCATGTTAAAGGTAAAGCCTATAAGAGCATCTCCAAGCAGTTAGATGTTCCTGTGACTACAGTTGCATATATTATTCAGAAATTTAAGATCCATGAGACTGTAGCTAACCTCCCTGGGCGTGGCCGTAGGAGGAAAATTGATGACAAATCAAAGAGACGGATAATCCCAATGGTAACAAAAGGGTCCAGAAAAACTTCTAAAGAGAAGGTGAACTTCATGCTCAAGGAACATCAGTGTCAGATCGCACCATCCATCGTTGTTTGAGCCAAAGTGGACTACATGGGAGACGACCAAGGATGACACTATTGTTGAAAACAAATCATAAAGCCAGACTGGAATATGCCAAACTACATGTTGACAAGCCACAAAGCTTCTGGGAGAATGTCCTATGGACAGATGAGACAAGACAAGACAATGGAACCTTGATTTATCTGGAAAAGTGATGCATGAAGAATTTAACTTTTTCACACAGACTTATGCTACTGTATATACACAAAATGAAAATATTCAACGACAGTAAACCAGAGCATGTTTTAGATGAAGAGAATGCTGACACTGCACAAAGTAAGCATAGGAACAGCTATAAAGCAAGCAAGATAGTGGAATCATACTGCACATGCAAATTGGGGTGAGTTGTTGCATGAAATAATATTGTTCTGGGATTTTCACAGCAATCAGTCTCTACAGTATGTGTGATGCAAGAAGTATGAGCTTAGAGACAGCTCTAGGACCGGTGTAGGGCATATATGCAGACGTTTTTACAGCTAAATACAGATGTGTAAGGGTACAAGACGTATGTAGAGGTATAAAGGGTACAATGCAGTACAAAGGGAACCCCCAAATACCTATGTTTGTAGGACAATATAGCGGCGCTCGTGCAAGAGTCCTATGAAAATCGGGCGAGCCCATTGGCTAATATTTTACATATAACTGACTGCCATTTGCTTGTGGATTATTTTCTTGGAACAACATGTGCACTGTTTTTGTATTCCTTATTTATTAGACATCAAATATTACCATTAATAGTCCTTTGTTTGACTTTAGTTTATTTGAAATCTATATGCTATACATAGTATGAATGAGAAGATCCCAGTTGCCTTTTTAAAATACATTAAAAAGATGAAAATGTATAGACTTGTCTGTATTTTAAATAATGTATTATAATATAAGAATGTGTCTTAAATAATAATGTGTTATTAAAGAGTGTAAAATATAATGTTACAGTTCTTGTTAAAGTTAAATATAAAATGTGATATTTGATGGTAGGTTTTGAAATAATAATGCTTCTTGGTAGTGGACTTGGTTTTGGACGCAGCTGTAGATTATCATTCTTGTACAGACTGCAGACACCATGCTGGGATTTCAGACTTGTCTGTATGTGTAGTGTTTTGCACTGATGTACCACTCTGTATTGTGGGGTTCCTTTTTTTTCGACCCTGTGGAGTGAACAAGGGATCAAACAGAGCAGCACTAAGCTTTTTTCTGTCTTCTCTCCTATGGGAAGAAAGAAGAACAAGTTCAATCAGAGACTTTGAGCCATTTGACAAAAAAGTAGTATCTCTGTTTTTCTGACAGACAATTTTTTGCTCCTTCTCTTACTTCTTTATCTTTCTACTAAAATTTCGTCTTGCTTGCTCTAATTGTGTTCATGTATTTCTCTCATGAGCTATGTTAATAATGGAGTACATACACGGGGGGAAAAAACAGAATTTGTGATGAAATTTCAAATGAACGAAGGCATAAAACCATTGGTGCAAACGTTTTAAAGAAGGCTGTACATCCATGGAGCCCACTGCAGTTGTTCCCATGAACATTTATAAAGTGGAATGCCTGGTCCTTGAAAATTGACACTTAACTTGTTGGCAACTGTCTGTGAAACTTTACACACAATCATTCACAAACAAAAAATCCTTCATGCAGTTCTGACCTCGATTCAAGCCATTTCCACGTTTGGTCCATTTAAGAAGTTCCTTGGAGGGACTTTTAGTGATGATGACATGAATTAGGCAGTCCAATTGTGACTTTGGTGAATTGAGAAAACTTTTCATATTGATGGAATCCAAGCACTAGTGAAACACTGAGATAAATGCACTACATCTGTTATTGTGCACAATCAAAAGTCCCAGTTTCACTTGAACACCCATTTGATGATTATAAAGAATAAAACTAGTATTAATGCAGCAATAATAGATTTGTCTTAATTTTTTTTTAATTATTATTAAAAAAATGTGGTGGCACAGTGTTTAGCACCGTAGTCTCTCACATTTCCAGGGTTCGGGTCCCATTTTGGGGTCTGTATGCATGGGGAGTTTGCATGTTTTGCCCATGCGTGGTGAGTTTCCTCGGGGTAATACGGTTTCCTTCCACCGTCCAAGGACATGCTTCTTAGGCTAATTGCTGTTTTCAAATTAGCCCATGGTCTGTGTCTGCTACCATTAATTTTGTACTTGAGAGGGCGGTCAACTAGATGTGAACTTTTATTATTATTTTTTTAAAGCACAGGCATTGTTCGTTACATGCATGGCACTGTGGCTCAATAGTCCCAGACATGATCATGAACTCATGTTAATATGTTAATAGGTTTTGCTTAATTGCTACTAGTGTGTGTCCCATCCAGGGTGTGTTTCTCACCTCAAGCTCAACATTCTTGAACTGGCACTGGATCCACCTGACCGGGATAAAGCAGTTACTGAAACTGAAGACAGTTTAGTTTAAAGCACTGTAAACAAAGTCTGATGCAGCTCTCAAGCATTTGAGTTAGCCTTTTAATTCTCTCTCGCTCTCTGTCTCTCTCTCTCTCTCTTGCTCTGTCTTTTAATGTCCTCTCTAGTGAGGTTTAACATTCATGTCTGGTGCTACATTTCCCTCCAGGTTGTTTTAATAAAAATGTAATAACAAAATAGATTTTTGGCTTCAATGTCTGTGTAAATGTGTGTGTGTGTATAGTGTGTGTGCGCACAGTGTGTATATTTCAATTTCACCCTTCTTTTTCTTGAACATGTTCACCTATCTTGTTTTTCACTCTGCATTCTCTCTGGAGATCAGCTTCTCCTTACTTCCTTAATAGAAGATGACTGGAGTACCATTAAAGGCCTGTCTGCTTTAACTGTGTCACTCTGCATAATTTTAGAACATCCCTCTTTACCACAGTAGAGACAGTGAATATACATATATATTTTTTGGTGGCGATACAGTAATATCATATTCTAGGGTGTTTAAAATTAGCAATATTTTCTCTTTAATTACAATGTTATTAAAAAAAAACAAAAAAAAACAGTGTAAATGACAATGTTTATAAAAGGGTTTGAGAAGGTCATGAGAATCCTGGAAAAATCCCGGAACATAGAAATCACAGTTTCCACACCTGGAAAGGTCAAAAATGTAAGAAAAGTTGTGTATCAGGAAGATTAGGAAAAGTGTTTTAATATTGACTATTGCTCAAGTGACACGCAGACCCACATAACCACACATGCACACTTGAGCTTTAGTCAATATTAAAACACTTTTCCTAATCTTTCTGAAAAGTTGGTGTTAAGCTTCTATCTGATAATTGGTGTAATCTAAAAATATCTACAAATATCGATGCACTTCTACAAGCAAGCCATGTTTGATGAATATTAAACTTTTGCTAGACCATACAGTAAATCATGCTCTGTAAGTATATCATTTAACCACACCTACTGTACACTGCAGGCAATTTGGCAACACTAATCAGCCTACAACTTGTCTTTGGACTGTCGCAGGAAACAACGGGTCCCAAAGGAAGGCCACAAAGCACAAGGAGAACATGCAAACTCTATTCACACATTTGAAACCTACACTCCATTCCGCCCCAAGATTATAATCTGAGAGGTGGTTGATCCATTCGGCAAACCACTGGAATAGGCCTGGTTGATAAATGGTGTAAATCTGCTGTGCTCACAATATCATTGTCTTAATAACTTTTTTCATGGTCAAATCCTTATATCTCTTAAAATTCGGGATTTTAATACTTTTTTAAAAAAAATCTGAAACAAGCTATGCTTGTTTTGAAGAACCTAAGACTCTCATTAAAATAATAACATTAATAATCTTCTCAGTGAAATTGTTGCATTATTAGATCCCTTTCTGTCTTTTATTGTTTTAAAGAAAGCAACATGTGTCCATCTTTTAAACTTTCTCTTTTGTAATCTCTGTTCAATTCTGCTGAAAGGTGAGGGGTTTCCACATCGGCAGACTGGGAAAATAAGCACTTGCATCCGAAAATCACAGTTCCGTTGGATGAATCACGTTGTAGAAACTCGGTGTGAGGAAACGCAGGTCATTTTGTTTACACTAGCGGTTGTGTTTCAAGAAGGAGAAAATACAGAAATATGTTCCAGTTCAATTTCAGTCAAGTCACGTAGCGCCTAAACGAAATTGCTGTGAGATGAAACGGCAAATGCGCCGAACACTTGAGCACTGTCAGAGAAGATTTTGGTTGAGTTTGCACACATTGGTTAATCACAATGAGTCATTTGAGCCACTTAATTTGACTCTATTACTTCTACAACCTTAGCTATGTTACTAGTACATATTATAAATGTTTTATAATAAAATTATATCTCTATAAACCTTCTGTGTATCATTTCTTAATTTTAGGTGGATTATTAGTAATGAAACCTTGAATCATTTGCAGCGCCTGATTTATTTTCCAAGATAAACAATGAAATCGTGCAGAACATGAAAACTACTGACTCATTAAGTGATCCAATTTGACTAATTTTAATGAAATCATTTTAGTAAGCCAATTTACTGTAACTAATTCAAGTCGACTCATCTTATTTCTACTGCTGATTCATGAACATTTTGAACAGGCAAAGTGATTCATTTATGTTGACTCATCATAGCATTTATCCCTTTCAACTCCTTGCTAGAGAGGAACATGGAGAAGGATGCGTATAAGAGCAGAGGTTTATCGACAAACACGCAACAATTCCAAAATGGTAATCCTAAAGGCAAGGTCAAAAGCAGGCGAGGTCAGGCGATGTACAAACAACAATGGTAAGGGTCAGGGCAAAACTCAGACCCCTTATACAAACGTGGTCAAAAGCTGAACATGGTTTGTTACAAGCCTTGAGTTCAACTCAAGGTGAGTTGAACTCAAGGTTCACTTGAGGTGAACCTGACCGCGTGCATGCATGTTGGGTGTTGTAACTCCTGGCGGCCCTGTTTTTAGTCTGTGTTGGATGCTGGGAAAATGAGTTCAGGACCTGTTCCCTTGATTCACACTTCTAAGGTCTGTCGGGGAGGTCAGAACTTAAAATTTGTCACTCTGGTAACTTTCTGACAGTTTTACAAATTTCCTCGTGTTTCATGAATAATTTAGGAACATCTGTGGATGAAAAGCTTGAGTAGTTTTATTCCATATAATTTAATTGAAATTGAAATCATTCCATTTGAGAGTAGTCTAATTGGTCATTTGTACTATTTTCTAGCTTGCTCCTGTAATTGTCCTATGTTTAATATTATGTCATTTAGAGTAGTTTTAATTCCTAAAAAAAAACTATTTAAGAAAACAACTTATTTTCACATTCAGACTATTTATCCTCCTAGAGCCAAGTTACCTGGATCCGTAAACAAGTATTCCTAATATAAAAGTAATCTTCCCTCCACAAACTATTGTAGCATCTATTTTTTTCCCTCCAGCAATAATTGAGCATTCCACTTATCGCTCCAATCAGTCTTTTCACCTTTTCACCCTGACATGCTGTAATTATTGCAGTAGCACAAGTATTAATCCGAGTATGAGCATCAAACAGGGTGCAGAGACACTGTGCTGTTTTTTTCACCTATTAAAAGGAGCAGACACTGAGATGAGCAAAAGAATCACTGACACTTCATTCATCTCAGGCGTTGCATAATTAGTTCAGCCTCATTTTTTGGAGGTTTGATGCGACGCAGCAGGGAGTTCATTTTTACACCCGTCTGCCAGATGTTTACACAGCCAATTGATTTGAAACGTGTTACTTGTCTTCGCTAAATGTTGCTACCTAGTTTCACACTGCAGGGAATGCAAATTAGTAGGGGGAGGAGGGGTTTTGTGTATGTATATACACTATATGAACAAAAGTAACTGGCCAAACCTGTTAATTATTGAATTTAGTCAGGCCCCATATCCCATTTGAAGGGCAATCTTAATGCTTCAGCATACCAAGACATCTCGGGCAATACTATGGTTCCAACTTTTTGGAAACAGTTTGGGGAGGGCCCTTTTCTATTCCAACTTGAATGTGCCCCAGTGGAGTCGAGCACCTTTGGGATGACCTGGAATGGAGATTACGAGCCAGTCCTTCTCGTCCAACCTTATGAATGCTCTGCAGAATGAAAAGCGTTAACATAAAAACCACCTAGGTTTGGGTTCTCTCTGGCCCTTCATGGCATGACGCTACAGAGCATCTGGGGTGTCTAGTGCCAGGATGTTAGCAGCGGATCTTTTGGGTGCTGTGGGTTGTGGGATGAGGCCTCCGAGGATTGGACTCTTTTGTCCGGCGTGTCCCATGTGTCCTGGATCATATTTATCATAACAAAGTGTATTAATATTTATCATATTACAGTTATGTTGGAATTTGGATGCAGGGTTGGCCGTGCTGGGGGCACAGGTGCTGTGGTGCACTGGGCGTTCTGGTGCCTTTCTGTCATGGCCAGCGTTGACATTTCTTCTGCAATTTGTGCTGCACTGGCTTTTCTGTGGCTTCAGGCTGGGAAGGCTGGTCTTGGATCCCAAAAGGCATGGGAGAGCCTTGTGTTACCCATGATCCTGGCTCCAGTTTACCAGTATGTAGTTAATAATTAGTGTTAATATGTTAATGCTATGTGGTGTTACGGTTATGTTATGGTTATGGCTGATCAGTGTGTATAAATTTGTACATTCGAATAAATGTGTTGTAATTAGAGTTACTTCGTACTCACACTAATGCAGCAATGTATTTGCAAGTAAGGATTTGCAATTTATGTTTAAAAAAAAAAAGCACATCTTGGGTTGTAAATGACTTAACAGAACAACACCTAGAGACTTCTTGTTGTTTTGAACATCGTGTAGATGTGAAGAAACAGAGTTCGGTTAATTGGATGCAAAGAAGCGTACAAGTCCTGCTGTAATGTTAATGTTTTGTCTTTGCAGAGTGCATTTTTTAATTATCTAGTAAACAAATTTAGCCCTAAAGCTCATAATGTACAAAGACAATAGGATTCCAGTGCGTTTCCCAAAAGGATGCATTTAATATATCTGAGAGTAAAGCAAGTACATTGTGACATGATCTATGCATGTGTGATTCAGTTCACAGCTTGTGTTGTCTCAAATACATCGTAACATATACGAGATGCAATATCGTGTGGTGCAAACGTGCTGATTTTATGGCTTCATGTCAGCTCCCTTCTGGTTTGTGTCAGGTTTTTTGTGTCTGTGGCTATACCAATTGTTTATGGAGTGTAAAGTTTTTATCTCAGTAGGTTGCATGCATTAAGGGACACTAAGCAGCCATGACAAGATGCTGTTTCCTAGTTTATCGCCACAGTCATACTGAGAGAAAAGGAGACGCCATGAGTGATTTGTTCCTTTTCTTACATGCATTAGTGGTGTCTGTGTGTGTGTGTGTAAACCACAGTGAGCAAAAAAGGTATGTTAACAGCCTTGTCCACTATAATGATGACTCCACCAACATAACTGAAAACAAAGACTTAAAAAAAAAAAGCACAGTTAAGTCATATCTTTTTCCACTTTTAATATGATAAACCAACAGTTAAATTTAAAAACAAGCAAAGAAACAACAAAGAAAAAAAAAAAAGAAAAAAGCCTGCATAAGTGCGCACTTCCTCTAACTTGTACTTTGTTAAAGCATTTTTTCATGTCATATAGCATTTTTTTTGTCATATAGTACATTGTTTTTTTGGGGGGGGAGTTTATCTTGTTTTGGCAATTTTAAACCACCTTTGCATAAAAAAAATATTTTTACATTTATTCCATCATTATTGTTGTTATTTTGCTGGAAGGAGAAATTTGATGAAATCCATCTTCGGAGCCCTGCATTCTTTGTGCCGAAACATATTACCGTGAACACTGTGTTCTTTGGATGATAAGTTGTTGTGTTTTTGTGCCATTTTAGAATTTATGCACAAAGAGTTTTACTTTGGTCTCATTAGACCATAGCACATTTCCACCCATGATTTGGGGTGATTTGGGCAGGCTTGGATGTTATTCGTTGAGAGAAAAGGCTTCTCTCTAGCCAATAAATAATGAAAACGAGATATTGTTGCCGTATGCACGGAATGACGTACAGTATGCAAGGATTGTACTTGCCAGATAATTCTGCAGCTTTAAGTCTTTTTGCAGGCTCCCCTGCAGGAACTCTAATGTTATATGACATTTTACTACAGCTAGTTCCAGCTGAGTAATCTGATTAGACGAGAGTCTTTTCATAGACGTGATTATAATAGACGGTAACAGCACTGGGCCATTTATCTATATCTATCACTCCATATAAGTGGTGGTCTAACAATCATTAATTACACTAAATGACCTACATTCAAAACCAGTCATGGAAGCACTTACAGCAAGAAAACATGTCTTAAACAACACTTTGTCTCCTTAGGAATTACTTCTAAGTTGTTTCGAACTACCCCTGTATTTTGTTTAATGCTAATCAGCTTATAACACAAGGCTAAGATCGCTGTCTAACCCCTGATCAAGGGCACTACTTAGTGTGTGGAACAAGGGATTGTACATCCTACATAGCACACTAACTTTCCTTTTAACGCTATTTGGGATTCTACCCTAGAACCCCAAAAGGTAGCTGATATTCTAAAGCGAAATAAGTGGAAATCTAAAGTAAATCTCATAAATTTCTCAAGACTGCCCACCACCTCCATGGTTTTTCTTCACCAGTGAGCTGCCAGTCAACAGCTCAATACTGTTTCCTTCAGTTGGTGGAGCAATGTAACTGATTTAAAAAAAAAAAAGTAATTAAATAAAACTAAATAAATCAGAATCTGTTGAAAATAAATGTGTTTGTGGAACTGTTATATAAAAGCAATATCACACTTCACTGACTATCAACACGGGTGTGATGTGGCTGTAGGCACGAGGGCGCAGCCTAAGTGCCAAAGATATCAGTATATTCAGTACAACAGCATGACCTTGAGTGTGAAACTGGTATTAATTAATCAATACCTTTGTACCAGTTAGAATAGAACATTTAAAAGCACTGTGATTGAAGGTTAATTCAATAATAAAAATTTGCTCTCTGGCTGAGCTTACTAATTAATAAATAAAGAAATAAATATAACAGTCATTATCTTATTCTGAATTCACTTAAGATTTGACTAAGCATGTGAAGAAAAATAAGAATGAACTCAGATATTGTCTTGGACAGCATTATGCTTGGATTTACAAAGGCAATCAGTTTAATTCCAAAATTATTAACAATCATGCACAAGACCAGATTTGTTCTTTTTGATGAATTGTAGCAGGCATGGCTATGAGTATACTGGGATATTTAAAGCATCATTTTAAATATTAACCTTATCAGACATGGCCTAACTCACACTGTAGCAAACAAACACTCAACAACCTAATCAAGCGTAATCAGGTCAGGCTGGGGCAAATTACTCAGGATATTAAGCAGGGCTTTGGCTGTATAATTTTTTTTCCATCAGAGAAGTGTGCACCAGAGTATGTAGACACTTAGGCTGAGTGTGTTTATGATCAGAGGAGAAGTTGAATATCCTCTTTTTCTTCTCAGGCAGCTTACAAATTGGCTAGAAGGTAAATCCTAGCCATTGCAATGACTTAACATCTGTACAACATCAGAAATATGCAAGTTGATCTCACTGGACTAATTGAGATCAGTGGGAGGGAATTTAGGCTATAATCAATTTAGGATTTTCCAAAAATAGTCAGCGTAACCATAACAACTGGAAGTAGATCATGTGCTTTTAGGTTTTATTTCTGGATTTTCGAACATTCACTCACAGACCTCTTTATGACGTAAACCTTGCTAGTACTGGATTGAACCCACTTTTGCCTTTATAACTTCCTTAATTTTCCAATGCATAGATTCAACAAGGTGCTTTAAACATTCCTTAGAGATTTTGGTCCATATTAACATGATGGCATCATGCAGTTGCAGATTTGTCGGCTGCTCATCCATGATGCGAATCTCCAGTTCTACAATTTATCCCAAAGGTGATCTACTGGATTGAGATCTGGTGATTGTGGAGGCCATCTGTGTACAGCAAACTCATTGATATGTTGAAGAAACAAGTTTGAGATTATTCGAGCTTTTGACATATCAGGTGATCATAAAGGGATGGATGGTCATGGTTGGCAAAAATACTCAGGTAGGTTGTGGCATTTAAAAGATGCTCAGTTTGTATTAAATGGCCCAGAGAGTGGCAAGAAGATATGCCTCACCCCATTACACCACCAGCAGTAGCTTGAACCATTGGATGGAGTCCTATTGTAGTTTCATGCTTACTTTTGACCCTACCATCACAGCTGAAACAGCAAAAGAGACGCATCCAGCGAAGACACTCACTGGACCAGGTAATGTTTTCCCAGTCTTGTGAATTGTAGCCTGTTTCCAATATCAACTACAGGGTGGGCCATTTATATGGATACACCTTAATAAAATGGGAATAGTTGGTGATATTAACTTCCTGTTTGTGGC
>JAQMYJ010000011.1:19646195-19670848 GCA_030014305.1 Clarias laeviceps | reverse complement strand
CACAAACAAGAAGTTAATATCACCAACCATTCCCATTTTATTAAGGTGTATCCATATAAATGGCCCACCCTGTAGATCTCAGCTACTGTAGTTAATGAATTAACTTCTTTGCCACAAAGTAGAAACAAACTAGTGACATAATTTGAACCACCATAACCCGGTAGACAGTTACTAAGTATGCTGTAAAAAAAAAACAAAAAAAAACCCATCATATACGGTACAGTAGTGTTGCACATTTATGTCACAGAGGATCCCAGTCCTGACACAAACCTTTAGTCTCAGAAAGTTACCCTGTGAACCTTTCTGGCAAGCTTTTAGGGAACAAAAATACTAAAACTATTCATTTTATTTATATCTGTGCTTGTATTCTTAATGCATTAGATGTTCATTTATGAATAATGTATTTGTATTCAGTTACATCCCTAGTCTGTGAAAGGTAGAAAACCTAGCCATAGACAATAATTACATGTAACATAATATTTTAGATCTTTTATTCTCAATTTGTAGCTCTTCAAAGAGCATTTTTATTAACAAGCCGTGCATTGCAGTTGACAGAATCTCTTTTTTTTTTTTTTCACGTGTATGGTGTGTTGATTATTTGCGCTATAGAATACTGACAACTTTTAAGGCCAGTGACTTGATAAGAGAAAGAAACACCTAAGTTTAATACAGTAGAAGAAGAAGAAAGCAAATGTCAAAAAATATGGATTGTTACAAAAAAAGTGAAAATGCACAGTTTAATAAATAGCAAGAAATATTTGAGAAATATGCATGCATCTTGGTAGAATTATTTTTGAAGGATGTTTAAATGATACAAACTTGATCGTTAGATCATTCATAAATAATAATAATGATATTCTCCATACCCGCCAATGTGTTCATTTCTTGCCTTATTGAAATGGTGGCCCTCAACTTGAATTGCTCATGAAAATGACCTCAAGCCCGCCTCCTGTTTCTTGGTTCCAGATCAGCAGGTTTTTTTGTGCCAAAGGGAGCTAATTTTTCCTGTGGTGGATAAGAGCTAATTGGTTTGAGATTAGGCACTGACTCTGACACAGAGTTAGAAGAATAGCATGTTCTGTAAAATATAGAAGCCAATAGCGGTTTTTAAAACCATGTTTTTAGATTAACTATTAGTTTTCCGCCTCCCATTAACTTTTTTTAATTAGAATGTCTGTGTTTTGCAGTGCTGTAGCTATTGGTCTATTAGCAATGCAAGCATGAGTCATTCAGAGAGCTGAGAAAGCTTGCAAGACTTTCTGTACATTCTGGATTGCTGATTTAAAAAAAAGCAAACTCAAAATGTCAGCTCTTTCCTTTGTGAATGTGTCTTTTTCTGAAGTAAGAATATGTTTTATTAATATTAGATGTTGGATCATTAGTCACTAGAAATGTTTTTAAAAAATCTTAGATTAAATTATTTACTGTATACGATACTTTGACAGTTACTTGTGCATGAACCTTTTTTTAATGGATTTTAAAGGAATATTAATAATCAATAGTGTCAAAAGTATGTGCTTAATATTGACATAAATATTCCTGATATAATGCGTTCCCAAAAATTTGCACACTAAGATTTTGTTTGAGCTTCTTTGTAGTTTTTTGAGCTAAAATGTTGTTGCCAGTTTATGTGTGAAAATGATTCCTCATGCTCTCAGAACTACTCTTTCACAATTTGAGTCCTGGAATATGCCTGTGCCATCAGGGAAGGAAAATTCCATGATAACCTGGTCATTCAGTACATTCAGGTCGTCAGCTGACTTTATAATGCCACATATAGTAACACTGCTGAGTCTAGACCTGAAACTGAAGCAACCCCAGATCATGACACGGCCTCCAGAGCCTTATACAGTAGGCACTATGCTTGATGGGTGCATAAGGTTATGCACTTCACTTCTAACCTCGACACACCCATCGCTCTGGTATCGAGTATTTTTATTTCATATCATACTGTGTATGGCTGTGTGTATGATGAATGAAATTTAAATTTGAATTTAAGTAAATCATGACGCATTAGATCACATGAACAATGAGCGTTCTCATTGCACTGTGCATCTGGAAATGCTCTTAGTTTTACTATCAAACATAACTTCTATTATGCAGCTTCACTAAGCATTTAAGTAATCTCCAATCACAGTCATTATTGAGTTTTTTTATACGAAGGTGAGACACACAGTTTCTGAATGCCGCTTACGTTGAGAATTATGTCTGAGGTCTGTGTGCAATTTCCGTGCACCCTTACTATGCATCCTGAATCCAATTCTTAATATATCCCTCAATGACTAGTGAAAAAAGAATACAGTAAGTAAAACCAATAGAATGCATTTAGCAAGAGGATGTTACCTTAACAAGGCTTCAATTCCAGGTTAAATTTAATCATATTTAAAGAATGTTTTTTGATACACTGCCCTGTATCTTTTTCTCTAAACAAAGTCAGTGGCTGAGACTAAGACTAGGAGACTTTTGAAATGTAAATACAATGGCTATAACAGAATTTTTATGATCTGTGAACTTCCTAATGAAAGAACACAGATTTTAAGTCACATTCTTCTAGCATGTGATTTATTACCATGCATCTCTTGTATTTTTAATGGTTTTGTTGAATTCAGTGTAATAGTGACAGACATTATAGGAAAAAAATCCATCAGTACCTGCAGTCTTGACCTAGTTTAATTTCACAATAGTATAGCGGCTTCCACAAGTGCTGGCCCAATTATTTCACATACCCTTTCAATTATACTTTCAACATGATGTGCAGACGAATTCACCAAGCCATTCTGTTTTTTTTTTTTTCTTTTTCAACATCAAATAATGACATTGATATAAGATATAAAAAATTTTTTTTTACTTTATTTGATGTAAAATTGTATTATTGGATTTTTGGTGAAATATTTAATCATGATTCATGTAATTAAAATTACATTTTACTCAGTTTGGAGCTTTGATCCATCATCTCGATGTGAAGGCATAGTATAAAGGATAGAATTCAGTGTTAAGAGTTAAAATAATAACCACTACTTGTAGACGTGAATTTGTAAATGTGAGATTCTATTATTCGGATATTAAAATTGGGATTTAAAGTTTAACACAATACAAGATTATACATTTAACATTAAAAGAAAATTTCCAAACAAATGTGTTGAGATTAGATTATATTCTGCTAGTGTTAAATGATGATCAGGTAAAAATCCCCAAATCCATGTCACCTTTAAAAATGTTTTAGTGTTGTATAAAATGTACTGTATTTAGTGCTTAGTCTGTACTTTCTAATACTCTCTAGTTATATAGAGACTTAGGGGCAATCATATCCGTCTCCAAATCTTCCAAATTGTGAAAGATTTTGAACATACTATACGAAGATATGTCTCTTGAGTCTAAATTCCACAATCCTTGTTCCATAAAAAAATCCATTACAAAGTTCAGCTGAGACTCAAATGAAGCATTTGCAGTCCCACTGGTGTCTTTCAGTTATATTGTATTTAGTGCAAATTTTATAATTTTTCTTTTTTATGTTTTTCTAGTTCCAGGTAACCATATGGCTAGTTCTAGTTAGTCATTTGACTATTTCTGGGGAAAGAAAGGAGTTAAATTTGTACTAAATACACTGTAAATTTTAAAGATACCTACTTAATGGAACAGGGGTGGTGGAATTTGTTCCCTATAACTTACACATTCATCGTATACCACTTTATTTTATATACAGGGTTGCGGTGGGCCTGGAGCCTATCCCAGGAGACTTACGTCACAAGTGGGTTGCCAATCCATTGCAGGGCGCGCACACACACACACACACACACACTTTTTTAGAGACAATTTAGAGACGCTAATCAACCTAATATGCAGGTCTTTGGGCTGTGGGAGGAAACCCACCAAGCAAGGGAAGAAAATGCTTGCACAAAGACCTGAGGCAGGAATCGAACCCCAACCCTGGAGGTGCAAGGTGTCAATGCTAACCACTAAGCCACTGAGCTGCCCAGTATACTCACATTCGGTGTGACAAACTTCACAGCTGGAGTGCGGAGCAGGAAAACTTTTAAGACCTATGGTAATGTACTCAATATGCACCTAAATTTTTTGATTTAAGACAGACTTGAAACGAGCTGAACTCTCCCTTTGAATGAGTACATCTACAGCCTGAAAGCAGTACTGTACATATGTGCAGCTTCACCAAAAAAAAACAATAAGGGCAAAAAAAGTGTACTTGCATGAAAAAAACTTGATGACAGTGCCTAATTATCTCTGAATGTCTTTCACTGCTTTATATATTTTTTTTCTTTACCTCTGCCTACATCTTCTGTTTGCACAACATCACATTGCTGCTCTGTGTTGCAGGTGAAAAGAGCACATTTCTTCATCAGCACCTTGTCAGAAGCAGCTTGCACTTCGCTATGGTCTAATTTGATGGTATGAAAAGCTCCCAGTATGTCCGGTTTTTACTTGATCATCACATAGTAACATCAATCCTTGGAAAGTGGCAAAAATTGTAGCACGTTAGAAAAGAAAGGTATATTTTCATTTACATTGTTTTTAGTCCTGTATGAATAGAATGGATTTTCCATCCATTCAATTTCTATTTGGATTCCTTACAAATAGCACTGCCTAATACTAAGAGTGTGTAAAAAATTAAACCAGAAATTCACTTGTTTGGCACCAAATAAAACCATTATAGATAGTAACCACTAATTCATGACCCATTATGTTTAAAGATTAATATTAAAATGAGACTACAGAAACACAGCTCAGGAGGCACAGAAGAGCTCCTTAATGAACGAATGTGAGTGAATATGTGGTGGAGGGCAGAAATATTTCCCATTAGAAATGTCATGCCAAATAAAACCAAGCAGGAAAATTATCATAATAGGAGGAAGTGCAGCTGTGTCTCTTACAAGGACAAATTTGAATCCATTTCACAAAATAAACTTTTTGCAAAATAAATTTTTTGGGATTGTACTTGATATGTTAACGAATAGTAGACATTTCATTTGTCATCCCCCAACACACATTTTCTTAACAATTTTGTCTGAACAACCACCCACCTCTTCCAATTACATGACAGCTACCAGCTAAGGAGGGTAACAACTAAAATGCTTCCTCAGAGACACATGACACCAGTCAACCTCATCTTTTAAAACTGCTTTTCATGCCGCATCACAGAGCAGCATAAGACGCTCAGAGGAAAACGCTGCCCTCTTGACAGGAAAGAGAGAGCATGCCACCCCTCCCACCCAGACGGCATGACCAATTTTGCTCTCTTGGCTCCCAGCCATCAATGGCTGTGGCTTCCTTGGGATTAAAACTTCAAATTTCACAACCACAGGGCAAACATCACACTCAGAAGCCAGATAGTCATTTCTAATGGATTATTCAAGTTTTTCAGATGAAACCTTGCCTTGGGTTAAGCAATCCTAATCAGAATTGTACATCTATTTGTGTTGCAGTTTCTGTTCAAGAAACATAAAGTAAAATTCACCCTGAACAAATTTAGCTTATAGGGCTAGCACCTTAACACTAGGTTCACCTGCAATTATTGTTTTAAAAGCAATGCATACCATGAATTATTTGGGGTGGAAGGTGGGGGGTCTTATCTTTAGCATGATAGCATGTTTTTTGTTGAAAAGCGTCTTCTGACTAAGGGTCGGTCGCCTTAGGGTAGAAAAAACTGTATTTTTTAAAAATATTATGCATATTTGGTGAATTTAAAGTTTATATACACTTTGATAAATAGAATTCTCTTCTATGTTTTTTTGTGAGAAAATCAAGAAAATAGGTGTCTTCATACAGTCTTGCTTCCATAGAAGGCAGTAATACACTAATTTAAAACCCTTAATAAGCTATTATAAGCATGTTTAATAACTAAACTAAGCAGCATCTCTAAATCTAATGCAACTAATTGCCTGCCTGATCCAGGGCCACTTTTCTTTCCTCAAGAAGTGTCACTGTGCCATCTTTCCACCTATCTGTCATCTCAAAAGAAAACAAAAGCAACGAGAATGCTTTTAAATGTCTTAAATGATTGCCTTCTTCTCGTTGACTGTGGGCTATCAAATTGCTTCCCCTTTTTAGTCTCAGTGCTGTTCTTAATGTGGAAAATCATGACATACTCATTTCCTGTCTATTATCTGGATTACAAGCATCACTCTTGCCTGGTTCAAATTTTAACATGACTTTTTTTTTGCAATCACAGCCACAAATCTACTCCTGCTACTGTCGCTCAGGATGTTCCTAGAGGATCAATTCTTGTCTGTCTTCTTTTCATAAATTACCTGTTAAACCAGGGTCACATAATACATTGTCACCAATCTCAGTATTCGCTGTTATGCTGATAATACACAGATTTATGTATTATTTGTCCCGCTCATGCACTTCAGATTCTTTCATTTTAAACTCTCTGCTTGGCTGAATTTAAAAGTGATAAAAGCAAGCTGTTCGATTCATTACCATTTCGTTCATTAACCATTTTCCCACTCATGATGAAATCGTATTAACACATCTGGTGTTATGCATGTAATTACTAAAAATGTGTTAATTTCCCTTACGCATGGAGACTTTTTGGACACCCTCCATTCTATTCTCTCACCAGCTCTCTCCCTCTCATACTCTCTATATTGCTTTTCCTGTACAGTGAAGCCTGGAGCCTATCCGAAGGGTTATCGTGCTTTTGTTTTCTGGGCAAGAGGCGGGGCACATCCTGGATCGGGTTCCTTTGGATCACAGCGGGCACAAGCATGCACACTCACATACACTCACTACTGGGTTTTTGGAAATGCCTATTAGTACTATTCTCACTTACTCACTCATCGTCAATACTGCTTTATCCCGTATAGAGCGTCATGGCGGACCTGGAGCCTATCCCAGGAGATTTGGGTAACGAGGCAGGGTACCAATCCATCGCAGTGCATACTGTACAAGCATGCACACTCACACACTACTGGGCATTTGGCAATGCCAATTAGTACTATTCTCACTCACTCACTCATCGCCAATACCGCTTTATTCCGTATACATGGTTATGGGGACCTGAAGCCTATCCCATGAGGCTTTGGGCATAAAGTGGGGTACACCTTTGATAGGTTGCCAATCCATCATGGGCACGCACACGTATACACACACTCATTTACACACTTCAGGTAACTTGGAAATGGCAATTAGCCTAATCTGCATGACTGTGGGAGGAAACTGTAGTACCAGGAGGAAACCCACCAAGCATGAGGAGACAATGTAAACTTAATGCACACAGAACCCGAGGCAGGAATCAAACCTATTCTATTCTCACTCACTCATTGTCTGTACCGCTTTATCCTGTATTTAGGGTCATGGGGGCCTGGAATATATGTCAGGAGACTAAGGGCATGAGATGGTGTAGCCCCTGTACAAGTTGCCAGTCCATTGCAGGGCACACATACTCACACACAGGCAATTTGGGAACGCCAATTAGCCTAATCTGCAGGTTTTTGGACTGTGGAAGGAAACCGGAGTACCCGAAGGAAACCCACTAAGCACAGGGAGAACATGCAAACTCCATGCACACAGAGATGGGAATCGAACCCGGACCCTGGAGGTGCAAGGCGACCACTACACCGTGCTGCCTCCTATTCTATTCTACTGTATTGTATTCTAAATATGAGTTTTTGTGCATTCATTAGCTAATTTAAAAGGAGTTGGCAACAACGAGCTTTTACCCAGGTAACCACACCCCGTCACGCGCGCCTGTGTGTGTGTGAGATTGAGGAATTCAACTGTTTATTAAAACTCAAACAGCTCGTGACTGTGGAGCTCTCCAATGCACAAGCTGTTGCTCTCTCTCTCTCTCACACACACACACTCTCTCTCTATCGCGAAGTGCCCCTGCGCAGCCCGAATCGCAGCAATGAAACCTCGCTAGCTCTCCCAGCTGTTCGCGTCTCATCCTGAGTTTCGGAGAGCTCTGGCACGCGCGGGCGGCTCCCTCTGCGTCTTAGAAAGCTCCGTAGCTGAAGGACATCTCTCTCTCTCTCTCACTCTCTCTCTCTCACTCTTGTTCCCGGTGTGTGTGTGTGTGTGAGAGAGAGAGAGAGTGTGCGTCTCCTTGGCTTAATATATTTACTCTTGCGAAGCATCGCACTCCCGCACGCACTGGTCCCGGTGCGCTCCAGTGGATGACTCCGTTTTATTTCTATTATATTATAAGGCGCCTCGCAGAGCGTGTACGCGCGGGCGACCCGTCACAGCGGTGCGCGCACACAGATGCATGTGTCCGCGGGGACCGGAGGGGCGAGCTGAGCAGTGATGGCGCGCCCGTGGAGCGGATGCGGTCTGTGCTGGAGTCTCGTGGCAGCCTTCAGCGTGTTTCTGCCGCCCGTCGGGGCCAGAGGTGAGGGACAGGCAAAACACACACACGCGCACACACAAACGCGCGCCCGCGTGTACATACTGTAGTCCTACAGATCTCCAGGAGCGCGCAAAGAGTTATTAGCGCGTAATGCGCACAAAAAAAAAGTTACTGCATCGTTTTAGAAGGTGTGTGTTCAGAAGGTGTTTCGATGATATGCTTCATTTCCAAAAGGGACATGTCCATGTCAAAATGCTCGAGTGTTTATCCGTTAATTGGATTTCACACACATAATGCGTGTTTTTGGAACAGGAGCTGAGAGTTGCAGTGTTGAATGAACAAGAGTTATTTCAGTGATGTATGTGTTTATTGAACTCTGAGATTTATTCGCAGTGGCTTGAGAGCCAAAATCATGCTGTGCAGCCAAATGCTGTGTATTAATTCTATTAAGTGAATCGGTAATGCTTGAAGGTGTGTGTGTGTGTGTGTGTGTGTGTCCCCACCCAGCATGTGCGAGTGTTTTACATCTTCCCTGAGGCATAAAATAAATAAAAAATATTCACACTGGGTGTTATGCGATGCACACTGTGCAACAGGTTTTTACAATTAATTCATGCTGTTCATCTCTGCGCCTTCTCTGTGTCTTTATATCCATAACATTAAAAGCACTGACCAGTGAAGTGAGGATGTAAGAGCGTCTCCAAAGTCTCATGGAGTACGCCCGGGACACAGGGGTCGGCACCTACGAAAAAAGTCGCTTTGTGTGCCAAAGACTTACTGATGAGACTCTCTTGTGGGTAACGAAGGCAAGCCCTGCTGGTCTGATCCCACGAAAGAGCTATTAAACAATTTGCTTAAAGAGTTAATGCTGGCTATGACAGAAAGGTGCACAGTGCTGCATATGGGGCTGCGTACCTGAAGATGGGTCAGAATGATATTCCTGCCCACAGAAAACGCCCGCAATGGGCATGTGAGCATCAGAACTGGATTGTGGCGCAATGGAAGAAGGTGAACTGGTCTGAAAATGCATGTGGTCTTTAATATGTTGACAGTAGTGTGCTTACCTGAGGAAGAGCTGGCACCAGGATGCACTATGTAAGGAAGACAAGCTGGGAGATGCAGTATAATGCTCTGGGCAATGTTCAGCTGGGAAACCTTGTGTCCTGGCATTCATTTGGATGTTACTCTGACACGTACCACCTACCTAAACATTGTTGCATAACCGAGTACACCCCTTACTGGCAATGATATTGCCTAATGGCAGTGGCTTCTTTCAGCAGGATAATACTTCCTGCCACAATGTAATAATTGTTCAGTAACAGTTTGAGGTACATGACAAACAGTTGAAGGTATTGATTTGCCCTCCAAATTCCCCACATTTCAATCCGATTGAGTATCTGTGGGATGTGCTGGACGAACAAGTCTGCTCCATGGCATACTGATAACACTGCACACCTTCAGAGGTTATGTGCAGTCCATGCCTCGAGCAGTTCTGGCAAAACGCCCATCACAATATTAGTCAGGTGGTTTTAATGTTATGGCTAATCAAAAATAAATAAAAAAAAAAATATATATATATATATATTTAAATATATATATCTTGCATGTAACATCTAATAAATATAGCAGGCTAGTAATGTTTGACACCAATGTTTATTTCTTTGGAACATTTTATTTGTAAAGCAATTTAATTTGGACAAAAATCAGTGAAGCACGTCACTGAGGATGGAAAGCAGGGGTGTAACTAATCGTTAACCACTTTACCCTGGTTAAGGGTGCTAGATCCAGAGCCTGAACTATGAACGCTGGGCATGCCCAACCGTAACTCATACTCATGATTGAACTAGGGACCCTGGACCTGTGAAGTGGCAGAAGATTTGCAGAAAATTACCAACTATAAGTTTGTGACCATAAGATTAGTTTGTGAACTTTGCTAGAGTTTAGGACTGCGTACAATTATAATAAGTCAGGCCCAGAAGTGGAAATGTAATGTACAGTAACCTCATTTCAGACCTCTTTGACTCTTGCCAGGCCAAAAGTAGATGTGTGTATATGTCTTGATGCTCTTACATTTATTCTCCCTGAGTTATACTTTCAATCACAGCCAACCTAGAGGATTATATTGAAATGTAAAGAATCCTACACAGTGTACAAACTGTACTTATGTGCCCTCAGTGCAGAAAATAAATGCCCCTACAGTCAGTTGGCGAGTTGGCAGTGTCTCTAATATATTTGCAAGATTACAAATAAGGCAGAAGGAGGCTTGTTACATAAATATGTTAGCACATGTCATACTTCACCTATTACAGTATTGTAACTCAGTTATATTTGATTGATACTTTTGTGAATATGTACATGTGGGTGTTGTACGTAGATACTTATGCACAATGAAAATCAAACCAGACTGTGCAGAAAATAAAATGTTATCAAACGTCAAAATGGCCCAGATTTTCACAGTAGATTGTCTTTAGTTTTATAGTCCTATATAATGGACAAAGGAAATTCTGAATGTGGTGAAACAAAGAAACAAATAAACACATGAAGAACGTTGTTTATATCAGTAACAGCGAGTTTTCACGAACCTAATGTTTTTTTATAAAGTCTTGAAGATAAGTCATGTAAGTGCTTATCAAATCACACATCTTCAACCAAGCAATTCTCATCCACTTAACCTTTTTTGTTGCTAGATTGTTATTTGAGTCATGTCTTGTACCATTTACCATGATCTCCACAGTCAGTGTTTTGCTTGGCACACGTCTCCACAGTTTAGCGGCAGGTGATATAAAAGTTGTAAATTCATTTAAGCTTTATCTTTTGTCCATACTGTTATATTGATTATTTTTTTATGTCCTATGTGTACACAATTGGACTTTATGCCTTGTTTTAAGTTAAGTTGTACTTATTTCGTTGTCAGCTCAATACACACCCTGTCTGGTAATCGGAGAGTGAATCACAGATCGGATAGAGTAGATCGGATACTGTGACAAAGTCTGGCACATAACTGCTCTTTTTGGGGGGTTTTTTTCCCCCACTTTTCTCCCTAATTTAGTCATGTCTAATTTCTCCCAGTCACTAGAGGGCTCCCACATTAAGGCTGCTACTACTACCACTCAGTCGGGAGGGCCGAAGACTATCACGTATTTCCTCCGAACCACGTGACGCCAGTCGACCGCATCTTTTCGAACTGCTCGCTCACGCACCGTTGGGGGCGGCGGACAGCGCTCGGGGGACAGCGCTATCCACTCCTTCCGCTTGCGTGAGCTTTTTTTTTTAACTCCCCTTTGAGAGAGCTCAGCCAACCAGCTCTCTCTAGACCTCCAGCTGCGAGAGGTTACAGCATCATCCGGGACTCGAACTCGCGATCTCCGGACGATAGGGCGAGCACTTTACCACTCGGAGCCACTCGGAGGCCCTATAACACTTCTACTTTTAAATAGATTTTAGGACATACCAGTGCACTCTCAGTTCGGGTATTTTACAGGCCCCACCTAAAACTGCTGTGCATATTTTTGCTCTAACGACATGTGTTTTACAGTATGTCCTAGTGGTGCTTCACATTACTTCTTTTTATTAGCATCACAGTATCGGAACTGTGAGACAAACTGGTTTTAAACTTCAGCAGGAAGAATAAACATGCATTGCTCTGTCAATTCATCTTTAAAGGTTCAGTTTTCATAGTCTACAGTACTTGCCTTGTTTTTTGAGTAAGCCATGCTGTTTCATGTTTCACGTTTGTGTTTTATGAGGATTGTGGCAGCTTATAGATGTATTACAGTCGTTTCTATGTCTTCTGCATACTCTACAGTTAACTATCGAGTGACACACCCACCTCGAGGGAAAAAGCGCTTTATTTGTCTACAGAAATGACTGGATGCTGTGCTATAATCTGGCACAAAACTGCTCATGACGTGATTTTTACTCAACATTTTAATTTCATTTATGGCGCAGGCACCAGGACATTGGCAGTGGATTCTTTGGGTGCTGTGCATTGTGCTGAACATCGGTGCTCGTTCGAATTGGGATCTGGGGAGTTTGGAGGCCAGGTCTGTGACCTTGGGCTCTTCGCCCGCTGGGCCTTGTGCATGGCAGGCTGTGGTGCACTGGGTGTTATTGTGCCTTTATATCTTGCCAGCATTTTTTTTTTTTTTGTAGATTTTTACTGCATTTGCTTTTCTGTGGGATTGGATCTGACAGGCTGGCCTTTGGCCTCCAAAGGAATGGGTGAGTCTTAGGTGCCCATAATCCTGTCACCAGTTTACTGGTATATAATTGATAATGAGTGTCAATGTGTTAATGTTGTTTGGTGCTGATGTTATGGCTGATCAGTGTGTACAGTTGTAGAACGTCCAGGAAACATGTTTGTTAATTACCTTACGAGAATGTACCTTTCTCTCACCTGAAGTTAATACGAAAAGAAAAGGGAAGAAAGCATCTGTGTTCATGTAAATTGTCTTCCTTACAAATCTCTGTGAATAAGCTGCCACTACAGCAGTGTTAACACTTTAGAAAGACCATATTACTAAAACAGCCCGGTCTCACAGAAAGCCTTATCAACACTAAACCTGTTTGTGAGAAGTGTGCGCCATACAAGTCCCTGTAAATGAGTTGTCACTATTGAAATGTTAATGTAGTAGAGTACAAAGATCATATTACTATAACATCCTGCTTTTACATTTAAAAAAAAACCTGCATATGCAACTTATTTGTAGCACCTTGTATACAGTGAATATCAACATGCTGGCACCAGCACAAGAAAAATGATTTATTACATATTGATCTTACTCAAATAGCATGGTGATAGAGGCGGGCGTGAATAAATGAATTTTTGAAATGTTGGTGTGCAACATACACGCGGGCCAGATCATTGAAATTTAACATACAGTATAGACAGTCCTGCAGATAAGTTGAAGGCAAACATTTCCTTTTCCTCATTTCTCTTTTGTTTCTTTCTGTGAGACCGGGTTGAATATAAATGCTGCAGCTGGAACTGCTATGAGAGCTGCTGCTATAGAAAATTAATTAACATTCAACAGTATTATGGTATTAAAAAGGAGTCTTACACATAATCCACACACAGTCTGATTCGACAGAGCGAAAGACTTAACCACATTAGAAAACGTGAGGAAAACATAGAACAGGGTTTCTGATCTGGATGTGTGTGCAACTCAGTTCTGCTATCAGTTGTGTTCAGAGGTGACAAGTAATGGAGTAAAACCACTCTGTTAAATTACTAAAGATTTTCTGTGTATCTGTACAGAATAAGAGTGTTTCCCATATATGATACTTTTTACTTCTAATCATTACATAGTGTGATGAAAAAACTGTGCTTTTACTTCTTATATCTGACCAACAGATCCCGCCCACTTGGTCTATGGGCTGTGGCTACAGTACTTCTGCAGAGGCTTTCAAACAGGGGCACTTGACAAGTTAAGATTAGAAGTGATTTAGCTAAATAGCTAACATACTGAGCATAACTCCCACGTATGTTTGGTTTGTGTTTCATGCCAATAACCATGTTTTTTTTTATATATATATATATATATATATATATATAACAAGCTTATAATTACAGTGAAACCTCGGATTGCGAGTAACCTGGTTTGCTTGTGTTCCGCAAGACGAGCAAAAATTTTTAATAAATTTTGACTTGGAAAACGAACAAGTCTTGATTTACGAGTACAGAGTATCATGTATATGTTTTGATGCCGAGCGTCACGTGATCACAGCTGAGCCAACGGTTTTCCTCTCTCTTGCGCTGCGGAATCGTGGGTAATCATCTCCCACGCTGGGTCTTAGTGCACGTCTCTCACTGGTATAATCAACATCCGTGTATGCGTGTACTGTTTACTAAAACACATTTTATTTTGTGTCTGTATGCGTGTGTGTACAGCGCACATATAAAGCAAAAGCAAGTCTCATTAGAGAGGTTAAGGATCCATTTTCTCTCTCTGCTCAAGGCTTAGCCTGCCCTTTGTCTGCTGTGTGTGTTTCTGTGTGCGTGTCCGTCATTGGACACCGTGCCACACAGACACACAGACCCTCCTACTTTCGCCTTCACAGACACACACACACACTCTTTCTCTCTGCTCTACACAGAAACACTGCTCTGTCAAAATTCTTTTCAAAGGTAAAGTGCAGGTTAATTTGTTTCATTTTTACTTTACAGCAGTGATTCCGTTAGTGTGTCTCTCAATTGAGTGTCATTAGAGAGATTTCTTGTTTATTTTTTCCGATAAACCAGTGTTTCTGTTGTGCGCGCGTGCGCGTGTGAAAAGAGTGGAGGAAGGGTAATTGCGTAAGACGAGAAGGGGAAAGGGGAGCTTACTTTAGATTCACACACACACACACAGCGCATGCGTGCACAAACGGAAACTGACGGATTTATTTTTACTTTTTTTAAGGAATTATAAGGATTTATTTTTACTTTTTTAAGGTTACAAGCTTATAATTACAGTGAAACCTCGGATTCCGAGTAACGCGGTTTGCGAGTGTTCCGCAAGACGAGCAAAGATTTTTAATAAAGGTTAATTTGCAGGTTAATTTGTTTTATTTTTACTTAATATTTTGTGTTAATTATTTTTATGTATTGCTTTTTTTGGGCTGTGGAATGAATAATTTGAGTTTCCATTATTTCTTATGGGAAAATTAAATTTGGTTTACGAGTGTTTTGGAATACGAGCCCACTTCCGGAACGAATCATGCTCGCAATCCAAGGTTCCACTGTATAATGATTTGGTATCTCCTTTACCCATATTTTCTCCTGCATAATTGCAGCATGCATGTGTTTAATTGTCTTATTAACAATTAGCACGTTAGCAATGGGAGCAACTAGCTTAGCTACCAAAGTAATGAAAGATGCTATTCACTTAATCTATGTCAAATATTGTCGCTATCAATCTTTACTAGACCTGCACATTCATATTAACAGCAACTGATATTAAATTATTGTTCATCAGTAGCTCAATCAGATAAAAATCCAGAAAAATATGTTTCATTGTCAAGTACATGTACTTTTGTATTTAATGTACATATTAGAGAACATACTTAATACTTCGAGAGAGCGAATGTGGAGTGGTACTTCAAGGCAAGGTGGCTTAGTGGTTAGCCTTGCACCTCCAGGGCTCCGGGTTTGATTCCTGCCTTGCGGTCTGTGTGCCAGACCAAATTGCACATAGTGTGTGATGCATGTCTAAACGTTGACTGGTGGTCCTACCACGGTCATAAAAATAAGAATAAACACAATGGTTACCACTGGCCTCCACTTTCCTAGTTGGACTACGGAGGTCAGCCTAACCTTTAGTCAGTTTGTTAAGATAAAATCTATTGATTGGGTGGATCAATGAAAAAAAATAATGATCAACAGAATAAGTTTCTTTGTGAAATTGAAAAGATGTCAAATTATTGCAATGGTGTAAGGTATGTTGATATTGTGAGAATTTTGGATGCGGTTTAACACATCATGAGTTTAGGTGAATGTTTTTATATGTATCATTTTATTGGCAAAAACTGAACATCAGTTAGATTAGTTTGATTAAATGTAAGAGAACTAGTAATTAATGATGGTGGCACAGCAGCTTAGCAGTTAGCACTGTCACCTTGACAGGGGTTGGGGTACATTCCCGCCTCGGGTCTGTATGCGTGAAGTTTGCATCTTCTCCCTGTGCTTGGTGGGTTTTCTCCGGGTACTCCGGTCTCTACCCACAGTCCAAAGACATGCAGGTAAGGCTAACTGGCATTCCTGAATTGCTCGTTGTGTGTGAATGACAATTGGCAGTTGAGCTGGCAACTCGACCCCTTAAGTAACTGCCACAGAAAGGACAGATATACCTCCAGGGTGAGGAGTATCAATTGTCTGATGTGCCTGATGGCATGTGGATGGACCAAAATACCAACAAAAAAAAGAGATGGGGGGGGGGGGGGAATTCAGTTACATATCACAATTGATTTGTTTCACGTACTGCCACTATGACTCAAGTGTGTGTGTGTTTCTAAGCTTCAAAAACCATCCTATATTCATGTTGTCAAACTTTAAATAATCAGTCAGAGGTGGGTAAATGGTAGTCAGTAGGGATGGGAGTCACCAGGGACCAGCCGATTTGATATTATAATAATAATTAGGTGCGATTCAATTTGTATTTCAATTTCTTTAAGTACTATGGTTTTATAAAAATTCAAATTCTAAATACACTTTTTTATTAGATTTTGTAATGATTCTAAACCAACTTAGCAATAATTTACTAATATAACAAGCACAGCATTTAAACAATTCAAACTAACTTCAAATACAGGACTTCAACCTTTAACTGAGCAGCATGTATCTCTGTCATCCGCTATAATTATAATTTATAACCAAAATATAATTATAATTTATAACCAAGAGCAAATAATGCACTTCTATCACCTGTATCCTGTAGGATTATGAAGAAACAGCGATGTTTTAGCTCCTCCAAAGTTCAAAAAACGCAACAGTGAGCATGTGGCTGTGAGCACACGGCTGCGTGCGGCTTCTAATGCGGTCATGTGGGGCTTCTAACACACGCAATTTTTAACTAATTAGCGCTCACGTCGTTTTGAGACTTGTGTAAGCATGTGTAATGAGTGGGTTTGAGATTACTTCGCTCCCAGAGTTTGGAGAAAAAGGCAGATCGGGGGCTTTTAATGCGCAAAATTTTTGATAATGTAACATCATTAAAATGGCTGTTCCGCCATATTCCGTACACAATCTCGCATTCTTACATTCTTTAAAGAATCGTTTATATCTGAGGCTGATCAGACGATCACCGGTCATGACCAATCAAACTGAAAACCACTGGCCAAAAAAAAGATTTTGGAGTCAGTGTGGTGACACAAAAGAATTGCAATTTGTAATCAAATTGATTTCCCCCCTACTGTATCTGAGGAGGCTTTAATGTCTGCAATGTCTTGTCCTTTAATGTCTTGTGTGTTGCACATGTTCTCACACTTTGCTATGGCAGGTGTTGTCTTCTATGCCATGGTGTTTAGGGGCAGCAGTGTAGAGGCAGCTGGTTCCAACAGACTAAACAAACTGTTTAATCTGAACAGTGGTTCAGTTCTGGTGCTTGAATTGGAGACCCTGGTGGGTGTGTCTGAGGAGAGGATGTTGCAGAAACTTCTCTGCATCATGGACAATCCCTCTCACCCTCTGCCTGCCTCCTTTGTTGAACATTCGAGGATACAAAAAAGACTTTTTGCTCTGGTTGTTCTTATTTTGTCTTATCTGATGTTATTTTATCTCATCTTTCATTCTTATTTTTTAATAATACATAATCTGAAATTATAAAATAGTTTATGTTCTCACAAATTATACAGATTTTTATTTTGAAGTCTTATCCAGGTTGATAACAGTCTAAGGTGTAAATTATAAGGTTTATTTATAGGGACTTGAAAGATTTAAATGCTGGAAAATCTGTCTGCAGATATGAAGACTTGGGTCACATGTTTCCATCTGCTTTGTGCACAGGAGACTGGAATTCCTGCTTAGCACAGATTTGAAAAAAATCCTTGTGTCTCTTGTGTAGTAACCATGGAAATGGCAATGCTACAAATATAATAATAATAATAATAATAATAATAATAATAACAATTGCTTCTATTATTACTATTATTATTATTATTATTATTATTATTATTATTATTATCTAAAAATAGTAATAAAGACATTCGATTAATCGTTCAGACGGTGGAGACTCTCGCCTGTCCGTAATTTGCTAAATTGCAACGTTAGATGATGATACATTTATATAACTTCTTATCAGCAGGTGCGACCTAAATAAGTTTTGTATAGTGCGCTGGTCCACTAGCACTTACTGGAGTTGACTGCAAGTAAATGAGCTGAAGTAAAGCCGGAAATGGAGTTTTACACATGGTCTAGTACAAATATGAATCCCATTTATCATTTATCCATATACGTGTGTATATATATCGTTATTTATTATTAAAAAACTACCAAAAACAGTCACCTCAAAAAGATAATATATTCTGCGTGAAATAAAATATCTGAGCTAAAACCTTTTATTGTGTTTTATTCTGATTTGCTTCATTTATCACAATGTCTGTAGACAGGGATTAGTCTTTAAAGAAAGAAACAGAGTAACATAGTATAAAGTACACTGCCTAGCCAAAAAGTCACCATTTCAGAAGAGGCATATTTTTGGGGTGCATCAAGCAAAGAAAACAACTAAGGAGATTTAATTTGGTTAAATTCAAAGAACCATTCAAACACATTATGAAAACTTGGGAGGATAGAGCTGAACCGTCAACCTTATGGAAGAAATGTGGTTGGAAAAAACGCAGATCTCTTAATCACTTGGTGAAGTTGCATAGTAAAAAAAAAAAAAACAGTAAAAGCCAGAGCTATATTTAATATTGAAAGTAATTGCTGTTCCATACACACACAATGTGATGAGAATTTAGAGGATTGGGACTAAACAGTTGTGTGGCCATAAGGAAACCACTTGTTAGTGAGACTAATCAGAAAAAGTCTTTAATTTCCATGGGGGCATAAAGATTGGCCATGTAAAAGGTCATGTAGTTCAGATTGACTTCTTGATTCAGATTCATTTCTTTTGATTGTGTAAAGCTGCTTTGCGACAATGACAATTGTTGAAAGCGCTATACAAATAAAATCGAATTGAATTGAATTGGAGGCAGTGTTATGATCTGGGAAGTCACCTGAATTTACTGAATGACCAGGTTGTCACATCTGTGGTCCTTGATGGCACAGGGAAATTTAAGGACTCAAATTGTGAAATTGTGATTCTGGGAGTATGAGGAATTATTTTCACACATGAACTGGCCACCACATTGTGTGCTGTAATCAAAGCTGAAGGTGATTGAATGAAATCTTAGAGTGTGCAACTTCTATTGGCCAGGAAGAGTAGTTACCTATACATTCAAAATATTACGGTTTTTATTTCTATTATCATTATTATTATACTTTTAGATAAACTATTTAATTCCATTGGTTTGTATTCTACAGCAGGTTTCCTTTTAATAAATGAATAAAATGCTTTACATCATCTTGTGCTCTTCTTATCCTAATGAATATTCCATAAAAGAATGTAAATAACAAAATAATCAGTAATCAGCTAGCGTTTTATTTAGACTTTATAATAAATGTCTCCGCAGTGAACATTTATTTACAACTAGTCAGTTACTGTTTGATTGGACTCATTGCATGTCAGATTTATGTCCAGGATTTTACAAAGAATTCTTTGTTCTTTTTGTGAGAGTTGAAAAGCAAACCACTTCACTAACACACACACATACACATACAGGAACAATTTAATTCCCATAGAGAGGGAGACTTCGTCAAAATATTAATCTCGATAGAAAAAGAGCTTTGATTTCTCGCACTAAACAGAAACCCTGACCTTTCGACATCCACTTAACTTTAACTGATCCCTTATGAGCCATTTGCAAGTCAATTAGCAAATTAGCCCTAAGGACGTGACCCCTCTTACGTTCTTCAGACTATGGAAATCAGATAGAGCTGGTCTAAAATTCATAATTAAAGAGTAATATTCATTTACAACATCAAGAGGAATGCTACGGGACACACATAGTGTACATGAGTCAAGAGAAAGGTTTCCATAGGCAGGACTCAGTTGAGTAAATACTGTATGAACCATAAAGCTGTTAAACTATTGGTCCAATTCCTGTCCCGTTGACAGTATTTTAGCATCATTTTCATTGTAGTGTGTTAAGATACATTTTGCGCTTATCATTTCATCGCAAGTGATGTTTTATTGATCGGCTCTTAAGGTGAGCATGTCTGTGTGTGAATCAGATTTCTATTTGCATTGCAGAAAGGGAGAATAAAGTGTGTGTGTGTGTGTGTGTGTGTGTGTGTGTGTGTGTGTGTGTGTGTGTTTGCATGCACAAGTACTCTACACTTATTTGTAGGGGTGTAACGGTATACAGATTCGAATTTGTACCGTTTGTTTCGGTGTGATACAGTCTAGCTTTAAACACTGCTGAGATATTTTCTCTATTAATTAAAGCAGTTAATAGAACTGGCACTACGATGCTGAGGAATCTTTAATTATACCTTCAGAGATTTTAAAAGTCAGATAAACAGGTTTATTTAAAATATCATTCAGCGTCCCATCATATGCGCTAATTTGCAGGAATTACGCCATTTTTGTCTACAGTGCATTTGTCAGACGAAGTGCAAAACTGATAAATTTTTAACAACTGTCTGGATAAAACCAGCCGCAAAACAAAAACATTAGGTGCGTTGGTGATCATTTCAGCCACTATCTGGAACTGTGCAATAGGCACATACTGAACATCCTTTCAACCTTTCAGTGTGTTTATAATGTAATGATATACAATCCCACGATCGAGTACCACCTAGAAGAAAATGGTTTCATTTCTTTTCTGGTTGCTATTAAGGTTTATTCCTTCCCATCTTCTCAGGGAGTTTTTTTTTTCTTCTTACCTTATCTGGTTTGCATATTAACAATCGAAATCTACAACTTCAGTAATGCAGATTCACCCTTGTGCATGATGATAAATGGTGTAAATTATATATAAATGGCCATGTGTGGTCACAGAACATTTCATGACATTTAGTGACATTCAGAAATCTCTATTAAGGCCAAAGCTAAAACAGCTGAGAAAGAAAAAACAATGACTACACAGCAAAAGAGTGTGTCTCAACCATGACTTGTTCCAATTATGACATGTTCCAAGCGCAGCACTTAATCTTTCAGTAATGCCAGCTTAGCCACTGCAGCATTTTGAGTGCAATAGTGCCAGACTTACTCCTTTCCATTGTATTAACTGGCATTTTTCCTTAATTGAATGTTCATTATTTTTACCAATATTGTGTGTGAAATAAATTAGCTGACAGTGTAATCCCTATATAGATAAATTTGCAGTATCTCATCACCAACACAATGTAAAGCCAACCATTTGAGCCTCCATATAAGGAAATATACTCACATGCTCCTATATACTGTAGTAAAGATGCTTATCTGAACTAAATTGATTTTCATGAATGCCACTATTTTTTTTTTTCCTTTGGCTGCTCCCATTTGGCATAGCCAGAGTAGATTATCAGATTCTCACATTTAGTTTTTGGCACAGGTTTCATATTGGATGCCCTTTCTAAGGGTTCCCATCAACCCCAGTGGCTTAGTGTGGGACTTTGGCTGGGATGCAAACCTGGTCCTTTCATATGGCAGGCGAGAGACACCAAAGGCATTTCTTGTAACTTGCTAAATGCTACATGAGTTAATTAATAAGGAAAAATAAATATACAGTTTCACAAATGAGACATAATGCCATATGGTAAAAAAAAAAAAAGTAAAAAAAAAAAAAATCAAATAGTCTCTTGGACTACTACACTTACCTATTTTTAACAAGGTGCTAGTTTATCCATACAGATTGACCAGTTTATAAAGATGGCATGATGCCACCTTTTCTTTTTATACCAATACCAATAATATTGAGCCATCTGATATCAATAGCCTATAAAATACACTGCCGGGCCAAAAAAAAAAAAAATTATTGAAGATTTCATTCAGTCAACTTTAGCTTAGATTACAGCACACAATTTGGTGGCCAGTTCATGTGTGAAAATGATTCCTCATGCTCCCAGAATCACTCTTTCACAACTTGAGTCCTGGAATATGCCTGTGCCTTTATGGAGGAAAAACTCCACAGATGTGATAACCAGTTATTTAGTACATTGAGGTCATCAGCTAACTTAATTTTATTGCCAAATAACGTTGCTGAGTCTAGACCTGAACTTTAGAAGCAACCCCAGATCATACAGTTACACTGTCTCCAGAGGCTTGTACAGTGGACATTATGCATAATGAGGGCATCACTTCAATTGCTTTCCTTCTTACTCTGACATGCCTATCACTCTTTAAAAGGGTCAATTTGGACTCATCAGTCCATATGACCCTTTACCATTGCTCCTAAGTTCAATCTTTATGCTCCCTAGAAAATTAAAGCCTTATTTTTCTAATTAGTCCCACAGTTCACACAGCTGTTTAGTCCCAATCCTGTGAGTTCTCATCACATTGCTTGCGTATGGAAGTGATTTCGCATTAAAAGAATAATTTCAATTCATTAATTGTTATAAGTTTATGGTACAGCACTAATCCTTCAGGGTTTGATAATGTGTTCTTTTTATAACCCATTTTTTTCTTCTTTTTTTAAACGCAGCACTTACAATGCAGGTCATATAGTAGCATAATTACAAAATAGGAAAGTGGGAATATACCAAAAATAAAGTGGGAAAAAAATCAGGTCTCTTTATACATAGTCATTCAGTTCCAATAGCAGTCTATTCCATTTTTTACAGGGTCAGGTTTTGCTCGAAATCAGTCACATTGGTGACATTTCTCAGTCTGTTTTTGCACTTTGAGTCTATTAATTTATCCAGACTTGTCCTTGTTGTTTTAGTTATGAAAGACCTGAATAATGAGGTGCGAAATTAACAGAATTTTGACATTCTATTAAAAATTGACCTGGAGGTTTGTTTCCACTTGTTTTTTGTCGCTCGACACTAAACATTTTTGCTCTACCTCTCTTCTCCATCTTAATTATTTTTTTCTGTGCATACTCAGTAAAGAGCCTTGAAGACGAGTAACCCTGAGCTCCAACAAAACACTCTTTCAAAATGTTAAGTAGCAACAAGCGCATCATGCTGTCCCCTTTCACTTTTTCCTCTCTCTCTCTCTCTCTCTCTCTCTCTTCCTGTTTTACTTACTTGTACTCAGTTATTTATTTTTTTTTACTTATTTTCACTCACTCTCTCTTTATTTCCATTTCTTCTAGTTGCTCTTTCTGGCATGCAATGACTTGAATTCTGCTTTCTTTTTCCTGTTACTTCTGCTCCATTGCGTTTTTCCTTTTCCCATCAGGTTCTTACTTCCTACTTGCCACTGTATTTCTGTTTCTGTCTTTTTGCCTGTTTTCTGCTCTCTCTCCCTCTCTCTCTCTCTTTCTTTCTATCTCTAAGTGCTTCCATTTTCCAATCATGTTTCTCGAGGGCTTTTTTCTCATCTACCCTCTTTTTCCTGGTGGCCTCTTTCCTTGTATTCTTTTCATTTCCTTTGTATAAAATGAGGAGAAAAGAATGAAAGCAAAACAAGGACATAAAGGTAATAATAGGTCAAGAGAAAGGAAAAGAAAAAAAAGTAGAATGGGATATGTTTTAATCTGCATTAAACTGTAAATTGTTTTTTCTTTATACAAAACCTTCTCTATTCCCATATGAGATTTAATCTGATAAGAAGAGGAATGGCGAGGAGAATAAGAAGTGGGATTATGAGCGATGAAGTGGTAGAAATGCAGACGATGAAGTAGCAATGGAGGAATGTAACTTGTTTTCATTTCTGACCAGTAGGTTTCCTCTGATTAATATTAAACAGGTTTTATGTGTCAGTAGTAATATTTTAAAATAATAATCGGGATTGGGAAGACTGCTTCCTGTGAGGGAAATAATTACATTTCATATGCGCGCACACACAAACACACGCGTAAATCCCTCATTGACTGATAGCATCATTTCAATCAGAGTCTAATTACAGAACCGTCCTGATCTCACTGAGCTCATTTTTACTCAGATGAAGCAACATATACTGCAGGTGGAAATGTATATTGTGTCCTATATAAATATTTAATGCTTCATAATCGATTAGCATTTTCATGTTGACAGGATGGCACTCGTAGTGACATAAAGTCGAATTTAATCCAGGATATCTGAGATTAAAGGTCATAATTGTGCTGAAGAACTTGAAGCTTGCACTCAAGAGGGGAAAAAAACAATGTACTGTAGCTATTGTACAAATGATTACATTGGCTTTTTGATGATGATCAGTTTCAGAAATCATGTCTGTGACCGTCCAGATCCACCGATGACCTTCAGGGATTTTTGTTCAAAATAAGTTGAATTTTCATTTCTTTTATTATGCTTTGTTTTGTTTTGTTTTGTTTTTGTCTTGATTTATGTAGTAGCACTGCAGTCTGAAATTGAAAAGGCCATAAAACAAGCAGAAATATATAATAAAACATTAAAAAATCAAATATTAAATTGAAGACAAATAAATTAATAACTATATAAAAATAAATTAGTAAAAAGATCTGCAATACATGACAGCTACGTATTAGCATTAAATCATGATCATAAGCAGGTTTATGGTGCAGTTACTAGTAAATAATAAATTAAGTATGGATAGTAATATTAATAACATTAATGCATATGTATTTGCCATTTTATATACATTTAAATGCATATACGTATTTGCCATTATTTATATATATATATATATATATATATATATATATATATATATATATATAT
>JAQMYJ010000011.1:19635183-19646095 GCA_030014305.1 Clarias laeviceps | reverse complement strand
TGTGTGTGTGTGTGTGTGAGCACTTATCTCTGTGGTAGAAGATGTAAAAGATGTCCACAGATCAACCATAACATTAACACCACATAACATTCACACATTACAAGGCACATTAAACAAGTCCGGTCCATGGACACACAACTGCACAACCCACAGCACCCAGAGGTTTTGTGGAGTCATGCCCCAAGGACAACCTACAAAATGTTGGTCTTAAAGTTATGGCTGATCGTGTATACATGAACTGTCTTTCAGAAAAATGATAATGAATACAATATTCAGTATTATAATTTTAACTAATATTTATTTTTTTAAATGCACAATTATCATACAGTAAAAAAAAGTACCAAGTAATAATGTTTAGTGAATTACAGCAAGCTAGTGATCTGTGAGATGACAAACACCATGGTGTTAATAGTGACAGACTAAGTGATTAAAGCACTAAGCTGGACAGACTAAGTGACTAAAGCACTGTTGCATCATTCAGAGATGACACAACAGTAATTCTCCTGGTGTCACTATTATATGTCATTGTGGGAAACATGGGAATGTGTTAACCATAGTGAAAATATATGATGAAAGGAGAATCAATGGATAGTTTTTTTTTCTTCAAAATATAAGTACAGTTCATTACCATAAGTGTTGTTCGTTATAAATTGTACTGCTCTGCACACCGACTGTGAAGTTTGTCATGCAAAATGTAAGTCATTGGAGCCAAATTCACATTACAAAACCCTTGTTCTGTGCAAAAATGCATTTCAAAGTGCAGCTGAGACTTTTATATGCACCTTAATTTTGATTTAAGTCAAACTTGAAAAAACCTGAACTATCCCTTTAAGGCCTGTATGCCACTAAAGATTGATGTAATTATAAAAGTGGATTTAGGGACTTCTTTCCTTTAACTATCCATTTCTACCTTTCTCACTATTTGTCCATGTTTTACTCTCTCTCTCTCTCTCTCCCACTAGCAGACCTTCCTGTTTTAAATTCACACCAGCTCTCACACATCTTCTATTAAACTGATTAGGATTAGTGCTCTCTGACTGCTTTATGGAAGCGTTTGATGAACACACACACACACACACACACACACACACACACACACGTCTCAGTCCCTGACTAAGTGATGTTTGTGTCAATTTGTAACTTGCCTCCTCACTCGCTCTTTCTCATGTGCCTACGATCATCTAAATGAGTGCTTTTTTACTCACATGGGTTAATGCCAAATTCGGGTTACTATCAGTGCCAGGTTCCACATGGTCTCCCTGTGTCCTTTTGGGGTTTCCTTCAGGTTCTGTGGTTTTCTCCCACCTCCAAAGACATGACCTAACTAGATTAGCTACTCTAAGTTGCTGCTAGGTGTGTGTGTGTGTGTTTGTGTGTTTGTGTGTGCGAAGTACCTTGTGATGGATTGCTGTCCCAGCCAAGGTGTATTCCCACTTTGTGTTCCCATGATAGGCTCTGCATCCACTGTGACCCTGACCAAGATAAAGAGCTTATCAAAGTTGAATGAAATAATGAATGCTTGTGTACATTCCAACTGCTCTCCATGGCTTTCAGAATCTGTTTTGCTCTTTTTCTGGTGTATGCTGACAGACCTCTGTGAGTAAATCTGCATGCATGGGTTCAAACCCACCGTAGCAGTGATTATTACATAGAAAAAAAACAGCACATGTGTTTATTAATAGGTGGAAGTGACAAAGCAGATGCAGTAATATAATGGAGGCTATTTCTGTCTGCAACTTAGTGCAGTGGTTCCCAGACGTTATTAGCCAAATGACACCAAAGGGACATTGTAAAATGTCTGGAACACTGAGCCATGATTTTGGATTCCCTTCATTATTTACTCCTCATTATTCAATAAATGTTTCACCATATGTAATGGTATAAAGATTTTGCATAGGTTCCAGTGCATCAGGATTGCAAATAGAAAAAAAAAATCTACAGTGATGAATTAATAAAAAGCTTCAGCTTGCAATAACCATACAAGCATACATTATACATATGTTATATGGTACATGACCTTTTAATCTATGGAGCCTGGAGTAGAGGCCGCAGAAAGCTGTCATTTTAGCCAACTTTGGAGCTCTCTCTTCAGCTACGATGATTCTCCAGTCACTGCTGTGGAATTCCTGTTGGATTCAAAAGATAATTTTCAAAGTTATAGATTTTGTTTATTCTATATTAATATGATTTAATTTTAGAGAATTAATGCAATTATTTACTGTAATTTTAAGGTATCCTGAGTCTATTGTAAAAGATCTTATGCAGACAAATAAACACATTGTTTTTCAATTTTTATGATTCAGAAAAAAAAGAGTTCACACTATCCTCTGTGCAGAATTTCCCACTGACTAGGAGGCAGGACAAAAAACACCTTTCTTCACTGCAGTGTAAATGTTCCATTAGAGCAGCAGTTGGGATGAGCATCTGTATCGCCCTTCGTCTCACATTCTCACATTTACAGCCACTGTGTGAAAATGAGAGAAAAAGAAAAAAAAAGAGAGAGAGAGATGTGATGATCCTAAGGTGGGAATAAAGCATAAATGAACCCCAATGGATTAATAGAGCTTTCACTAATGAAAAGAAATCAGTGCAGGAAGAAAATGAAAAGAAATGAAAAACGTGAAAAGACAAAAAAAAAAGACTTAAAGAGGATGGATGAAGAGAAAAGAAAGAGCTGACCTGAGTGCCTTCACTGTGCCCTTGGGTCGAGATGCTCAGTCCTTTTCCAATCAGTGAACACACACACACACACACACACACACACACACACACACACACACACACACACACACAGGTTCTCATAACTGCACTCAGATTCTGTAATTTACATTTAAATGAGAACAAATCGAGACTCATTCGGAAGCGAATTACCTGCACTGTTACTGCATCATCGTTACCTGCACTGTGCACTATCTTACCAACTTAAGTCCCAAAATTGTATCAGTAATTACATAAAGAAAGTTACTTGTATTCAGACGTGGGTTATATAGCTGCTTTTCTAGGTTTGCCATCCAGGTTATGCAAATCGCTTTTATACACAAGCACACAAATTTAATCCTGGAAAAAAAAAATCATGCACAGGAAATTTTACCTGAAGAAGTAACATAAATGCAGGACCAATATGATGATATATGAATCAGAAGATGGCAAGATGCTATTGGATTCTGCTCAAGAATTATATTGCTTCCACCCTCATTGTTAATCAGCTTAATAAAACAGCAGAAGCAGGGGTAGCTTTGTGGATAAGGTGTTGGTCGACTGATCAGAAGGTTCCCGGGTTGAGCCCCGCCACCACTAGACTGCCACTGTTGGAGCCTTGAGCAAGATCCTTCACCCCCGGTCAAATGACTGGTAGCAACGGCTGCCAAAGAAAAAACGTAAAATTAGGGTAAAATACTTTAGTATCTCTGCCTCCAGCTGCTGATCAGCCAATCAGAAACAAGATTAGAATGTTCCCGCCTCCAGCTTCTGATTGGCTGTGACAGTTAACGAGGAGAGCTCGCAGAGAGTTCCCCTCATACAAGCAAAATATCTGCTTTAAAACAGCTACACAGCAAATACATTATCCTTGTGTCAGAATATTCAGGCCTGCATTAAGAAAGCTGATGGCTATATTGCCATGGTGATATTTCAGAACAAATGTCATCAAAACCAAAAAAAAAGTCTTTGTGGCGTTTACAACATGTGCATGGGTGCTGCACTGATTATCAGTCTCCTACATTCTCTTCACATTCTTTGAAGGCATAAAGCAGATACTATAGCTAAACTTGCATCTAAATGCTAAACTTGCATCTAAAACTTGAATGTCAAAGTATTACAGTATAAAACTAATATGATTTACCTCAAAATTACAAAGAAAAACATACATTTTTTTAGTATGGACATTAACCTTTATCTAATGAGTTTCATATTTAATTACAATTGTATTATTGTAATTTTACATAAAGTGTACATAATTTACAAAGACAGAAAAGCACAGTAAAATAATATGGTATTTTTGCTGTTAAAAAACGTGAGAAAAAAAAACAGTCGACTTAATAATTTACAGATAATGTCTGTAATTTTACAGAGATTTGTATGTAGTTAAAAAAAAAAGAAAACTATAAAATTTTAAAGTTTTTTTTGTAAAATTATGATTTTTTTTTTACAGTGTGGCAACCTGTCCCGTAAGTAACTGCAACATAAACAATGGATATATCTCCAGGGTGGGGTGTATCCACCGCCTGATGTGCCAGATGTTTGAGCATTTTGACATATACAGTAAATAAGCCTTTGCTACCACTATCACTTGATGTCACTGTGTCTTAAAATAGTATGCCTTTTCTGCCTATGTTATTTTGGTATTTGTAAAAGTGTTGATACCTTTACAGGAAGCACCAACTCAACCGTTTGGAAAAGGTCTATATTTAGATCTTTTTTTATTTTTTTTTTATAGGGATGTTAAAGGGTTATGATTGGTTACGGTCAAATACTGGTAGGAGAGGGTTTCGACCAGGATTGGGACATACTGTAAAAATCTCTCCCATAAACTCATGTCATGTTACCACAATGTAGGGCAAGCATACAGAAAGAATATATTTATTCCATTTAGAGATAAATGATTGGACCATGAATTTACCTGTAATATTTTCCTAATTACAAAAAAAAATCCTTTTGATTGGGGTTGATATGGCCAGTCTGTTCTGATTAATGTAGTTACATGACGCACTTTTATTATGATCATGCTTTTATTTCTATTATTAGTGGAATACAGTGGAACCTTGGATTACGCGCATAATTCATTCCGGAAGCAGGCTTTTATTTCAAAACACTCGTAAACCAAATCGAATTTTCCCATAAGAAATAATGGAAACTCAAATTATTTGTTCCACAGCCCCCAAAAATAAATACATAAAAATATTTATTTATGAATTAACACAAAATATAAAGTAAAAATAAAACAAAGTAACCTGCACTTTACCTAAAAAAAAAAAGGAAAAACAAATCCCGACAGATAAGTGTTTCCGTTTGTGCGTGCAGGCGCTGTGTGTGTGATGTGTGTGTGTGTGTGTGTGTGTGTGTGTGTGTGTGTGTGAAGCTAAAGTAAGGAGCCCATCCCACTTATCATCTTACACAGTTACCCTTCCTCCACTCTTTTCACACACACACACACGCACATACAACGGAAACACTGTTTTATCGGAAAAAATAAACAAGAAATCTCTCTAATGACACTCGATTGGGCGACACTCGATTGGGCGATTGGGTTTTATTTTATTTTAAGTAAAAATAAAATAAAACAAATGAATCTGCACTTTACCTTTGAAAAGAATCGCGACAGAGCAGTGTTTCTGTGTAGAGCAGAGAGAGTGTGTGTGTGTGTGTGTGTCTGTGCATCTGTGAAGACGAAAGTAGGAGGGGTCTGTGTGTGCGTGTGGCACAATGTCCAATGACGTGCGCGCATACAGATACAAAAAGCAGGCTGAGAGAGAAAATGGATCTTTAACCTCTCTAATGAGACTTGCTTTTGCTTTATGCGCATGCTGTACACACATGTATACAGACACAAAATAAAATATGTTTTACACACACACGTGGTCACAGTGTTATAGTAAACAGTACATGCGTGCACGGATGTTGATTATATCAATAAGAGACGCGCACTAAGACCCAGCAGGGGAGACGATTACCCACGATTCCGCAGCACAAGAAAGAGAAAAACTGTTGGTTCAGTTGTGATCACGTGACGCTCGGCATCAAAACAAGAAGCGCATGCATGATACATGATACTCAGTACCAAGACTTATTCGTTTTCCAAGTCGAAATTTATTAAAAATCTTTGCTTGTCTTGCGGAACACTCGCAAACCGCGTTACTCACAAATGTAAACATGGCTGGTCAAATTATGATGCTCTATCCTCCTTGGCTTTTCAAATTATGATGTTATATGCCCTAAGTAGTCCTCATGATTAACTATAGTCCCTACTGCATTCAGGTTATGAGAAAGATACCTTTTAGACAAACAGTCGAAAAGTCTTTTATAAATCATGACTTTTTAGTACTGCATTATACTTTTTATAACGGATGGAATAAATACAGATCTTAGTGAAGAAGGATTCTACTGCTTATCTGTGACCTTTCTAGACACTGAAGGATTCACTGTTCATACTTGTTTAAAGAGCGAAGGACACCTCAGGTAACCATTTGGGTAACATCCTGCTTCTGGAAACATTGCCGGTGCAAATATGAGGTCAGAGAGAAAGCGAGGGTTCGGAATGAGTCCAACATTTACACATTGCTCTTTATGTGATCCTGGCTTTCTCTATGTCTACCTGCTGCCTGACACACACTCATGCTGTCATGCTGTCTTCCTTGAACTCTCCTGCTTGTATAATCACGGACTCCATATTGCACCGCTAGCTCTGCTACTCACTCATATGCTCTCTCACTGCCTCTTTACTATTTATACACTTTCACCATCTCTCTCTCTCTCTCTGAGTCTCTTGTGAGTTTTCCAAGAAAAAGAAAGAGAGAGATCATCATTCTTCATTAGTCTGATCTTATTGCACTTTGACATGCCCAGCCGCTCATGTTCATATCTTTAGCTACTATCTCTGAATATCCTGGTCACACACTATTTGCTTTGTTTAAAAAAAAAAAATCCCATGCTGATATTCTATATATACACTCACAGTGCACAATAATAGGAACTAGTGTACACATCCATGTAAAACTACACATTCATGCAATTATTTAATCAACCGAGCATGTGCTAACAGTGCAAAAGAGAAATTATTGTTTACGTTAAACATCAAAGTGGTAAAATATGCAATCTTAGTGACTTTGATTTCCTTTAGTTTTTCATACAACAGTTACAGTGTTGTGTATCAACTACAGACAGTTCCTGAAGAAATTGTAAAATAAGGGTGCACGGATGCATCGGGTTTTCTGGGCAAACTATGCAAACACCTACTTTTTAGTGGGTCTGTTTTAGCCTAGTTGTCTTAGTAAAAGCTCAAACAGGGACAATGGAACCTGATTTATTGCAGAGAAAAGACAAAGGCATTCACATTACAAGGCACATTGTTCAATTTTTTTTTTTTTTTTGTCAGATCAGATTTGCATGTCATGACAGTTGACATTCATAATTACAAGTGACTTATTGCAGTCTAAAGTGGATGCGTCTCTGCAATAGCATCAATACTTCTTTTGCTCAAACCATCTGGTTTAAAACACATTATGAGTTTGTGCGACCTCACATTCATTTCAAACATTGCATGCAATTGTAGCAAAACTATGCCTGGGATTTTGTTCTGAAGGATGGCAAGCAGTTCAAAGGTTCAGAAGAAGGAAGAACAACAGCTCTGCCCATTCTCATTTAAGTTCCTTGACCGTGCATCGGACATGCCTTTGGGACCACAGGACCACATACGAAAGTGACTCAGATTAGATATTTTAAAAAAAACATCAGCTTTATGTGTTGAGACAGCCCTAAAAAAATCAGATCTGTGTCATGTTAGGGTAAAAAATTTTAATTAAATCACTTCAGACAGGTAATGTAAACGCACTCAATGTGACTGCTGGTTTTTGGCTGGATATCTCTGAAATGTTCGTTCCAGAGCGGTCATTGTTGACTGTTCCAGAGGGGAGGCTTTGTTTGTGCAAGATGTTAAGTTTTGCATGTGTGTTTCCAAAATTGGGGTCTGGATGCTACTTTTTCCAAAGTGGTTACTGTACAGTAAGTAGGCAAAAGACCATCAGAGTGTAAAGTCAGTTTATTCTTATGTTAATTTCGGTTTTGTGTCACGTCCCAAACAAACCATTATATTGTTAGTGGAACATTAAGTCCAAAGTGGTTTAATCAATGTTTTCTTTCTATTTTTTGGAGCAGTCAGGATAAATGACTGAAGGTTGAATTTTTTTTTTTTTGGTGTTTTTTTTTTTTGGCGGTGGGGTGGGGGGGGGGGGGTGGCTAGAGAAAAACGAAGGTAGTTTTTTGCTGATTCTCTGCACTGTAGAATCCTAGTTATTTTGAATAGTCTGAAGTTTTTCAAGTGGTTCCTTTTTTTTTTTTTTGATAGATGTGATTTTTTTTTGCCCCAATCTAGTAGAGATTTTCGAGCCCTTAGAAAGGATGTAAAATAAGATTTATTTTTAACAACGTACAAAATATATTGCATTGAATCATCAATATAAATTGAATCAAATCATGCACTATTATTTTTTTACTATTGCCTTTGCTGTACATTGAGCAGTATCAAGTGGGAGATATGACAATATGATAGGTAGAAGTGTATAATAATGCCAGAAATAATGCATTGTGCCCTAGTTCCCTGTGATCGACAGGCCTCTCATATACAGAGTATTCCTTTTTCACACCCAGTATTCTCAAAACGGAAAATTTTATCTTAACAACAAACAGACTTCTGTTTTATATTCCATATTATAAGCGTGTACTCCATCACATCTTTAATTAATCCAGGCCCCCATTTGCTAATGCTAATTTGCATGTCCAATGGGATAAATTGTGCTTGCAGTTTGTGGGTGATTTACTAAGAATAATTGCTAGTCATGGGCACGAAAGAGGGAGTAAACAATGTATAAATTAGATTTGTTCTCAGTAGTCATTGCAAGTTCAGCCCTCTAAGAAAGTTTGAGGAAAGTAAATAGTAACTGATATATATGCAGTGAGATGTATCTAAACCCATTTAAAACACAACATGAAGTCAAAACAGTGCATGCTGTGTTTATGTAAGGGTCGAGGTGTGAATCGAAACCTAATTTACATGTTAATCGTATTTATCTCTGTTGAATATTAAAAAGTCTTTTGTGGATTACTGAGTGAATTCACAAGAAATTAAGGAATCAGCTGTGTAAGATACAGTACTTCCCTGTGTTTTAGACTTTTGGGCAGAAATGCATTAGATTACAAAACATACCTGAAATATTGTGGTGCACAGACATGAAACGAGAAACGGCAAACAAAGAAGTACTCCGAAGTACTACTCCGTTTCTGTACTTACGCTTTTTTTATGTATCTGTACTTTACTTGAGGATTTTCCGTATGTGATAGTTTTTACTTCTACTCACTAAATGTTTTTATGAAAAACCTGCTGACTTATTTTTCAGCTGACGATCAAACCGAAGTGCATTGATTTTCTAATCTAAACATAAATGTTGACGCTGTCACTCTTACCATATAATGACTGAGCTATACTTCATGTGGGAAAGACAGAAACAAACAATTCCACCACTCCAAATAGTACAAGTTTACATGAATGATTTGAAGGTCATTTAGAAAGCATTTGTTTACTGCACCAAAGTGATTGACAGTAACCTGGGCAACAGATCCCGCCCACTTGGTCTCTGGGCTACAGACAGTTCTATCTCCTTTTTAAGCTTTTCGAACAGGCCCATTTGTCAAAGTAAGACTAGCGGTGATCTAGCTAACTAGTTAACATACTGACTTGTCAACTCAGATGCATTTGGTTTGTGTTTCATGTCAACAGCAATATTATTTAGTTTTATATCAAGCCTACGAGTTTGCAAAAAGTTGCAAAAGGCTGCACACATAGTCGCAGGGAGCGCCAAAAGTCAGCGTGCCAAAAAACATTGAAAATGTCAAAACATTTCTGCAACTTGTGCATGATGATCGTCGGAGGACAATCCACAACACCGCTGCCATTGTCGGTGTGTCAGAACAGTCCAGGCAATCCTCACGTGTGATTTGAACATGTGCCGTGTTGCTGCCAAGGCTGCTGACCCAGGAGCACAAGGAACATCATGTCGACGTCTGCCAAGGACTCCGTCAGGGTGCCATGGATGACCTGTCCCTCATGTCAAGGGACCTGGGTGTATGGGAACGACCTAACAGTCTTCACAGTGGAAGAGCCCATCATCTCCACAACCAAAAAAGACGAGGCAGGTCCGCAGCTTGACTGAGTGCATGCTCATCATCTTCTTTGTCATTCGTGGCATTGTACATTGAGACTTCGTTCCTGGGAATAGACGGTAAGAAGTGAATTCTTCTACCAGGTTTTAAGACATATATACGGGAGGATGTATGGCAAAATCGACCGGATCTGTGGAGCGCGAATCTCAAAACTTTTTGATACCCATTCGTAGAATTATAATGTTGTCGCATGTCCTTTAACCTTGTTTTATTCTGTATGCTGCAGTATGCCCATGTTAATTTGCGTAGACAGACTACAGGGTATCAGAGTTAGCAACTATCTAGCTAAACTACTATATGAAAGAGGTTAACAATCCTACCGTTTAACGTAAAATCTTGTTGCTATCAATCTCTCCTAGACATAGATTTAATCAACTACAACAACTTCAGTTGTGTTTAAAAAATTCAGATGGATAGATATCCAGCAAAATCTGATTCTGATATTGGAGTACTTGTGTACATTTTAGAGCATATACCTAGTACTTTAACTTGAGTAAAAATTTGAAGTGATGCTCCAGTTTGTACTGGGGTACATCTCTACGCAAGTACTTGAGCTTTTACTTGAGTATTTAGTTTGTGTACTTCTGCCACCTTGGTATGAAACACAATGCAACATTAATCCACCAGTTTGCTTGGATTATTCTTTAAAGGTGTTATTAAAATAGTTTTTATACATAATGCATTAGTATATCAGGCTTTGAATATTTTAAATGGTAAATAATAATAAAAAAAATGCTTAAATAATTCATTGTTAAAACAGTTGCAAACAGACAAATCCTCACTGAGTTAAAAAATCAGATGTAACACATAAAGAAAATCTCTTCAGTTTAGCTGCTTATTAACAAAAAGCTTACTCGATTCAATTTTCATCGGGTGCTGAATACTTATAAAGATGATTAATATTTTTCTTTTTCTCCCAGATATAATTTGCATTCTACTGTACTTTTTTTTTTTTTTTTTTTTTTATGAAATGCACTTGTTA
>JAQMYJ010000011.1:19624714-19634906 GCA_030014305.1 Clarias laeviceps | reverse complement strand
CCCTCACTGTAGGGGGGTCCAGAGAGGAAAAGTAGTTACCTGATAGCGCTGAACAATCACACACACACACACACGCACACACAGGTTTCAGTGTTTCAGTTTGCCCTAATGATAATATTATTTCTTTGCACCACTTTTTTCTTTCCTTCAAGCACTGATTCTTAAGGAGAAAGGTCAAATAATTAACCTTTTAAGAGCTTTATGATTGTGGCTGTTTGTATGTACAGTACATTGACTTTTCCCTGTCAATTTCAGCATGGAAAAACCGCAGCAATAAAAATCAAATGAGTTAAATGTGCTGTTTAGGCACTGTTAAAGTGGGAGATTCTAATAAAACAATACGTACATACAATACATATAAATGGGGTTGCATAATGTGTAACAGTTTTTTCGGTCCTGAATGAAAGAACTATTATGGAAAGTAGCTGTTGGCCAATAGGACTGTTTTTGTACAAAAATTACACCATTTTTTATAACCATCACAAAAAACAGGAATTTGGGCAATTTTTAACCATGATATTAAGTCCAGTATTGTGTAGGTTCCCCTCTAGGTGTGTGCTGTGGCGTCTGGTATCACGACATTGGCAGTGTTCTTGTGCCTATCTTGTTGTGCTGCCTTTGCTTTCCTGTGGGATAAAACCAGATGGGCGGGCCTTTGGTCCCCCACAGGTATAAATGAACCATGGGTGCCCAAGATCCTGTCACCAGTTTACTGTTATATAATTGATAAATATTATTAGTAATCATTATTGTTGTCCTACCAAGGTCATAAAAATGGGAATAAATGCAATGGTCACCTTTGGCCTCCACGGTCCCTAGTTGGACTACAGTGGTGGACGGATGGATGGATAATTAATGTTATGGCTGATCGATGTAAGTTGTGAGCACACAGATATCTAGAATGTTTTTAAATTCTGTAGCAGTAGAATTTCCCTTCACTATAACTAAAAGGTCTAAGCATGGCAAAGCTCTGTAAACAAAGCAAGGTTCATAAAACCATGTGTATGGTAAGGTTGACGTTGAAAAACTCCACTGGCTCCAGCCCAACCTCAAATATTAGGATGAATTGGAACATTGACTGCACAAACCAGGCTTTTTTTTTTTTTTTTTTTTTTTTGCTTGACATCAGTGTCTGACCTCACTAATGCTCTTATGGTTAATTGGGCAAATCCCCAGAGCCATGCTCAAAAATCTAGTGGAAAGCCTTCCCAGAATACTGGAGGCTGTTAAGAAAGGAAAGAGAGGACCATGTCTTTGTTTAATGCCCATGGTTTTTATAATAGCACATATGGGTTTGATGATCAGTTATCCACCTCTATTTGGCCACTGTTTCTTTATCCTGACTTTCTTTATTCCTGAAATTGCTGACTATTTCCATCACTAGCATTTAAACATCACTTTATACGCCATGCAGAGCACATGTAGTTGGCACAGGTTTCTGATGATAAGCTTCAGCATTAATAAATGATAATTTCTTCAAGCTCATTTTGCAGCTGCATCAAGTCTTGTTTTCCGCTGTGGCCCCTGAAGAACATACATCTGGCCCTGCATTAGTAAAGTAATCTACGCTTCTCTTTCATCTCTTTTTTTGTTTCTCTCTGCTTCCCTCAATTTCCAAATGTCTTTTCAGAGAAATGAATGTTTACAGATGCGCCTGCTGCTAATCTCTCTCTCTCTATGTGTTTCTTCATGGTTCAGATGATCTGAATCCATTTGCTATCATTTTTCATCCTTTTACATCCAGTTATCTGCATACATCTAAAACATCTTCTAAATAACTACTTTAATCTGAGGGCTTCACATTTTTACATGTAAATTAAAAAATAAAATCTTACTTTTCTAAAATGAAAACCTGGTTTGCTGATAAAGATTTTTTTGTTTTCCAAATATTGCAAATTGAGGTATCAAGATTATCAATATCAATAAATATCATATATAATATATAATATAATATATAAATATATAATATAATATATAAATATATAATATAATCTTGTAGCATCCGTTCAGAATATTCAATGTAGCATGCATTTTCGTTCTTAAATTGGCTTAACGTGTCAGTAACATACATTTTTTTCAAAACTTTTTTCTATCGTTTTCAGTTCCTGTTCTACTCAATGCAAATTCTAATCATTTAAAAAATTTAAAAAATTTAATTTTGTCTGTACATTGGTCAGACATCACTGTTTCAGTTATATCTTTATATTTCATACATTGGACAACCTGAAACCAGTCTGTCTGTCTGTCTGTCTGTCTGTCTGCCCATTCAGATATTGCCACAGTATCACACAAAACCAGCAGAAAATAATTTAATAAAACTTTGCCATTCATTTGGTATTTGCCTGAAGTTAAACATGAACCATAAATGAAATCAAAATGTTGAGTAGAATGGAAGTTTTGTGCCAAAACTGCTTACAATCACTTAAATGCATGATTTAATATTCTACTTTAAAATTACCTACTAATAAGCTACTTCCTCAATGTAAACAGACATCTACACCAACAGATATTGATTTGAAAAGCTAAATAATTTTTTTTTTACTGGGATTACTTGCCTTATATTACATTACATTGAAAAAAACAAACAAAAGAAAAAACCCTTCCCCACAGTGGTTGACTGATGGTACTTAGCAACCTAGTAACCTAGTGAATCAATGACAGAAACTTCAAAGCATTTGATATTAGCGTCTGCCAAATGTTAGATTACTTAATATTTTCACCACTAAAATAGCAGTGCTGATGTTATAAGTGAATTTTAAGGCGCTGGAAGACAGAAAAGACAGGAAGACATGTACTGTACATGGGCTTCAACCTAAAATAATAATATCACTGTAATAATATCACTGATTACATTAAAGCTGATCAGCTTATTTTTAGCTTTAACCTTTTAAGTTTTTCTACAAACTTTTTTCCCGTCAACGACGGATACTAACGTTAGTTCTCAACTATAACGCCATAAACCTTAGCTTCTAAGTAGTGCGTGCTGGGAAAGTGATGAAGGTGTCTGTAGGAATAATGGAGAGCTTCAGCATGTGGAAGTGCTTTGGAGCTGGACAGATCCATTTTGATTTGTCAAGATACGGTTTCAGGTGATAGATTTCCATCCAGTAAAAGATATGAGAAAGGCAGTTAGATATGATCAGAGAAACCGAAGGAAAAAAGAGAAACACAGTTGAGGGTCATCAGTACATCAGGGATAAGAAAGTAACTTTTAAAGTAAAACGTAAATATGGTTTATACTGTAGCTTATTTGCATATTATATTAATATCAATAGTATCAATCAATATTTGAAAAGAAGGTTTAAAATTTTTTCTTCTCTTTACATTTAGTCTACACTGCTTTCAGGACAAACAAAGATAACGATCATTGACAGGGACATGACACATTCCTGTAAGGACAAGGTCATTATGGTTTGAATGAGGCAAACAGTTTGTGTGTTTAATATAAATATAATTATATAAATATTATATAAATAAATATAAATATACAGAATTTTATACACTCCTTAAACACATCATGAAATTAAACATTTACAGTTTTACTTAGTGTAATCAATGTTAAATTGCCTGTACTCAAGGCCAACATACAGTATGTACATGGATCATTCATTAATTCATCTTTTGCAACTACCTTAAAGGCAGTATTACCCTAGATTTAGCAAAAACAGGGTACCATACATACTATATACACATTCTTACACTTTAAGCATAGCCAGTCCAGTAAATACAGTAGCATCATTGTGGGAGTTAGGAGGAGAACAGAGAGCCCACAGGATATTCAAATAAACATAGGGAGAACAAGCAAAACTGAGAATCAATCCTAGGAACTTTGAGCTGAGAGGTGACAACGCTACCCGCTGTAGCCGTCAGGTTATAACAATGCTCAACGCCTAATTTGCTGGATGATGAGTTGAGTTGGATCCATCAGGATGTGTGTGGAATGTGCAAAGGAAGGCAGTTAGCTAGAAATCGATGACTTGAAACACTTCTTCACTCTCCAGATTCCATTGTGACATTGTTAACTGCCCAAGTTTGTCAGTCACCTGGAAACTTCTGGCAATGAAATAATCTCTAGGGCAAAAAGCTCAACGTTGGCACAGTGATACAGATCCTACTGTACTATCTCAGCCAGAATAAAGCTTGGCTGGTTCTCGCATGTTTATGGTGAAATAAACAAGTTTATTTGGAATTGTTTCCCTGTTTGTATATGTATCCTGTAAGTGTGCTGTACTGAAAAGATTTTAACGTATGTTGATGAGATGGCATTCCTGCAGTGCAGTCTTTAATATCAACAATACCACACACTTCAGTGTGTGAATCTCAATAAGAGAGGACGGGAGTTCGCTTTCCAACTGCTCTTTATACAGATTTTGAAACTGAGAATATAAAAACATGAATAATGAAACGTACATATCAACAAGTTGTTTTTCTTGGAAAAGATTTTTTTTACAGTTTTATAGTGGTCTATGGATGAAGAGAAGATGCAGTGGTTTATGATCCTTCATGTATCATCATATGTCATATTTTAAAAGTTTTTTTTTTTGCATATTACATATTACATTTGGCAGACCAAAAATTTATTTCTGTCTATAGTCAGCATTTTTGTATCACCATAATGTTTGGGTTTAAATGAGTTAAAGATACTGCAAGGAACCTCGCAATGTCAGGAATTTGTAGTGGAGGTGGATGCCATGCCGATGCCTTATTGTACAAAGTAAAGGCAAATCAAAGGAAACAGCTAAGGCAATAGCATTAACATGAACTATGGATGCGGGGCAAGAAACTTATAAAAGTGGCACACTCAATAATAAAAGACAACTCAGACGAAAGCTTGACAGTGAAACTGAAAAAGAAAACTTAGAACTTAAATAGTGGTACTACCAGCATAAGAGCAGCGATGGATAAAAGACGCAAATCCTGCACTTGAGTAAAAGTAGAAACATCCCAGGTAAAAATTTTACTCAAATAAAAGTCCTCCATTTAAATGCCTACTTGAGAAAAAGTACAAAAGTATTCACCTTCAAATGTACTGTACTTAAGCATCAAAAGTACTGAGCTTGTATTAGATCACTGCAGCCTTTAAATAATTGTAACTTCCAAACTGTGAATGTACTTTTGTCATCACTGTCTTAAACCATCTCCACTTCTGATTTCAAACACCTGCTACATGATTAAGTGTTTTACAGAGGAAGGCAAATTATGCAATTACATACAGTATAAGAGTCACCACATCACTGTTTCAAATGCTGCAGATATTTGTTGTAGGATTTAGTGTATAAAAAATTAAATGTTACCACTAATATACCTACTCAGGTAAAGGACATAAAAAACATACATAAAAAATGTACTTAATTTCAGTAACAATGTAAATGTATTTAGCTACCTTCCACCTCTGTACGAAAGTGATTCGGAAATGTCTGACAATTTCATGTGACATGAAGGAGCTAATGGGTAGTGTTCTTTCAGTGCTACCTTCACGCTCAAATATTACAACGACACAAACTTCTTTAGAAAAAAAAGAACAAAAAAATCTAAATTATAATAATGCTATCAATTTCAACTTCTTTGTCCTTTGATTTCATGTCTCATATTCCTGAATTCAAGTCTATATTCTCTATTAAACTCACCCTCTTTGTCACACCGCATCTCTTTTAATGTCTCACTTCCATCTATTTCTGTTTCCTCGTCTTGATCTCAGTCCCTGTTTCCTTGATCCCCCTCTCACTGGTGTCTCCATGTATGCTTCTACATGAAACTTTTTTGGGCTTTTGCATGAAATTACACTACATGGCCTTCACATACCTTTGATCTGACAAAGACAATAAGCTAATATATAAGGAATGGGACATGCTGCAGGGCTTTACCGGACAACAGTCCTGCTCAGTAATCTCTGTATGTCTAAGTTTAATACAGTCTTCTTCTGATCAAAGTATATGAGTCTATATCTCTGTTTCACTCCATAGCGAGGTGCCTTTATCTTTTACTCTGTCTCTTTCTCCCTCTGGTCTCTGTCTCTTTTGACCCTTTCTCTTTATGTAACTTTTTGGTATATGATCTTGAAGATGATATTGGTGTGTGACAACTCAATTGTGAATCCTTTAATGGAAGCTCAGGATATCTACCCTGGTGAGCACGATAAAGCCGCACATCCTAGATGTGTGTGTGTGTGTGTGTATTGGTTTGAAAAAGTCAGTCAATCTGCTTTAATCAATTAAATAAATGAATTAATTACTTTTTTTAACCGAATTTAAGGACACCAGGGAAGCTTCTAATGTACTTTATGGTAAAAGAATGATTAAGATAATGCAGGTAAGCTTAAGAGAGTGTGACTAAGGACTTGGGTGATGAACTCATGTGGGAGCAGAAAGATCCATGTGGCTGAGAGAAGACAGGAGAAGCTCTCAGTTATCAGGAATAATGAGCAGCAGGCAAATGGAGCTGAAGGCAGAAGGCAGCAGAACAAGAATTGACCGAGCACGCTCTCTCGAACAGAGTAAGGGATTTGTCAGAGACAGGGCAGCAACCGGCGCAGAGGAACACTCTGGAGTATAGCTGGCAGATGTAGCAGGGTCAACAGAGCAGAGACCGAGTCAAATCCCACTTTGCAGGCAGATATCCAAAAGTTTAAACAGATTGACAGAATCCAAATCCAATTAACAATCCAACAGTCAGATATCCAGTAAGCATATAGAAACAAACAGGCAGACAGGATTAGCGACAAGGGGCTGGCTAAGAACGGGCAGGGTCAGGTTCACAGGTACAATCAGGAAACAGGCTGAATCCAAAATCCAACAGTGCAAGGGTCAGATATGCAATGAAAATAGAATATATTAAATACAGTATACTATATGTACCCTATTTATACTGTATATATACTGTATATATATTGAAACAATCAAAACCACCAAAGGCTTTGGGCTCCCCTGGTACCACTATGGGACCTCTAGTGGTGTACTGTGGTCTCTGGAACCAGGACAATAGCAGTGGATCTTTTGGGTGCTGTGTGTTACGTGGTGGGGACTGTATCATGGGATACACAGACTTTGTTCCGTGTATCCCATGGGTTCCCCCTCGGATTGGGATCTGGGGAGTTTGAGGTCTGGGTCTGCAGCCTTGGGCTCTTTGCCTGCTGGGCCCTGTGTGTGGCGGGCTATAGTTAACTTGGTGTTCTGATGACTTTCTATACTTACCAGCATTAAATCTTTTGGTGATTTGTGCTGCATTGACTTTTCTGTGGAATCGGACTGGCCTTCAGTCCCAGCAGGCATGGGTGAGCCTTGGCTGCCCATGATCTTGTGATTTTCGGTCATAATTGGTTTACATAGTTGGTGATCAATGTTGTTCTCTTGTACTCCTGCAGTTTCGACTACAACTAGTATGACTAATAATAATATCCCCACCACCGCTACTACCACTATTGCTACTACCAGTACTAATATTACAACTATTATTTCTACTTCTGCTGTTACTACTGCTGTTTCTACCCCAACTATTATTGTTCCATTCTACAACATGATTAAGGCCTTGTATAGCTTTAATATATATTGATATAATGTCAAGCGGCACGGTGGTGTAATGGTTAGCACTGTCGCCTTGCAACTCCAGGGTCCGGGTTCGATTCCCGGTCAGGTTTGATTCTTGTCCTGTAACTGTTTGCATGTTCTCCTCATGCTTGGTGAGTTTCTTCCAGTTGCTCCAGTTTCCTTCCAAAGACCAGTGGATTATGTTCCCATAGTGTGTAAGATCTATGATGGATTGGCACCAGGGTGTACCCTGCCGTAGGCTCCAGGCCCCCCATGACCCTGAATACAGGAAAAACTGGTATAGATGATGAGTAATATAATGTCCATGTTACCAAAATAAATTTGAAAGTACACATGTTTCTGTTTATTAAGATTGCATATTTACTTTTTGTTGAACTTAAATAATTTACTTAAATGGATCTGAATACTTTGAGATAAGAATTCTTCTCATGGTATGTAACGGGTTCGACCCATGTTGCACGGGCGGCACCAAAAAGCACGGACACGGGGCGAGGTCTTATGGGAAAAAAGGGTAATTTATTTAGGATAAATGGGGAAGGAAAGGGTTAAAGGAGGGAGGACGGAAAGAAAGGGGAAGGAAGGAATGTGCACGTGCAGGTCCGGGGGCAGTGCCTAACTGGCATGCAGGCATACAGGTGGCGAAATGTGGCAGTGGGCGGAGTGGCAGAACGGAGCACGCGGAGGCAGCGCTCCTGCACGCTCCCTCAACGATGGCCGGCCTGGCCCCTCCCAGGTCTCTCTGGGCACGGCCTCATGCGGGAGTCCTCGCTGACATCCGTCGGCTGGGCGGCTTTCCTAGCTGGGATCGGGGGCCTTAACGCAGTCCTCCTCGTGACCTTTTCCTCTTCGGCGGCGGGGATGTGAAGGCGGGCTCGGCACGGGAGTGAAGATGGCGCGGAAGATCCTCAGTGCAGAGATCAAAACGCGGAATCAAAACGGTGTCTTTTTTTTAGTCCCTGGGGTGTGTCATATCGCCCCACTTGCTTGCCACTCTCTCCTACTCCACCGCATTACGCTCTTCCCGGACCCCGGACTAAACTCCGCGCCTTGCTTTTATAATGCGGAGCAAGCCCGAGATCCTATTAACATTAACTATCGCCAGCCGGCCCGAATAGGCGGCCCTGTCTCTTTGCATACCTGCAGTAGGGGGTGCCGTCTACCTAAGGAGCCTACGGAGTGAGCGAGGAGCGATAATAGACTTGGGCGCACGTCCATCACAGGCGCACGCCATGACATTGCCCCTCCCTCAGCTCCGAGCTCACCATTGCCGCTGGCACTGCCGAGTAAGACCCCAGCCTCGTTCGGGATTCAACCCAAGGTGCCAGGTGCCACCGTGCACGCGTTCTCCACCAGTGTCCTTTTTAAAGTCTCTCTGGGGCACATTACATCGCCCCGCTCGCATTACACTCGCTTCCAGCTCCACCGCACACTTGTTTGCGCTCTTCCCAAAACCTCGGACTAAACTCCGCACCTTGCTTTTATAATGCGGAGCAAGGCCTAGATCCTATTAAAGTTAATTATTGCCAGCCGGCCCGAATAGGCGGCCCCGTCCCTTTGCATACCTGCAGAAGGGGATGCCGCCTACCTAGGGAGCCTACGGAGTGACCGAAGAGCGATAATAGATTTGGGCGCACGCCCATCACAGGCGCACATCGTGACATGGTACTACTGTATGTGTACACAATCACATTAAGTAGTCACACAAAGTAGATGGTGTAATAATCTCCACAATAATTTCTACCTATTCTGCAGTGACACAAGTGAATGACCAGTGATGGTTTAGTCAACAACAAAAGGGTCCAAACATCCGAGAAACTTAGTATAAAAGTCCAAAGTCCAAAATAGTTTTGTTCGTATTGGCATAAAAGCATTGAAGATGATTACGCACAGAAGACTGTAAGGACTGTGCAAATATCAGGTGTTAGTCATTATTATGATCTCTCTCTGCTTTGCATTGCAGCTACCATGGCAACAGCACCAAGTTACAGTCAGCACCAGAATTATTGGCACCCTTGGGAGGAAAAAAAGGCTCCAAGTGTATTTGAGGTTTCTTAGCTTAAATTTACACTAAAAATGTGGGGGCAAATATTAAGCTTTCCGGAATAGCAGCTTGTCAGATCAGGTAAATCATAAAATGCAACAAAGCAAAATCAGAACACAATCCAAATAAATAAATAAATAAAGGAGACATCTGGCTTAACGAGTTTGTGATGTTCAGTGAGGATCTCCTCATTTTGACTTGGCGCGCTTCTGTTTTTTTTCTGTTAAATATCTGGTTTTGTTGCAGCATTTTCTGATTTCTGATTGCTGTTGTGTTTTGGATTAGCTCTGAACTAATAAATTGAAGAGATAATTAAATGTATTTGCAGTCCAAACACGTGATTTAACAAAGTTCTTATCTAAAACATTACTAAGCAAACATAAGACACTTATTGCTCATATCACTCAAACACGCGCACACACACACACACACTTAAGTCTTTAAAACCACAATTTTCTAGGATTATGGAACATTTAATTGGGCACAGATAACATGAAAATACATTCAGGCGTTTAGTTGAATGCACAGAAATATGGAAGTATATTAGTGCCAAAATTCCTCAAAGCAAAATAGCAGGTTGAATTACATGAACTGAAAAAAACTTGTT
>JAQMYJ010000011.1:19594099-19614467 GCA_030014305.1 Clarias laeviceps | reverse complement strand
TTCACATTCCATACAAACTTAAATAATTCTTTTGATTGTGTAAAGCTGCTTTGCGACAATGACAATTGTTAAAAGCATTATACAAATAAAATTGAATTGAATTAAGAATTTCTAATTATTCACATCAGTTACATCATTTATTTAAATGCAGCATTTTTGTCACAATTTGTAATTGTTACCTATTGAAGCAATAATATTTCAGAAACTTGCAGAAATTCAAAATTTTCACAAAAAGTACACTGAAAAAACAACAGGGAAGTCGATGCAGAATTGTCAGCTTATACAAGCTTAAGTTCTCTGACATGTTTTATGAATTGGAGCCATGGATCTTTAGGCCATGTGCTCTGAGTGTAAATCAGGTGTCTGCTTAAAGTCTTCACAGCTGAGCTGCTTTTCATTAGTGTTGCTCTGTTAGCTTTTATACACACTCAGGAACCACCGTAGATCACTCCAAAGAGACCCAGCCGAGCACAGACCCTATGTTGCAATAATTTTTTTTGGTTTCTAATTTGCCCTTGTTGACTTCCTGTATCATTGTCCCATGTGACTGAAACCTCTGTGCCATTTTAAGGGCTGCTCAGCTGGAATAAAGTATTAGATGATTACTTGGACAAGATTATGGACAAGATCTAGGTGCATAGCAATAATACATAATATATACCCCCCCTTCTTACAGAGGATTGCACAGGTTTATGTGGAATAATCCAGTGTTATACCACACTGCTGTTGATTTCTGTTGCTGTTGGTATATACCTCTTGGTATATGAAGTCACAAGCAAGGACTATAAAGACATGGTTTGATGAGTTTGGTGTGGAATAACTTGACTGGCCCACACAGAGCCCTGACCTCAACCCCATCGAGCACCGTTGGGATGAACTGGAATGGAGATTGCGAGTCAGGCCTTCTCGTCCAACATCATAAATGCTCTACAGAATGAATAGGCAATTCCCATAGAAACACTCAAATAGTGGATAGCCTTCCAAGAAGAGTGGAAACTGTTATAGCTGCGAAATGGGGACAACTCTATATTGAAGTACAGTATTACCTCGACATATGTATTTACTCTGTTCCGGGAAGCGAGTTCTTAAGGCGAAAATTTGTATTGCGAAACGCATTTTCCCATAGGAAATAATGTAAATGCAGATAATCCGGTCCAGCCAACCAAAATTATTACCAATATTACCAATTTCCAACACTATAATAACATTTAAGCATGTAAAGATATGAAATTAATATATGAAATTAATAAATGTGAACTTGCTTCAGTCACTGATTCAAACAAGTTTTGAACAGCTCCTGAATGTAGGTGCAACTCAAGCGCATGCGCAGCTTAGGCAGCCGAGGCAAATATCTTGGAAAATGTCAGCTCTTAAGGCAAAAACTCTTAAGGCGGGGCATTCATATCACTTTATATGTATTTGGATACAATACCATTGCAGGTTTGGCAAAATCCTTTTTTCCATATAATGTATTTTATTTGCTTGTTTATGCCCAGCCCATACAAAAATGGAAAAAGGACAAACAGCAGGGAATGTTTTTGTTGCTCATGCAGACTGGATATTCTTCTGTATGTTTTTGCATCGAACAAAAAGCAGTTAAAAAGTGTGATGTGTGGCTCCCTAGTGGTACAACAGATAAGAATAAGGGAGAGGCTGAATTTGAATCCAACAAATGCCACAGATATCTATGGCTGGGTGCCAAGTCAGCTAAGTTTCTAAAACAGCATTTCCTCAGTCTCTATGTCAATCACAGTCATACTAGACAATGGTGTTTGTGAGCTTATTTATGAGAAAAAAGACAGATTGCACTTTTCTGCAAGTGTATAATTCTGCTGGTAAGCAGCAGTTCAAAAAGATGATGCTACTTCACATGCCGACTTCACATGCCAACCTTACTGCAATAGTTGGCAAATTGCTATGGTATTAGAGAAATGACATGTCATGTGATTCGGAAATAGTCAACTACTGTATATGGGGGTAATATTAAGTCTTTGACTTGGGCCACATCTCACTTCCACGTCATTGATTATTTTTGTTTTATTCCTTACATAAATTGTGCCCTGAAAATTACATCTAGTTGCTAATGGCAATGGGATCTCATTACACTTTATTTGTATAAACCTAATTTAAACCTAATTTTCTCCCAATTTAGATGTTGCCAATTAGGACCCCATTATCTGCCTCTCACCAAATGACACAATAGATGCCTGTAAGTGCGTTCTCTGAATGATTTGTGAAATCAGACCATGTTTTTCCCCTCGCTGAAATAGGAGTGATAAACATGCTTGAATGACATGATGGCTTGTTTCTACTCTATACTTTAATGCCATGCTAAATGCCTAGTGTTACGTCATCCTTCCCACCCACAGAGTAGGATAAACATGTTCTCAGGGATTCCTGGCTATGGGGTTATAATGTACAATATTTTCAAACCATAGGGTCACTCGGATCAACATGAAATCTGACAATATTATCTGACCATCAAGATCTCAGCCCATTGGGTTCCCTTTGAGACAGGTTTCTTCTCATACAAATCTAATGTTTTTCAGATAAGATCTAAGTCACTTTCATATGTGAACCTAGATTCGATACATATCCGGTACGCGGTCATACGGTTTGAATGGACAGATCAGAATTCATGCAACTTTTTTGCTCTGTGCCTGAGTAGGGTGCATGCTGATGTCAGTCAGCACAGGTAGCTAAAGTGAACAGTGTTATTCCTAAAACAGCTAAAGAAAGTTGTCTGGGTTTGTTCCTTATGTTGGACCTCAAAAAAATACTGCAGACTAACTTCTTGCCAGAAATGAATGACTGATTGCACAGATTTGCATTGTTTTAGCGTTTAAGCATTTAATCTGAAATGCTTAAAGCGTTTAAGCGTTTAAGCATGTGCTCTAATCTGAGGTGCTGTAAGTTGGCAGTTTCTGAGTCTGATCATTCTAATAAACTTATCCTCTGCAGTAGAGGTAGCTCTTGGTCTTCCTTTCCTGGGACGGTCCTCATAAGAGCCAGTTGCATCCTTGCGTTTGATGGTTTGGGCGACTGCATTTTTTGATAGATTCAAAGTTCTTGAGAATTTTCAGATAGACTAACCTTAATCTCTTAAAATACTGATGGACTGTCTTTTCTTAACTGAGTGTTTCTTGCCATGATATAGATTTTCCAGTAGTTGTACTAGCACTAAAAGAGCCTTTGTCTCTGTACTCACCCTTCCTCTGCACAAGAAAACTGATGGTCTAAAGCACATTAGGAAGGTAATAAGTTTCACAAATTAACTGTTGACAAGGCACACCTGTGAATTGAGAAACATTCCTGGTTACTACCTTGTGATTCCCAATAAGAGAATGCCAAGCTTTCATCAAAACTAAATGACAATCTAAAATCTAAAACATACTCAGGTTTGGGGGTTTGAATCTCGTTTCTGGTTGGTGTGTGTGGACCCCCCCAACTCCTACCCCCACGGTGGTGCAGCAGTAATGAGCCCTCCCTATCATCTGGAAATCTCAACGGTGATGCTGTAGCATTTAACATGCAAAGGAGTCTAGAGAGAGTTGATTGGCTAAGCTCTCTCAGGAGGGAGGGATGGGTGGGATTCTAACTAACTCACATCAATCGTGGCGACACTAGCTAATCGTGAGTGTCTGTGAGCTCACGCAAGCGGAAAGAGCGGATAAAGCTATTCTCCGAGTTACACCACTCCCTACGGTGCGTGAGCCTTCGCCCTCCTTGGATGGTACTTGTAGTCTTGATGGGAGAGTGGGAGAGTGCCCTAGTAAAGGGTGTGAATTTGTTACAACTAAAATTAGGGGATAAAAAAATTTGTTAAAGGAAAAGAAAAGCCAAATTGCTTGTGTAAACTCAAACCATACCAACAAATCACTTTGTCTGTATAGTATATGTGTGTACACTACAAGAAAACATTATTCAATATATAATATACAGTATAACTGCAATCACAAGTGAATCAGCCTCAATCATTCTTTGAACCTTTTAGTCAAGGACTGATCCCTCTTATGAAATCTTCTCTGTATGAGCTTACATTACAGAGCGGTAATTATCAAAACCATGCGCCATAGCCTCGATAGCATATTACTTTAACGCATTAATTTAATATACAGCTCACTGCACTCAGTAAAAACGTGGGCAGGAAGTTAAAAATCACCTCATAAAAAAACAAGTCTTTGAAGGAGGCCAGATTTCTATTTCATAATTTATTGGAAATGAATGGCAGATTCATACCCAGGTGATAGTGCGGTATTATTTATAGCAGAACAATTACATTATTTAACAAGGTAAAAAAAAGAGAATAATTTTGCAGCATAGTTTTGCAGCATATTTTCAGTGATATGGAAACATGGAATATTGTTGTAAGTCGTTTTTTTGAACGATTGTTATTGACTCAAACCTTACGCTTCTCTTGAGGTATTCATAATTGTTCGATTAAGAATGATGCTCAATTTTATGTTTATTTCAAATGATGGAGGTGTGTTTAAGAAACATAATATGACAAAATTATTCCTGGGATAGATAACAGTTCTAGGAAGTGAATTCTGACTCTCCTGCACCCGAGTGTATGTGGAGTTTATTGCTATGGAATGTGTCTCAGTATCTCACCCTGTGGAAATGTTCATTTCTGGTGCTGCTGCAAACAGTTCAATTTCACCTGCAGTGGCTTGTATATGGAGATGGAAGTAAAGTGGATGGTGGGAGGTAAGGAGAGAGAGCGAGAGAGAGCGAGAGAGAGAGAGAGAGAGATTGTCTGCTCTAATGGGCAAATTTATTAGCCAGAGTCTCCAGGTCTCTGAAATTGAAGTGTCACCTCTCAAGTCAGGCACATCAAAATGGCCCTTGTGGCAAGAGGAGGATGCGTTTGGGTGTATTTTGATGTGTGTGTGTGTTTGTGTGTTTGTGTGTGTGTGTGAGAGAGAGAGAAAGAGAGAGAGAGTGTGTAAAAAAGAGTGATATAAACTTGTCAGCGTGGAAGTCAGAACATCAGAAGCAAGGAAATATCAGGTCTGTCTATAAAACAGAACTGATGCATCTTTCCTAGTGTGTGTGTGTATGCTGGTGTTGTTTAAGCTCAGTGTTTAGATCGGAATGTCAGAGCTTTAAAAGAGCGAGATTAGCCGATTATGTCCACTTTGATTTACTCTCGTAGTGTGTTGGGGTGAAACAGGCGCATAAGGCATTGAGATCAGATTATCAAAGGAAACAGACTATCTATGGAACACATACAGTAGGCATGTTGCACATACTGTACACGTTCACACCTTGGAAAGATAGCTAAACATAACATACATTATTATTATTATTATTATTATTATTTATTCATTCATTCATTTATTCATCTTCTATACCGCTTATCCTGTGTACAGGGTCACAGGGACACCTGGAGCCTATTCAAGGCAGAGTACACACACACACCAAGCATGGGGAGAACATGCAAACACTAAGCACACAGACCCGAGGCGGGGATCAAACTAAGAGGTATGAGGCCACAGTGATAACCAGTATGCCACCGTGCCACCTATAATAATAATAATAATAATAATAATTATTATTATTATTATTTTTATTATCTGTCAGATATTCAGACAATATTGTTTTCCCACCATACAAAATTAACCTTGTAACAATAAGGGCCACTGAGTGCTACAAAAAAGCACTCAAGTTCATGTGTTATTTTGAATGGTTGCTATATATTTAAACCATTAAGTATTTCATTGCTCCACTTTACAGTTATAAATATCTTGACCTGCCATTTCCCCATAGCAATAAAAAAATTATATTAGTTTTCAATAACCTGTGGATGAATTGTGCTTAACTGTGCCTGGTAGGAGTGCAACAGGCCACAAAGACTCAGAGCTCACATCGAATCACGGTTTGTGTCTTATGGACAAAATAGGCATGTAGGCTATCCCAGGAGACTTAGGGCACAAGGCAGGGTACACCCTAGACAGGTTGCCAATTCATCGCAGGGCACACACACACACACACACACAAACACAAACACAAACACACACTACGGGCAATTTGGGGATGCCAATTAGCCTAATCTGCATCCGTGCCACCATGCCGCCTCTGATCATCTTAATTTGTATAGAACTTATAGAACACTTGGTCTTAAATAGGCATGGTCAAGATGTCTAACGTTTAAATGAAATATAACATTCAATACAAATACTTCAATCCAGTACTTATTACAATGTAATATGAGGCATGACTGGTTTTATTTATTACTAGTTCCTTTTTTCTCTGAACAATGGTGAATGCACAAATATCCTGTGTTCACATGATCAAAGTAGTAATAAACAAACAAACAAAACTAATAATACTCACTCTCACTTATTCTCTGTACTGCTTAGCTTCTAAAGAATGGCAGACTATTAATGATGAGAATAAATAATATAGCAGTAATTTAGCACTTTTTCCCTTGAGGTAGGCACGGATATACGACAGAGCGTGCGGAAGAAACAGAAAAGAAAGCACAACAGAGCATGAAAAGTTCCAACCGTCCACACAAAAGTTCCAACTGTCCACTTAAATTTGAATTTTGTACTGCTGCTGTACAGGGTTTTGGCACGCTTGAAGCACAAAAGCATACACACACACTTACTCACACATTACAGCCATTTTTGAAAATAGCAGTTATACTATTCCGTACGCCTGTAGACTGTGTGAGGTATCCGGGGTATGCGAAGGAAACCCATCAAGCATAGACAGAATCAAACTCTTAATGGTAGAGGTGCAAATGTGTTTAATCTTATTGTTAACTTTCCAAAATGAAACAACAAATCAGGTTCTATCTTGTTACAGCTTTGTTGCGAGGTTTTCTTGTAATTGGACTTCTTTAAAGAAGTTAAAAACATATATATTTGGTTAATCTTAGTGAAGCAAATTCTGTGCTTATGTAATTGAGCTACAGTATGAGTTCTACTAATGATGTTCTTTGACCTCTTTTTAATCAGAGTGGGCAGGTTATAAGCACTGGGGGTAATTGGTTAGTGTCATATGGAAACCTGATAGCATACGAGAGTGTGTTTAAGCCAGCAAAAAAAAAGAAGAAAAAAAAAAACACTTTTCACTCATTAATATAACAGCTTTTAAGGAACATAAAATTATTTTATGGCGAAACTTTACAGTTGATCCATTGTTCCCAGGCAAACTGTATGAAGGGATCCATACAGTGTATCAACAATGGTCCATTACTGCATTAGCTTCTGGTGTCTGTAATCCCTCAACGATACAGTAATCCCTCAATGAACTCCATTTTCACTAATTAATTTGCAGAATAGCAATGGCGCATATTGGATAGTAAATATATTATGAACATAATATAATTTAGCAAAAACAGAAAAAATATAACAATATTAGAATTTTTTTTATTATTATGAAAGTAATTAAAATATGTATTTATTAAATTCATTAGACATTTATCTCCAAACATATTAAGTTCTATGAATAATTCAGTAACTACCCTAATGAAAGTCATAAAATTTCTGTATTTATACTTCTTTCTTTAGTTTTTTTAATCAACCCTGCTCCACGTCACCTTCCATTCGACTTTACCATGGGTTAACTTGTCCCAGCAATCCTCAATGTGCAAGAAAGTCATGCATCAAGACTCTGGATAAAAGTGTCTCTTAAATATAGATATAAATGTAAATGTCTGGAACCACTGCCAGCTCCTGAGATTTGAAGATATTTTAATACATACCAAGATACTATCAGGCTATTATCATGTGTGAAGGAGATACTGCTGAGCAAACAAACGTCGTCACAAAAGGTGCTTCCTTCCTAAGCAAAGCATTTTCTTGACACTTTCTATGCATCTACCTGTAATTGTAGAGCTGACCTGAATTTGCAATAATGTTTAAATTAACACAGGAATGTCATTTAAGTTGGTGTAGACTTTGTGGCAAATAGACCCTTATACTGTAAAATGTATTTTGTATGTTTTCAGATGATAATGTATCCGTGATGAGTGGCTGGAATAAACTTAAAGTGTTAAAGAACTAGCTGAATGTATGTGTTTCTAAACACGCAACAGTACATGAAAGAATTATTAGGCATTATGTTCTATGAACCGGAAACCCTCTTGGTTGGGAGACTACTACTAGGGCTGGGTGATATGATACAATATAAATAGAAAAAAATTCTCAGACAACATACTGTAAAGCTGTCAGGAAGTTCAAGTCATGGCAACACTTGAAACTTTTTACTACTCATCCAAATAGCTTCTTCAGTCTGAGAAAGATTGTTTATGAATCCTAAATACTGTATATTCTCCAGGGTGGTTTCTCATCTGACCTGCCTCTTAGGTGGGCAATAGAGAAGATCAGAGTAAGAGGAGAGTCATTAGAATGTGACAGTCATAACTCCTACACTCCTCTGTAACCCCGAAAAGGGGTCATTAGGTTCGGCCTCCTTAACGGACGTGTAAAGTGGTCTTCTTGGGAGGGGGATTAAAAAAAAAAAACAGCATGGAAAACTGAAGACATATTGTGTCTGAGATCTTCACCTACTGTATGTTGAGTGTAGCGCTTTACACTGTGGTACAGATGGATCCTGTGAGGGATCATCCTACTGTGTAAAGGCTGTTTGGTTTCTCCACTCTGAACACTCCTCACTGCACTGGATTGCAAACATTACTGTATATAACCTCATGGGTTTTGACGTGGTGAAGTCTCTGTCACAGGTGCTGGTGGGGTAAGTAAACTGTTGTCTTTCAGACAAATATTCACAAGCCTTTAGATCTCCAAAAGTCTTAACAGCTCTTCTCAGGTGCCTGTCTTCCTTCATCTTGGCTTCCATGGAGGTGGGGACATGCTTCACGCAGAGATGTAGGGTCCTTGTGACTACTAGTTTACATTCCATTTACACCATTTCACAGATCCAAAGAAACTTACATTTTTATTTCATTTTACATCTGAGCAGGTGAAGGTTAGAGGCCATGCTTTAGGTCCCAGAAGTGGTGGTGCTGAGGTTTGAACCTGTGATCTTCTGATTAGTAGTCCAACACTTTAACACTTTGACTCCCACCAGGTATGGCAAGAAAAACAACACAACAACCCATCATGGCCCTATTAAATACATAACCATGTTTTATAGACATGAAATTAGACTTTTTAATCTAACTTGCTTGAAGCTTATTTTATTTCATTGCAAATAAACAATGCCACAAATTAAAGTGTATGTCACACTTTTTAATTTAATTCACCCTTGCATATACTGTATATCATGATAAATGTCATACAATTATTTTTATAGCCCTTTCAATGGCTCTGTAAATACTACTGCTACTATTACTACTACTACTAATAATAATAATAAAATAATAATAATAATAATAATAATAAAAAAAAAAAAGAAAAGAAACAGTAAAATCCTATTATTTTGTCGCACAGACAAAAATTGGCATGTTTTTTTGAAAAGCGTCTCCAGAGCTTCCATAACCATCAACAAGTCCAGACTTTTCAGTGCCGTATGCTTCAATGTGAATAACTGAATTATAAAGTGGCCTATCAACTGCAATCAACATGCCACTCTTGTCAAACAGAAGATCATACTTATCCTACTAGCTTCCGACTGGTCATGTACCATGTGCGTGTGTGTGTGTGTGTAGGTGGGGGGAGCCGTGGAGAGAGCACATCAGACTCTGTTTGCCTGTCAAGGTCAGGGATAATTGCATGAGTGAGCAGTGTTTGAACTGACCTTAGAAAATAATAAAGAACTAGATCACAGTTAGTGACCCGGCCATGTATATGTGTGAGTATGTGTGTAATCGAGTGACCTTCACTCCACACCCGCGCCGTGGTTCAACTGAACGTGCGCCAGGAATAATTAGAACTATTTTTGCTGTGCCATCATTTAGATAAAAGTAGGTCACATCAGGAGCACGAGAGAACAATAACTCACAATCTCACCTGCAGTGTTCGTGACCCCTGCGCTGATGAGTCCAGCTGCTTCATGCTGTTTTGACATGTTTTGGTCTTAAATTTATAATGTGTGCATACAATCAATATTCTAACAGAAAATAGAAAGGATGTTCTTAGGAAATGTTAAATCCTTTAAGGCTTCTTCGGTTGTTTCTCTGTGACCTTTAAATGTTCAGTGTAGAAGTGTTTACTTATAAAAAATAGCTGGAAAATAAGAAGCATCAATTATCCATTAAAGAAGTGTATGGAAGCCCTAAAGAGGTCCTGGGTCACTTTATTTTTCTGGTTTGTTTAAACCTTTTTGCTATTTTAGCTACTTAGAAATTGATGTATATTTCATACAGTAGGACTGCTTCACAGTTGACACAATATATTTTTTAAATCACCAACGTTGAATACATTACTATTTTTGGAAAACAATAAAGACACCCAAATAGACATCTTATGCCTAGGAATGCTCTGTGATTAATATTGTATTATTGTAGCATACCTTGCAGGCGATACTATTGGAAGAGCTGCTGTTAAAGAAAACGAATCAATACCTACAGTACCGAACAGTCGGGTTTGAGAGCCCAACAGCACCATTGTATAAAATGACATTATAATGAATGCAGGTATTTTTTTTATATATATAAAATGGCAACATAGTGGCTTACACCTCCAGGGTCCGAGTTCGAGTCTCACTTTGGGTCTGAGTGCATGGAGTTTGCATGTTCTTTCTGTGCTTGAAGGGTTTCCACCGGGTACTCCGGTTTTCCTCCCAAAAACATTCAGATTGGGCTAATTGGCATTTCCAAATTGCCTGTAGTGTGTGAATGTTGACCGGAGAGAATAAATACAGTGGTACAATTTGGCATCCACGGTCCCAAGTTGGACTACAGAGGTTCCTAGATGGATCTATCTATCTGTATTTTTCTCATTTTTTTCTTGCTGATGACAAAAACATGTCCTCTGCACAAGTAAGTTAAAAATGACTCTCTTCCACTCTTTTTGGCACAAGGGATTTTTATGATGAGCCACCGTAAAAATGAAGAGACTCATAAAATACCGCAGGGTTTTGTCACAGTGAGCCATCCAGTCACCCTGATGTCATAAACTCAAGCAGGAGAGACATCATTCATATTTTGTGCGCATGTGGACGTTCTTATCTGTTCTGTATGTGTGTGTAGTTCCCTTGACATTCAGCAGTGCAGTGTGCCATCTCACTAGCACACAGTTCCTTCTCAGACTAATGGCCAGAGGGTTTTAGTACACTGAGTTCCTCGCCTCCTAAATTCCCTCTGATGGCCAGACAACCTGCCTGTCAGACACATAGGACCTGAGTCAGATCTGACGGTTCTATTTTGGCTCAAAATCGCAGCTTCACTGTTCAGAAACCTAATGTGGGTGGCTGACAGCAAGAATCCATGTATGACTGTACGACTCCTGAAGTCCATCGCAGATTGTTTTGGTAAATTGAAGCATGTCAAAACGTGTTCGGCAAAGTATGTCTCTTCTTTTTTTTTTTTCTTTTGAAGACCAGTGAACATCTATGTTTAATTGAACGATTTGGCCCAGATGAAGGTGTTCAGGATTCTGAAGCAGTGAAGTCCAAAAATTTCATGTGAAGGTCACATCATTAGTCTGACTATTCAATGCGTCTTACTGCCATTCGGTGTCTTGCATTGCGTATGCTAGCGTCGCACTAGCATCTGATATTCAGTTTATGACATGAATAACTTCAATACGCATCAGTGATCACCATTCACATTTTGATAAGGTTAGATTAGCATGATATTGAAACTGTAGAGCAGTACATATAGAGATTAACTGCTGATATGTGATAACACAAATCAGCACACATAGATAATTTCTACACACAAACAGATTAATTATCAATATATGAATGTTAATAGGGCTATATCAGAAGAACATTGAACCGTCTACAGCATTATACATTAAGATTACCTGGCAAACTGTCTATACAGTTTTCTTTTGCTAAGAATGCCATAGCATTCTGACACCTAAACTCCAGTTAAATGGCCAAATGATTAGAACAAATGGAGCCCGGCTGTTGTTAGAACGTGCCTACTTACCTCAGTTACTACAAGCTCGTAGTAAGGTGTTCTTAACTTTAGTTTAGCTAAAATGCTAAGGTGGGTATTGTTAATTTGTATGCTAACATTACTTGGCATGTCATCCATACCCTACATGTCATCCCATGTCAATACATTTACAAGTTAAATTATAATGACTGCAATTAGTTGGTTAACCAAAGTGATGCATAGCAGACAGCTTAGCGGTTTAACACCTGCATTGCATCTGCACTCCAGTTGACCACGGCCCTAATTTATATCATTCTAACTGATGAGTTACATAAAAATTCACCCCTTGTACAATGGCCAAGAATGGGAAATCTAGCTATGGGGACCAAAACCATTTGTGTACAGGCTGCAAACATACAATATTTGTTTATTCAACATTATTCAACAGTTTGTTCCGACTGAGCGATGTGATTGGACGAGAGGCATTACACAAGCGGTTATAACAGACAGTAACACTTCTGGGGTGTTTAACTATATGTATTACTCTGTGTCCCAGGTGTTCTAATGATTGTTAATTACACCAACTGTCGGCAGCAGCAGCATGGGTGAAAGTAGTTCTGAACGTTTCGCAGTACTGAGGAGAGGCCAACTGTCTGCCAAAAGCCATATTCAAAATCATTCACAGAAGCATTTTCAGCGAGATAACACATCTGCTAACATTATGTCATATAAAGAAAAAGAATAAGAATAATTGCTTCTAATTCTGAATCGCATATACAGTAATTCAACTGGGTTCTTTTATTTACGCTAGAAAGCTAACTAGCTCCTAAGACAAGGCTGAATTCCAAATCACTCCCCAACCCCTGATCAAGGGCCCTGCTTGCTGTGTGACAATGGATTATCTATTCTAGAACAATAGCCTTCCATTTAACATAATTCGAGATTAAACCACCGGAGCTGATATTCCAAAGCAGAATAAGAGAAAATATAAGAGAAATTTGTTAGTTTTACAGGATCGTCCACCTCCATTTTAATTACAATGTCAATTCCGAGGTCCGTCAAGTTCCAGATAGTTAGTTCCTCAAGTTGCTTTGGCAGAGCAAAATAATTGGTTCATTATAGACCCAGATCATAATCTGTTGATAATAAATGGTGTTTGCGGAACTGTTGTATGAAAGCTATATCACACTTGAAGTTGTGCTGCTGTGATGATTATCAGCACAAATGTGATGCACTCGTAGGGACGAGGGCACACTCCATCTTGTGTGAGATTGCTTACATACACAATTAATAATAAATGAATCAGTTTAATAAATAAAAATGGAAAAATAATGTTTATTTCTATCAAACAATTACAAGTTTCTTCAAATTCTAACAATTATTGTCGGTGCTCCAGAACAGAAATTCTGACGCTGATGGCTGTCAACAGAGCTTTCTTTATGGTTCAGTGAGCAGGCTTTCCTGAATGGAGCTTGCTCTACAACAAACACCACACTCGATGATTTTCCACCACACTTAATTCCAGACTCGGTAGCCTCAATGGATAGTGATGTGCAGCCCAAGCCAATAAATGTACTCTTTCACAAAATTTATAATATTCCATGTTGAATACAACAAAAATACAGTGCCGATGGAAATTCAGACCCTTTTAAATGCTTTTTTCCTCATCATTCTATACACAATACTCCACAATGACAAAGTTAAACCAGGTAAAAGTAGTGTTTTTTTTAAAAAGAATTTATTATTATTATTATTATTATTATTATTAATTCTAAAAATAAACACTGAAATCACTCCGGCGGCATTTTGTCCCTGTGCTTGATGGGTTTTATCTGAGTATTTCGAGTTCCTCCCAAATTCCAAATACATGCAGATTAGGCTACGTGGCATTTCCAGATTGCCCATAGTATGTGAATAAGTGTGTGAATGGGTGTGTGCCCTGTGATGGATTGGTACCCGTCCAAGATGTCCTCCGTCTTATGCCCTAACTCTCCTGGGATAGGCTTCAGGCTCCCCTGCGAGCCTGTAAACAGGAAAAAGCAGCACAGACAATGAGCGAGTAACTGAGTGAAATGACTTCGTACTTGGTTAAAGTACCTTTGGCTTGTCCGGGCCAGGTTGTATGGGCAGCCATTTCAGGTCTCGCTAGAGATTCTCTAGTGGGCTCAGGTCCAGACTCTGGCTGGGCCACTCCAGGACTTTGACAGAGTTGTTCTGAAGCCACTCCTGTGTATTCTTTGTATGCTTCAGGTCATTGTCCAATTGAAATATAAACCATCACACCAGCCTGAGGTTTTGAAAATGTTCAAACTCAGGATAGCTCCTTATTTTTCTGCACACATTTTTTCACTCTATACTGACTAGTCTCCCAGTCCCAGTCATAAAAAAAGATCTCCACAGCATGATGCTGCCACCACCGTGTTTGACTGTAGGGATGGTTTTAATAAGGTGATGCATGGTGTCTGATTTCTTCAGACTGCCAGAAATGGATCAAGGCCAAGAGGTGATGTCAACTGCAAACACATCATAGTCAAAAATAGATTTGGGACATACATATTTTATTATTAGTGCTGTTAAATGCCCATTAACAGCAGCAAATAACACATCAACTTCCCTTCAATGAACAGCTATACATAGGCTTTAGATGTTTTTTTTATGTATAAAAGTAACAAAACATTACAAACAACTGCTTTTTTCTTCAGATCTTTTTTCTGTATTTTTGGTGACAGTTCTCATAATCTGTATAGCTCATTCTTGTAACACTCAGTGTATTAAGGAGGATGTGATGTCCCAGCTGTTTGATACATTTTTCACTATTATTGTCACATACAGTACTGCAGCTGGCATTTTATTGTATCCAGAACTTAAACGATTCAGGAAAGTTGTACGTATTGGAACATTTTTCAGCTCTTGGTGTTAGATGTTGGTAATGCAGCAGTGAATCACCACTCCTCTATGTTCCGGAGGAGTGATGCAAGAAAGTTTGTTGAATCAATTTGCCTTAACTTTGTATTGATTTTTAAGGACTCAATGGAACTCAAGCCTTCAGGAGGCATTTCAGGCCTTCTTTCTTTTTTCACTTGCAATTACTAACAGAAGAGAAATGGCAGTGGTCTTCTAGCCAACTTGACATTTGCTCCATGAGATGCAAGAGCAGTCTTATTACCCTTTTGTGCATGTTGATACTTCCTGTTCTTGTGTACAATCAGATAGAAACACAACAAACTAATTTCTGTCATTCTTAGACTTTCCGCTGAACCCAATTGTACTTCTGTTGGCATGTGCTGACTGTTTTATTAAATTTCTATACCTACTTTATTCTGGTTGGGGTCTTCCTTATTATCAGAAGACCCACTAGTCATAAAATTTATACTGTATAAGGGATATAATATGAGTTAGGGTTATAATATCGTTAAGGGGTTAGTATTAGGGTTGAAATATGGGCTTGGGTTAGAAAATGTGTTAGGTGTTATGGGTGGGGTTAGAATATGGGTTAATTTAGACATTCGACTGAATTTCTGACTAGTGGGCCTTCTGGTGATATTGGGGTCACTGTCCTGGTCAGGGTTGGTGGTGGAGCCAGAGCAGACACCAGGAATGATAGATAGAACCCTTTTGTTAAAAATGGATTTTCTTTTGCAGTTAATACAAAGAAAATACTGGAAATCCTTCACTATAGCACTAGGCTTTCTGAAGAGCCATATGTTTGTAATTTGTGACCTTTCCAATTTCATATTTAATTTGTTTAAATGTAAATGAGAAAATTCCATTTGGAATGACTCTGTCAGTGTTATCATAGACGAAGCTTATGATCGTAGCTTATCATAGCATAATCAGTCATTGTCACTTGTTAGTGTGAATGCAGGGTCAGTTAGTTCATAGCATTTCATTTAGAGCCTATACCTGTACATGACATATCAGTAAAAGGGTCAACATAAATTTTATGTTAGCAATTTTCATATTATGTGACTGGAGTCATGAAATAAAGCATTATTTTCTCCAAGCATTTGGCAATAGCAGAAATAAATAAATAAACCCAACATGACATTTGATTTATTTTGCTCCCAAGTTTTTTTTTCAGTTCCTGCTTCTGGGGACAGACCAGTTAATTAAATATTCAGCTGAATCACTTAACTAAGTAAAGATAATTCAACAACTAAAACAGATCCTTTGGGTGCGTTAGTTGAGAGGGTAAGGCCTCCGAGGATGGAACTTCTTTGTCTGACACATTCCATGGGTGCTCGATCGTGGTGCACTGGGTGTTTACCACAGGTGGACTCCAATCGAGTTGTAAAAACATCTCAAGGATGATCAGTGGAAAGAGGATGTACCTGAGTTCAATTTTAAGTGTTATGCCAAAGGCTGTGAATACTTATACATGTGATTTTTTCGTTTTTATTTTTATTTTTTAATATAAATTTGCTAAGATTTCAAACAAACTTTTTTTACGTTCTTATTATACTGTATTGTTTATAGAATTTTGGGAAGAATAATGAATTTAACCCATTTGGAAATAAGGCTGTAACATAGCAAAATGTGGAAAAAGTGAATCACTGTGAATACATTAAGTGTGTTATAAAAAAAAAAAGTAGTCTGTGTGTGTGTGTCTATATGTGTGTGTTTAAAAGAGTTAGAGTGTTTTGGACTTGGGATCGTGCCCACAGGGCAAATTCAAACACAACCAAATAGTGTTTCACTAGACTGAACTCTCCAAACTAATCCAGATGTAATCATGACCCACATACAAATTGTACGTGTATGTGTCTTTCAATGTGTGTATTTGTACACTGCCTGTTTGGAGACATGTCACCTTACTTTTGATTTTTTTTCAAACAGTTTGTTTATGACTCCAAACATTTTGGTGTTGCGTAGAAGACATTTTTAGGAAAATGTCTGTAATGGTCTGCCATTCTTTGTTTTCCCACAAGGGCCATCCATCAATTGTCTCTACCTATATTTTTGTGTAGGGTAACAGGGGGCCTGGAGTATATTTGAGGGAACTTAGAGTAAAAGGCAGGGCACAAAACCACATGCACACAGCCAATCATAAAGTACAGGAAATGGACTGTTGGAGGAAACCAAACCCGGAGGTAACCAATTGATGCACAGAAAAAGTATGCAGAACAGTTTTTGTTTCTACCAAATTCCTTCCAAATATAAGTGATCACTTCCAAGTGGTTCCTTTTTGTCATTTGGAGAAAAAAAATGAAGTCCAATACCAAATTAGCCAAATTTGAAGTTTATTTAACAGACTAAGCAATAAAAACCACACACAGTAGATAGTATGAAGCAAAGCCATGTAACTGTGCTATAGTGGTATAAAAATCTGCTACATGGCTGGGGATGTGATGAGCTCTGACTTCGATTTGGCCCGACCACAAGGAGCACTCTGCAAGTTTGAGCTGAGCAGCTCCCATAGACAGTTTGTCTGCTTACCCACCAGGTATTCGGGTTAACGAGTTGATGTTCAGCATGTTGTTGTACATTCGCTCCCTTGTTCCGTTCAGTCAGCTCTAGGCTGCACGTCTTCTTTAGAAAGTGTGAAGCCGTTTTGTATTTTCAAGATGGTTTTTGAAGTCCATCAAGCATTCTGTTGGCATAGTTTTGCTTGGTATGTTGCCCAGATAATTACCACAGTTCTGAGCAACTGCCAATTGTGTCTTCATGTTGCAAAGCAAATTTCTTTCTTAGGAATATTCACCAGTGAGAACACGGATCTTCTTCCTGTGTTTATGTTCATGCTCCCTGCCCCAGATCCATTAACCAATGAGCAGTGGGCACATTCTCAAGTGCCCTGTATTGATGCATTTTGGTTTGCCTGAATATTTCCCTGAGGAAAATGGACCAAACTTACAATCTGGTCCGCTGATTCAGACTGGTGTAAACAAACTACAGGTTTGATAATCTTACATTGATGTTAGCCACTCCTAGTACAATGCTCTCACCCACTCTTACTCATTCCCTATACTGGTTACCTGGATCCTGTGCAGAGTCATGGAAGGCAGAGAGCCAGAGGAAAATGGGGCAAATGGTGGAGGTACAACTTGGATGGCATGCCAATCCCTTTCAAAGAACTAGCACACACTCACATACTATGAATCATTTGGAAATGCCAGTTAGCCTACTCTGCATGTGTTTGGACTGTGGGAGGAAACTGGAGTACTTAGAGGAAACCCTTGAATCACAGGGAGAACACAAACTTCATGCATGCAGACACTAAGGTGGGACTTGATCCCTTGGTGCTAACAGTGCTAACTACTACATCACTGTGCTGCCTCTAGTATAATAATTTTTCTCTATTTAAATTGTTAGTACAATGGAACCTCGGATTGCGAGTAACACGGTTTGCAAGTGTTCTGCAAGTCGAGCAAAGAGTATTAATAAAATTTTTTTTTTAAAAATTTTTCAAAGTCTTGGTTTACGAGTACCGAGTATCAGGTATCACGCACGCACTTCTTATTTTGACGGCGAGCGTCACGTTATCACAACTGAGCCAACGGTTTTTCTTTCTCTTGTGCTGCGGAATTGTGGGTAATCGTCTCCCCTGCTGGGTCTTAGTGCTCGTCTCTCACTGGTATGATCAACATCCGTGCACACGTGTACTGTTTACTATAGCACTGTGACCACTTGTTTGTGCATAAAACATCTTGTTTGTAAGCGTGTGTGTACAGCGCGTGGGTACTGTTTCTTATAACACGTGTGTGTGCGCGTGTAAAAATTCTCATTAGAGAGGTTAAAGAACCATTTTCTCCCTCTCTGTTTCAGCCTGTCGTTATGTGTGTGCGTAATTTGACACCGTGCCCCTTCACACACACACTCTCTCACCTTTACACCCCCATTCCCCACTCCAACCCCCCCCCCCCCTCAGCTTCACACACACACACACACTCACACAGACTCTGCTCTACACAGAATCACTGCTCTGTCGCGATTCTTTTCAAAGGTAAAGTGCAGGTTCATTTGTTTGTTTGTTTAACTTTACAGTAGTAATTCCGTTAGTATGCGCTCACGCGAGTGTCAATAGCGATGTTCTTTGCTAATTTTTCCGACAAGACAGTCTTTCCGTTAATGTGTGTGAGTGTGTGTGTGTGTGTGTGTGTTTGTGTGAAATTCAAATAAGAGAGGAGAAAGGTTTACTGTGTAAGATGAGAAGGGGGAGACGGGAGGGGCTGATTCCTCCTCTCCTCTTATTTTTACACACATACAGTACACACACACACACACACACAGCGCCTGCACGCATAAACGGAAACACTTATCTGTCGGGATGTTTTTTTTTTTTTAAAGGTAAAGTGCAGGTTAATTTGTTTTATTTTCACTTTATGTTTTGTATTAATTATTGTTATGTATTTATTTTTTTGGGCTGTGTAACAAATAATTTGAGTTTCCATTATTTCTTATGTGAAAATTATGGGAATTATGCACGTAATCCAAGGTTACTGCCTTTTAGTTTTTAGTTAAATTAGTTGCGGTTATATCATAAAACTTTTACCAAAATGTATAGTGGGAAGAAAGCATGAAAATGCAGCAACAGTGGCAGTGCTGTCCTGAAATGATAGAAACATTATTTATACTAAAATAGAAGATGTTGTGATGTTTTCTATAATTGTATAGCTAAAATACTAATATTATATATGGAGGCCAAAGGCAGCCAACACAGGGCTCCAGACAAATATAAATCTTTAAGACTCATTACCTCCTAAATATTTTAGGTGTAGGACCCAAAGTCTCCTAAAGATTTATAAAAAAGGAGCCAGAAAATAAAAAAATTTAGGAGCCAGAATTGAACCCTTTTAAAAACATAACCAGGTGAACTCATGTAGTCACACTGGTTTAAACTGGAGCTGTGTGTACAAGAAATGTAGGTAGCTGGGCATCACTACCTTTATGTGATGATAATGATGATAAATACTGACTGTAGTCAAATCTGTACTTATGTTATCTGAGGTAGATGTTTTAGAGTTTAATTCATCCATTTAGTTGTCAGTTGTGGATGTTCCTTGAATAAAATTTATTTTGTTAGCTTTGGCTATGTAGCCGGTTAGGCTAATCTACATCATGCCTGTTAGTTAGCATGGCACTGGGTGAGATTCAAAACCCATGATTAAAAAAGGAAATACTTAACATTAATACATTGAAATATAATACTATATAAATTATGGACACTATGTATACATTCATCCTTCTGTTGTTTTGCAAATCACTTCACCAACTGCTTGTGAGAATGTGCATCCATGTATGTTCACTGTGTGCAGGAGTGGCGTCTGCTCTAAGACTACAAGGGAGGCTCCGCTTCCTCTACTATGTCAGAAAATAAATGCTCATATAAGTCGTATTTATATTGGTTTTAATAAAAGTGCGCTAGAACGCGTTCAACTTCATGACTAGCTCGTTCAGAATCAGGTA
>JAQMYJ010000011.1:19568580-19580334 GCA_030014305.1 Clarias laeviceps | reverse complement strand
ACTTTTATAGGTGGGTCAAAAATGACCCATTTATGGAAGAGTGTAGGGTCATATCACTCGTGCATCATAGGGTTAATAGTACTGTTTTCATATGGCAAGAAAAAAAATCACAATCATAATTAAAGGTTAACTGAGGTTTAATGTCTGTTTATTTTGTATTTTAATTCATTAATATGCCTTTTCTAGATGTTTTGATTGTTTGAAAAGTGTATTCAAATGCACTTCGCTATACAAAATTCCGAGTTACAAATTCGCCTCCGGAATGGATTAAGTTTGTACTGTATGGCAAGGGTCCATACAAACATCCATTTGCGGCCAAGTCCGGCCACATGGTCACTGTTTTGGCAGGGTTTAGAATGATCTCATGTCACAAATCTCTAAGTTGCCATATTGTCTCTCTGTTTAACTTACTTTCGAAAATATTACTGTGATCTGCATTTTAGCTCCCAAATTACTGTAATATGGTGTTTCCATTGCATCCAGACTGCTTCATGTCCAGTGTCACAGAACAGATGTAAATCTCTGTGTGTTATTTATTAGGATGCTCACTGTTACAGTATGTACATGAATTTACTGGCATCAATAGTACTGTATGTTCCCTGGTGGTCCAGTGGTAAGCATGCAGCGCTCCCTCCTCAGAGATCAAAGTTTCAGTCCCACTCAGGTTTGTTTTGAAACCAACCTTGTCCCAACATCTGTAGTGTTGGCACATTTCACACCACCATAGCTTTTTGACAACAAAACAATTCCTGCTGGGAGGAACATTTTGTAAAATTGTGTGCTATGGGCTTTGTGCTTGTCAGATCGCAACTGAATTGAATTCTTATGGAACTGGAATTTTAGACAAAAACCAGTAGAGGGAGAATCTGAAAGAATGGTATTCTGGCAATCTGTGGCGGCACAATACAATATAAGTACGTACTGCTGATTTTTCCTTCAACTTGTCACTGCACGTGGACGTCATCGTGTCTTAGGCCTTTACAGGTTTACAAAAGATAAACCTGTAAAGATAAACCTGTACCAAAAACAACCTTACTGTTCTAAAGGTAACCATTTAAAGAGAGACTGCTTTACTTTCTCTTTTTATATATAAATTTAGTGCAAATTTTACAAATCATCTTTTGTCCTATACAATAGCAAGAAGGATTTTGCTCTGCAAAGCCTAAAGGTGCGGAGAAAAGTCATCAGTCAGAAGAAAGAGTGTGAGTGTGAATGAAGTGTGAGATGAAAGCCTGCAGCATCAGAAAGTGCATCTGTAATATTTGAGACAAGAATTTCGAAGTCACTTTAATATTTTAACTTCAGGCTGAAGTATTTGAAGCACTCCAAAAACAAGTATTTGTTTGATGTGATTAAGTTTAGACATACTTAGATAATAAGTCTTTTTTTATCGTGTTGTTGAATTCCTGAATCTTCCTGAATATACAGTATATATATATATATATATATATATATATATATATATATTTTTTTTTTTTTTTTTTTAATAATTGCACGGCTCTGAAAGTTGCGTTGCCAGTAATTTAATTCTCACTTTCATTCCGTCTCTATAGTACTTACCATGTACACAATCACTGAGATCTTAGAGCCTATCCTAGGATGCTGGTTCATCACAGGGCACACAAGCACACACATACACACACACACGCACACTACAGGCAATATGGAAACACAGATTAGCCTGAATATGAATATGTTTTGGAAACCCCCCTAGCACGGGTGAACATGCAAACCCCATGCACAAACTCTTAATGCTGGAGGTGTGAGGACACAGAGCTAAACAATACACCACCTCACTGCCTTTATTTCAATTCACATGCTTATATTATTGCATTCATTTAAATGCATTATTATTTCCATGGTAATCACTCATTCACAAGGGCATGTATGTACAAAATGAATATGCACTGATATAGTAAAGCTTTCTGTAAGGATGTATAACATTTATGGAAGGAGTCTACAGTGTCAGGGCTATGTGATGTTTACAGTAATTTTGTATGGAAAACTTATACAATACGTAGACAATAAGTGTGAAGAGAACTTTGCCTGCATTGTCGCATCGCTCATTATTATAACATAACAATATCCTATATTAAAATTTAGGTCTCTGAAAAAAAAGAACACAGAAGGGCTTGTATTTCTATACCGCTGTGCAACAAATCTACCATAATAGACTAATCTGCTTATCCTAAATGGGGCAGACTGAAACTTGCAGCCAGATGGTAACTGACTTTATGAACTCCTGGTTAACTTACTGCATGCATATATACAGTAAGTTCATTTAAGCCGAGTCTTCTATACTTCATTGCAGCTGACACTAATTTATTTCTTGCACTTTAATTTGGAGCATGCTCTCGTTCCCTAAAATAGAAAGGATTATTTAAACTCTGTGAGATTGGAGCTGGAGAACGAAGGTACAGCTGAATTTTTCATATTATTAATTACACTAATGACACCACAGTAAACAGATTCCAGCCTGCTTTTCCATTTAGAATGAGCTCTGGGAAGAAAATGCATATCATGACTACGGCTAGAGCTGGTGCAAGTCCAAGCAGGAGTAAATTAATGCTAAACCTAAAATGCAAATGTAGCTAAAGTTAAATGAGTTCTCCTGAGTCCCATTTACTGTAGCATTACGTTATTTGGTAATATGAGATTAATGGTAACTGCAATATTAGGATATTGTGGAAAAGCATTTCTGTAAAATGTGTAAAGGAGAGAATATGCATCATTTCTCGCTCATTCTTTCAATCACTCTCTCATTCCCAAAAGCAGTTACCCTGTAAAGGGTTGTGGGAAGCCTGGAACCTTTCACAGGGGACTCGGGTCGCTGAGTGAGGTACTGTACACCCTGGATGACATGCCGGTGCATTGCAGGGCACAAGCACACCCACATTACAGACAATTTGGATGACAATCTGCATGTTTTTGGACTGTGTGTGGAAACCTGAGTACCCGGAAGAAACCCACCTCATATCGGGAAAACATGCGAACTCCATGTGAAGAAAATGCACAGGTGAGGCAAGATTTAGACCATCAACCCTTTAGTTTTGAGGCAACAGTGCTAACAACTACTGTAAGTCCCCTACATACGAACGAGCTCTAGGATCTCTGTTCATAAGTCCAACAAACCTTGGCTAGGTACTGGGATACTAACACAATTGGCTACCGTGCATCAATATGCAAACTAAATTTGGAAAATTATATTTCAGCAAGACTAAAGAAAATGTTCAGACACAAGTGGGTTTACAGATATTTAATATTAATTCAATGTGAACAAATATCCTGACAAATTGCATTACTTAATCCTACAACCCTCACTGTAAAACATGAGTGATATTCATTAACATTTAATGAGCTTCATGTAGAACTCATCGCAGTGGGGATTGTCTTTTAGTAACGCTGTATAAATGTGTTTCAAAAAATGAACTGTATCCAAAGCAGTTGTACTTGGCTGTCAAGGCAAGTGAAAAAGACAAAAGACAGTTATTGGTTTGGAATAAAGTTGATTGTTTAAAATTGTTGTGATTTTCTTGAATAATCTTCAAAATAAAATTGTACATTTATTTTCTTCTATTTTGGAGAATTTGAGGGATCAAGGGAAAAAAAGATCAAAAGGCCTGTAATAAAAACAATATTTTGGGCACTGATTTGGGATAAATCCAAATAAAAATAGTTGTTTAGTCTTTTTAAACTTAACATGTCCAGATCAGCTGTAGCCTTAGTCACTGTTGTAGTCTATCCACCAAGATAGCTTTTATTCTTCTTTCTAATGCTTCATGTGAACATATACTAAAGTTTTTAACCAGTATCTGCATGATTTTATTCGACATGATTAAATAACTACATTTATGCAGAGATGTACAAGGAGTTTAAGTGTTGATGATAACTAAGGACCATCTGTATGTCTCAGATAAAAGGCTAACTGTAAATAAATAGCGGTTTCCAAAAGTATTCAACACCCTGAAAATGAGCAGATCTGCGTAATGAATCCACTTATTCTTCCTGTCAGAAATCCCTCTGTAAAAGTATGTTCACTTGTATGAATTTGAAGTCAATGCTACAGTAACTATTGGCAACCAAGTACAGTATTTCAAAGTAAACTTCAAAACAGGGAATGTTGCATGCGAAAGTATTCAACCCACAGGGTTTAGAAGGTTTCAAAACCACCTCAGGCCTAATCTACATGTGAAGAAGTATTTAAAAAAAAAAAAAAAAACTTTAATCAGAAACCTGAAAAATTTATTATTGGTTGTTTTACCCTCTAAAGTCAAACGAATGAAATACAATGTGCAGCCAAAAACTCTGAAAAAAGGGCTTTCTGATTATCTTCACTGGGCAATTAATTTAAGACTAATCAAAACTGACACTCAAACTAACCAATGTAATTTTGCCCATATCTAACAATCCCCCCCCCCTCGGTAATACTTTAATACTTGCCCCAGCATGTGTGTTCATGTATAGTAACAGAACCCACCCCCCCTTTTAGTCTGCATCATGGAAGCAACATGGAGGAGAACTTTTACATTAGAAGACAATATCCCAGCTTTAATAATTGACCATGCAATACAAACCTTGTCAATGAATTATGAGTTCAAAAAACAAACACAAAATAATTGTTCATTAATCATGATCAGGGTAAAATGTTCAAGTAATCATGATATTGATTTGAGGTCATATCTAAATCTGATGACTTTTAAATCTCTCTGTAAAATTAAATAAATACTTTTGCAAATCCGCAAATAAAGAAGACTTGATGCAGCCATCAAATGCACACTCAAAGTATCTGACCTTAAAATTCTTAATCTGATCATTTCAGGATCAGATTTCAGTGACCTGAAATGCAGTTTGCATGTGGATGAAAGGCCAAAGCACATAGAGAACATTATAAAATTAAAATGTGTTGAAAATACATGCATACAAAGTGTATATGTATGTGTGGACTAGGTTAAGGTTTTTTTCCTTCCTTAAAACTGTGTTTCTTTTTCATTTTGAAGGGAGTGGATGGTGAAAAATACCACATATTACAAAAAAAAAAAAACTTGCTTCAGTCTGCTGGGGGATACTTCACCTTCAACAGCAAAGCACAAGGCCAAAGCAACAGGAGTGGTTAAAAACAAAAACCTGAATGCTCTTCAGTGGCCAAGTCAAAGTCCAGATCTTGATTCCACTGAGAAACTGGCGCTGGTTGAAAATTGCAGTGAACAAACAACATCCAACCAACTTGGAACAAATCTGCCAAATTAAATGGCAAAAAAAAAACAGTGTGCAAAACTGGTGGGAATTTACAACAGGAATTTAAAGCTAATATTGCAGTAAAAGGTTGTCTATACAGTAATATACAGTACTGTATGTGCATGCAGGTTCTTCCAGTTATTCATTTATGTGCTCTCATGCCAAATGCGGAATCGACTTTAAAAATTTAAAAACATATTAGTGTTGTTAATTGTCGTTTATTATACAGTAGTTATGAATCTGGCAACTATTAAATCTCTCTGTAAAATTTAATAAAAACTTTTGCAAGTCTGCAAATCAGCAAGATTTGGAAAAGAAGATAAAAAAAATTACTCGATGCAGTCAGACAAAGTGTCTGACTTTAAAATTCAGTTGATTAATACTATATTTCAACACACAAGCTGCATTTTTACAGATCTTATTAAATATGTTGTGAAGTACAAAAAGCAATGTAAAATGGCATAAAGGGTTGGAACTAAAGACAAATGTCAGTATTTTCAACTGTATTGAGAGGTGAAATTTTATAATATTAAATTTAAATGATGATGCTTTGTGTAAATTGTAGTCTGCAAAGTAAAGAAAAGTCAGCATATGTTTTTGGCGTGTGTAGTGTGTTGTAAGCCTTGATTTATGCATTTCCAACGTATATGCGCTATAACCAGGATTGCCAGATCAGTGTGACAAAAGCAGCACCACCTGTTCAACATCAAGGTACCAAAATAGTCTTACATTATACAGCAGAATGCTTGAAGCCAATTTACACCTTTTGCAATTCCTCCCTCCTTCTTCACAGTGCTTTCCCACTTTTGGTGAAAATCTTACATATGCGAGAGAGAAACATACGTTGCCTTGTGCTTCATGCATGGTGCATAAAATATTATAAAGACTTAACAGATAATTTGTTCTAAACAGATATAACTACAGATATAAATAGGAGGCATGCATTTTTATTTTATTTTAAAATAAATACAGGCGTTAAGTAGTTTTTTGAGTTGAGAGAGTAGGTTGAGAGAATTACCTGTAGATATGCGAAATATGATTGAGTCAAGACACACATCTGGGAAGGATACATTTTCTGCAGAATTGAATGTGCCCAGGAGTTCGGTAGCCTCCATCATTCTCAAATAAAAGAGATTTAGAACAACCAACAGTCTTCCAGATTTGGCCACACAGCCAACCTGAGTAATCAGCCTTACAAAAGCACAACCATCACTGCAGCACTCCGCCAATCAGGCAAATACGGTACAACAGCCAGTCTGAAGCCATTCCTGACTAAAAACACACACGACAGCCTGCTGGGAGGTTGCCATGGGAAACAAAATCCTGTGGCCTACTAAAACAATTTCCCAGCGATGTTTAGAGAAAATTAGGCACTGAGCATTAACTTATTAAAACCGTTCTTACAGTGAAACATGGTGGTGGCAGCATCATGCTGTGGGTATGTTTTTCAGTGACTGGAACTGGTCAGTATAGTGGGAAAAATGGTTTGCGAAAAATCTAGAGCAATTCTGGGTGAAAACCTTTTCCAGACCGTTTTTTTTGGATCTTAGGCTGTGGCAAAAGTTTAGATTCCAACCAGACACCCAAGAAAACACACAAGTAACTTCAGAACTCTGTGAAAGTTACTCCTTGAGTGGCCCAGCCAGAGTTTGAACCCAAAATAGCATCTCTTGAGAGACCTGAAAATGACGGTCACTGACGCTGCCGATCCAACCTGGTTATGCTTTACCAATTTTGCCAAGATGAATGGAAGAAACTTCCAAAAGAAAGGTGTCCCAATCTTATAGCATCATTCACAAGCAGACTCAAGACTGGGGCGCATTAAGAATGGTTTCTAGTGCATAAAAATATATATATATACTGTATATGTCTGTCAGTGTTAAATTAGGCTCTAAATGTCTTACAGGTTACATAATTTTGCAAACTTGTGCACTCAACTGTATAAGGAAGCACATACACATTTCAGATCATAAATAATTAACAACAGCATATTTTAAAATCTGACAAAGTGCTGGAAAGTTGGTTAATCACAAAAAAACCCTACTGCACATACCTGCATTCTGAAATGGGTATAGGAAAATTTGGGCAGCCTGTGTCAAATATAGGCCTGTGTCTCTTCCTTCCTTCAAATCAAACTGGCTCACAGACGTGACAAGAAGAAATGCATTCTCTGGAATGCAACCGATCACAAACGGTACACTCAGCTACACAGCAAAACTACTGAATCTGCACATATTTATGGCACTCAGCAAATTCAGTGACAGGGAACACAGGATTACTATTCCAGATCATATCAGATCCACATCTACCGTAGCAACAAATACCGAAAGAATGAAAGAGTGCTGTGACTATAACAAAACTTACCCTGGTATTATATCCAGTAATTTTTGAATAATCCAGCATTTGCTATATATTGACAAACAGCAAGCATGGGAAGCAAAAAAGGTAGTTAGCCTGCTCTGTTGTTCAAACCAAAAACTGCTGGTCTTGTCATTCGTCCCATCATGATATTTGCATGCTTAGTTCATTTACTTCAAGTTTCTCCTTCAAAGGCAATTTGAAAAATCATTGAATTAAAATGAATCCATCTTATTCATGTTTTATCCAACAGTATTATATTCTATTGTCATTAGCAGTTGATGATGTGTAATGGAGGTGTCAGGGAAGTGGCTCATATAAATTAGCCCCCAATGCATGTGGACGTTTCCACCAAGTTTATTCACTTAACTGACTGTCAGGGATCAGTGACCTGAATACATGAATATATAGTCTCGGCTAGGAAGAAGACTGTGAATTTTTACCTACAGTCCTGGCTGGTACTGCTGTTGTTGGTTTTACAGTCTAAAAAGAATTCACTTTAAGCGATTTGTCATACCAGCCTCTTAGATTTTCTTTAGTTTTTCCTTTAAAACATCTTTAGCTTTAATTATGTCACACACCATTGTGGCCAATTTATGGCCTCATACTTGGACATTACTGAGCCTAGACCTGACCAAGTGCAATCCCAGGTCATAACACTGCTTCCAAAGGCTTGTACATTTTCCATTCTGTATTTTGGTTGTATCATTTCATGGGTTTCTCTTATTACCTTGATGCACCCATAGCTCTAGAATAGGGTCAATCCGGATTCATCTAACCACATAATTTTCTTATGGGCACACAGCTGTTTAGCCCCAATCCTGTGAGTTCTCATTCCATTGTGTGCATACGGAAATGCTCTTACTTTTACTGTTAAACATAGCTTTGATTTCTACGTTGATTGTTTTAAAAGCAACATCACTACGCGTTTAACTGATCTATGATCACAATTTTTTTTTCTGCGAATTTGATTGTTCATTACTAATCTTTTAGCTTTTAATAATGCGCTGGATAATTCTTAACCAAATTCCTGTAATTTCAGTGATCTCCTTACAGGTTTTCTTAGCTAGATAAAAACAGCACTTTATTTTTAGTCAGACAGGGTATAATTTTTAAAAAGGATCCTTTTTTTTTAAGATGAAAAATCTGACTAGCTGAGCAATTTTTAAGGTTGTTTTAAAGTCCTCAAAATATGCGCACACAATTGCCTAACACTTGAACCAATAAATCATACATTTAAGTCAATGTTCTTCTCATGAAGTTCCCTTATGTTAGCCTTTTATGTTTAGCTTATTGTTGACACATTTTTATTGAGAATATAAATAACAATTACAAATACTGTAGTACAAGTAATCCAGTATCAAACAACAGATTTTATCACATTTCCAAACCCCTTACCTAAACATTTACCCTTATCCTCACTTTACAACGCTATTGCATGAATTGGAAGCAGTGGCTGAGTAAAACATTGTTAGCTTTTTATAAAAGAATGACGTAAAACAGTTCTGATTAGTGAACCTCTAGTTTGGATCATGAAATGCTCGTTAAGCGAGTGGCAATAACCACTACAGCAAATTGAAGCTGTGAAAAATTATTTCATATGTGGGAACAATAAAAATACTTTTTTAAAAGACCTATAGCCCGTGTAGAGTACTTATTAATCTCTTCCATTTTTTATGATCTGTCTTTCTATGACCGTTAAATCTAGGATTTTAATCGATTTGACCTCACCTGAGTTGGCATGAAATTGAATCCTGTCATAGGTGTCCAGCAGTGATTAAAATATTAAAATGAATCTACCACTTTTTATGGTAACTAATTAATCTACTAGGTTAATAGACTTTTGCTGTCAGTCTGTAAGCTGTAAAGGTTATTGATGAGAGAGAAATAAAGGATACTGATTTTAGCACTGTATATAATACTGAATGTCTCAGAAATAATCAGAAAATATAATAATAATAAAATAATAATAATTATTATCATTATGACAGCACGGTGGCTTAGTGGTTAGTATTGCCATTAGTACACCCCCAGGGTCCGGGTTCAGGTCCGCCTCACATCTTAAAACTCAACCTTGTTAAAGGAGTTTCTATTATATTTTTGGTTATACTGAGCTTAGATATACTATATAAACATCCCACTTCAGAACTTGCACCTTCTTTGCTGTTACATTAATCAATCCTGACTCTTCTGGGAGGTCTCTGAGCTAGATTTTGGAGTGCCGCTATGAGGATTTGTTCGTTCACCCACAAGAGTATTAGTAAAATCATGCACTGATGTTGGCTGAGGAGGCTTGGTGTGCAGCCAGTGTTCCAGTTCATCCAAACGGTATTCAGTAGGATTGAGGTAAGGTCTCTCTGCTGGTCACCCAACCTTGGCAAACTGTACACACTTGTGTCTGTGGACAATGTTTTTTGTGCACTGTGATATTTAGGCTTCTCCGTTCCACTGAAGGGAATTTGTAATGCAACAGTATACAAAGGCATTCATAATTTTATGCTTCCAAACCTGTAGCGAGTTAATATGACCACCTATGATTATGGTGCACAATGTGGTGGCCAGGTTTTGTGTGAAAATGATCCCCCATTCTCAGGTTGAGTCCTAGGATATGCCTGTGCCATCTGAGGAGAAAAAAACTCATTGATAACCTGAATGGCCAGGTTATGCTATCAGCTGACTTTAACAAATTGAAGCCTTTTTTCAGAGTAGCCTGTCAGATCTGCCACAGTGACGTTTTACATGATTTAGCAAGTTTACAGCAATGCTGCTATGAGTCAACAAGGTCACACAACACTATCCACTGCCATTGTTGGTGTTGTACAGAACAGTCCAAGCAATCCTCATATGTGATTTGAACATGCACCGTGCTGCTGCCAAGTTCATCACCATGTTGCCAACCCAGGAGCAGAAGGAACATCGCGTCAAAGTCTGCCAAGCACCCCGTCAGCATGCCGTGGATGACTCGTCCTTTTATGTTGAGGATTGTTACCGGTGATGAAACTTGAGAATATGGATACAACCCTGAGTGACCCTGTAAACAGTCTTTACAATGGAAGAGCTCATTATCTCTACGACTGAAAAAGGCGGGATAAGTCTGCAGCTTGACCAAGTGCATTCTCATTGTCTTTTTCGACATTTCCAGCATTGTGCATCGAGAATTTGTCCCCGGGGGCCAGACGTCAATAGAGAATTCTACTGCTACGTTTTAAGGCATCTAAGGGAAGATATATGGTGAAAAAAAACTGAGCTTGTAAACAGAGCTAATCTCGAAACTTCATGATACTCCCTAAAAGTAACCCACATTAATAAAATACTCCAACCATCCATTATCTGTACTGCTTATTCTATTTAGAGTCCTGGAGCCTATCCTAGCAACCTTAGGGTACAAGGCGGGCTACACCCTGAATAGGGTTCTAATCAATTACAGAGCACCAACACACACACACACACACACACACACTTAAAAACACAGCCACACAATGATGCTAATTTGGAAACACCAAATAAACAAGACATTATTGGCCTTAGGACTGTGGGAGGAAAGCAGAGTACCTGGAGGAAACCGACCAAGCACAGGGAGAACATGCAAACTCTACTTACATTGGACAGAGGCGAGATTAGAACCTCCAGCCTTGTGTGAGCTGATACTGTAGTGCTAACCAGTAAGCTGCTGTAACCCTCAACCTCAAACCCTTGAGCCACCAGTAGGTATCCAATAAAAACATGCCATGCCATAACCCTATAACTTAAAAAAGAATACAAAATGTAATGACCAAACAAATTTAATTTGCGGCTTACAAATAATTACTATAGTGTTTGCTGTTTCAAAGGAGCTCAACTGCTGAAAGAGTTGCTGTGAGTCGGACAGCTGAGCAGCTTCTGCCAAAATGAATATTGACCTCTATTTCAGTTTCTAAAGCTTTAGACTGCTCTACGGTGCCGAGAAGTGCAAAGCAAAATAACAAAATGAAAACAAAACAACAAAACTGAAAACAAAATAACAAATTCAAAATAACACAACCAAAGTGCTGTATAATCCTAAAATATTGAAATGAATCCTTAAATGAAAATACATCTAAATGTTCATGTGGCTGCAGTACTTCCTGTGTATTTTGAGTGACAGATGTCTTGTCCAATCAGCGGTGAGAATCAACATGCCTA